>JAKWBJ010000223.1:6600000-7150000 GCA_023159175.1 Wohlfahrtia magnifica
TCTCCTGTGGTTGGTGCAAATTATAGGGTTTCGCAATCGCAATCGCTGGCTTACTTTCTTCCAAATAAATTCCATATATGCTACGAAGTATGTCTGGAGGCTTAATTCTGGTACTTCGGGAGCAGGGAACCACAGGGATCTACTTTCCTACCCGACTACAGTGAAGAACTCTTGTGGTGGCAACGTGTTATTCGTGGTTTAGAAGTGATGCTTGTGATAGAGAAGTGATGCGTTCATTTTATGTTTTAATAAAAATTGTGCTTCGAAAAGGCAATGGTAGTGAAATTTGATACCAAATCGAATCGCAAAAAATCGGTAATCGGTTCATATTTAGGTCCAGATATTATACAACTCATTTCTAAGATGTGATTAAAGTTAGATTTTGGCTAAATTGGTATAATAGATCCTAAACACATTAACTTGTAAATTTGAAAGTTTAATAGTCTTCTGGGTCAGATGGCAGTCATTAGCTAACCTTTTTACTGCTTCTTATCGTGCGGGGACAGTGTAACGCCAATCTCTAAGTAGCGTGACAGGGATGAAGTAACTCTAAAAACTATCGTTCTATAGCAGTTTGTTCAGCACTTTCTAAAGTTGTTGAGAGTGTGTGTTAATCAGCACTTCCTGAAGTAACATATTTTGAGTCAAGCAATTAGCTGTCGCTCTGCTAGCTTTATAGGGGAATAGGTGAGTGTAACGTCTTGGCCCTGGATATATACAAGGCGCTTTACAGAGTGTGGCACAAGGCTCTCGTATCCAAACTTGTTGCTTTTGGTGTCAGTGGTCACTTCTCTCGATTTGTATCGAGATTTTTCAGAAATTGCAATGAATGAATGCTTATACTTTGGATCTCATCCTACGAGTTTAGGGTACCCGCAAGGTTCTGTTCTTTCTCCCACTCTATTTGTACTATTTCTTAACGACTTTCTTCTTCTCTCTTCCAATCCTATCTAATCTTACGCAAATTACAACAGAATTTGTCATTCGTATTCCTTTAATCGTAGTCCGAGCCTATTGGGGATTGGGGCGAAAATTTAAATCAAACCTCCATCAATACTACGCTCATTTTCCTCCTTCCCACAACCGATTTTTCTAGAGCCGGCACCATAATGCCTGCATGGGAAGGAGTCAATTTAAAACGGTAAGAACCTTTTAAAAAAATGAAATTAAAACAGATGTCTTAGATGTTGATTCTATTTCCATAAAAAGTTTAGTTCAAGTTTGGGCGCAAAACATCGAGTGTAGCTTCGGCTGTGTGACACGTAGCGCCGTCCTGTTCAAACCAAATGTTGCTAATATCCTCCTCTTCAAGTTTTGTAAACAAAAATCGTTCAACATGGCCCGATAACGATCGCCATTGACTGTAACGGCCACTCCTTGCTCATTTTCGAAGAAAAATGACCCAATTATGCTTCTGGACCAAAATCCGCACTAAACAGTGACTCGTCTTGGGTGGATCGGCTTTTCAATGTATGCGTGCGGGTTTTCTATGCCCCAAATGCGATAATTTTGCTTGTTTACATACCCGCCAAGATCAAAATGAGCTTCATCTGAAAAGATAATTGTTTTGGCAAAATCGGCATCTTCTGTAAGCCGATGCAGGCCCACTTAGCGAAACGTATGCACAACCATATTCGTTCAGCGGAAGGATAAAACTAATTATCTGTCAAATCAGACATGAGCTAAGTGTTACCATTCACGAAATAACCACTAGTTAAAAAAAAACGTTAGATGGCGGACCCTTTATATCTGATTGATACAAACACTGCTTTGATTCTGCTGATTAATGCTGTTCCATTATTATCAGAGAGAAATTTAGCACATCAAAGTTTCTATAGTTTATAGGACCATGTCGGTAACAAGCTACTCCGTTATTAACTTTACAAAGTTAAGGGCTGCCACATTAGACCTCTGTTTGGTTCCTGCTTGAGGTGCATAAGCTCCACCTTTTTAACCTAACCTAACGTATTAACTTATGAACGGGCGTGGGTATTACACTATACCGCGCGTATTTTGTTAAATCAGAGAAAAAATGTTGGGTAAATTTGATCCAAACAACCATATACATACTTAACAAGCAAGAATCCAGTAACCTTAACACTTGGTTAGGTTAAGTGTGAAAACATAGCGATTAATTTATAGTGCCGGTTATCAGTTACTTGTTTTCAATTTGATTCAATATAGGCCACGCCTTAAAATTATAACTTTAAGAGGTATTCTCGTAACTTTTAAATTCTTATGTATAATAAATCAAACAGTATTCAGTTCAGACATATTATGTTGCCTTCTATGTACTTTAAAAACAGTCGTATTTAAATAATAGTTTTTAGAGCATCTTTTTTGTATTAAATTTCTATTGAATGGCAGTTCAAAAGAATTTGTCTACTGCAACAACAATAATAGCAAGAACACTAAACAAAAATGTGAGATATTTCAACAGTCCTTTTGAAACTGTTGAAATTTTAAAACATTTTTTACACGCAGTAACGAGTATTAAAAGCAGCACTATAATGCGATTAAAACATTAATGCACGCACAGATGCATACGAATTTTACAGTAAGTGGACAACAGAAAAGGTACAAAAACCAAAAAAGACTATGATATGAAATTATTTAAATTAAAAATTTTTTTGTGTTACATTTTTGTTATGCCTTAATAACTTATACTTTACGTTTTGTTGTTTTTGGGATATCAAAATTAAGAAATTTTTACGATCGTTTATATGACAGAGAAAGTCCAAGCAATTATTAATATCGAATTAGAAGTCAGAACAGCGTTGCCAAATGTGCAGATTTATTTGTATTTTGCAGTTTTTTAAAGCATTGAGCAGTTTCGAAGTTATTTGTTTAAAATATAGGTTTTTACGAGGGCGGATTGATACTGAAGCTACCTAAGTAGGAAAAAAACATTTCTTTGTTTCAAAAGCCATTCATTTCTCAACATTGTCTCCTTTTAGCTCAATACACTTAGTAAGACGATTTTCCAACTTTTTTATACCATTTGAATAATACGATTTTGGGATCTCCTCAAAATACGCATTAGTTTCGGTAATCACTTCTTTGTTTGAAATGAATCTTTTTCCTGCGAGCCATTTTTTCAAGTTTGGAAACGGGAAAAAGTCACCAGGGGCTAAATCTGGACTACAAGGTGGATGATCAACCAATTCAAAGTGGATTTCTCGTAGTTTTAGCATCGTATCTAATGATGTGTGAACCGGTGCATTGCCTTGAAGAAAGAGCTTTTTTTTTCGTTTAAATGTGGTCGTTTTTCCTTCATTGCATCAACCAACTGATTCAATAATGCACGATAATACTCTCCTGTGATTGTGGATCCCTTTTCAAGATAATCGATGAGCAATATTCCGTATACATCCCAAAATACAGTGGCCATAACCTTGCAAGCCGATTTCGCTGTCTTCGCCTTCTTCGGAGCACTCCCACCTGATTCCACCCATTGCTTCGATTGATTTTTGGTTTCAGGTGTGTAGTGGTGGACCCACTTTTCATCAATAGTTATTAATCTACGCCAAAAATCAGCATGATTATGCTTTATCATGTCCAAACACCGCTGTGAAGTGATCTGTCGAACGCGTTTTTGTTCAACACTGAGCAAACGCGGCATCCATCTTGCCGATAGCTTTTTCATATGCAAATGTTCATGCAAAATGTTGAACACACGTTCATATGTTATGTTTACCATTTCAGTAATCTCACGTACATATTTTGACCCGGCGATCATTCATAACGATATCGAGGATTTTCTTGATATTTTCTTCAGTAACCACCTCTTTTGGCCTTCCTGTTGATGGTATTGTTGCAGTGCTTGTTCGGCCCCGTTTAAATCCAGCAACCCAATATTCTACCATATAATCTGACGGAGCAGATTCGCCGTAATGTTTATCAAGCTTTTCTTTTGTCTCTTTCGCCGTTTTGCCTTTCAAATAATACGAGTAGTGTTTAATCACTACACGAAATTCACTTTTTTCCATTTTCCAAGAAACACAAAAGTTGCTTACTTCAAACGACTACAACAAATAAACTAATCGATGAATTTGGCTAAAATTTTATCAGCTGACGTTTGACACATCGTAATTTCTAAGAAAGAAAAACGTTTTGTATTTGTGCTGCCATCTAGCGCTAGGTAGCTTCAATGTAAATCCGCTCTCCTATATAAATTGTGCAGATTTTTGTAACATTTTATTTTTTACTTTTAATTTTGTTATTTGAATTACAATTTCTGAGGTAGGAATTTCATCCTATTTGCTTAATATAACTGCGGTGAGGTTTACTTGAACCTTTTTAATTGCGACAATGCAAAGAAGTGCAGTGGGATCATATATCATATCTGCTTCACTAATTAAATATGACTTACAAATACGTACTGACGGAGTAATGTAATTCCACTGTTCTTTTGTCAAAAAGTTTATATTTTTAAAACGACTGCGCAGATTAAAAAAAGTTTTAGTCTTAAAAGTGAATTTTTCACAATTTCGTTTTTTTAGTTTATTCTCCCTATAATGCGTTGGACAATGCACTGGACAATCAACTACAAAGGGATGCGCTCTACGAGAAATACGTAAGAATATATGTTTACTAGGAATTAGTTCCTTAATTTCGTTAGAAGACATTCCGTTATAGTACCGATAGAACAATGAAACACACGCCACATTGCGACGATGCTCTAATGAATCGATAGAGTTGGCTACCCTACCGTCATTAATAGGAGACTTCGCTCTCTCCTGTACGCGGCCGAGAAGCTCCAGAATGGAATTTAAAGCACCGGCCCATACATGAGAGTTGTATTCCAATTTGGGTCGGATATAGGTCTTGTAAATATTAAGGAGATCAGATGGAGTGAAGTAATTCTTACACCGGGTCACTTGAATGCTTCTTTCGACACTCGAAATATGTGCTCGTTCCAACGAACATCACAGTGAATTCTCATGCCCAGAACATCAAGACCATCTGAGTCCTAAATATCTACATTACCCATAGATACAGATGACAACACACCACCACGTCTGTGTGTCAGAAAACAACATTGGGTCTTGCGAGCGTTAAAGTTGACTCCACTCAGAGATTTTCACCAGGTTGCTTGTAAGCGTGTCGTTCATATTCTGCTCTTTCGCCCCAATCTCCAAAAGGCTCGGCCTACGATCAAACGAATATGAATGACAAATGTTGCTGTCATCTGCAAGAGAGTAGACAGGATTAGAAGTGAGAAAAAGAAAGTCGTTAAGAAGTATTAGAAATAGAATTGGAGAAAGAACAGAGCCTTGCGGTACTCCTGAATTTATCCCGAACTCGTTGGATGAGATCCCATCTATAACCACTCTTATAGTGTGATTTCTGAGAAAGCTCGATATGAATCGAGATAAGTGACTACCGAGTCCAAAAGCTATAAGTATGGAAATAAGAGCCTTATTTCAAACTCTTTCAAACGCCTTGCAGATATACAGAGCCACAACCTTACTCTCACCAAATCCATGAATGGACCTATTCCACCTTTCAGAGAGTAGCGCCAGCATATCACCAGTAGAGCGAGCCTTACGGAAACCGTATTGACGATCGCTCAGCAAATTGTTGGACTCTAAATACTTCACAAGGTGATGATCAATCATACTCTCCATAACTTTGGAAAGTACCGAACAGACTGCTATTGGGCGGTAGTTTTTAGGGTTACTAGCCTCACCATTTTTAGGGATTGGCGTTACATTAGCAATCTTCCAGCAAAATGGAAAAACATCCGCACGATAAGACGCCCTAAAAAGATTAGCCAATGGACGCGCAAGTGTCGAAGAGCACTGCTTCAGGACCAGCGCTGGAATGCCAACGTTGAAATTTGCAATGACCCTTTTTAGCGCACGGGCTCGAAAGAATATACTAGACATAGTCCCTGATACTCTTTCAAGTTCGGACAGTGGTTGAACGCTCTCCGGCAAGTGAAGGTTCTGAACTGGCCACAGAGAATGTGTGATTTACTCTGATTTATAAGCCAATTGCATGTTCCAGATACAAGTTACCTAGCGGAGTCGCAGTGTACATTTGTACGTTATTATATATGCCATAAATACAAAAAAAAATAAATTATAAAAACAAGTTTTGGGATCTAATTTTTCCGTTACTCCTTGCTTTTTCCCATGTTAGATTGTTTTATCTTAGTTCCTGTATAATTATACGTCTCCAGGTATTTCTTGAACGACTATGATTTCTTGAGCTTTGAGGATTCCACTCGTGTGACATTCTGGTGATACTATCATTCATCCCTATTTTATTTTTCTTATCTGTTTCAGTATGGGTTGCTCATTAGACATGTTCCACAGTTCTGTGTTATTTATGGTGTTAGGCCGGAATATTCTGCATATGATAATGAGGCATCTGTTAATGAAGGTTTCGCTGTCGTACAGCAGAACTGATTTAACACATGAATTGAATATTCTGAGCTGAATCCTTCTGGATGTCTGTGAGCTTTTCCTTGCTGACTGTGGTCGTCCGAATGCCGCTATCGTTTTATTGTACCTGTTTCTGCGCCGCCGTTGTTAGACATTGTACGTCATTGATAGCAGAAGCTCTCTACATATTCGACTGGTTGACCTTGTAGCATAATGTTGTCCGTGCTAGTATGGTCTTGATTTTCTTTATATTTATCTCAAGACCAATCTTTCTAGGCCCTCAGTTTGGACTGTATATTGGAAATCTTATACGAGAGTAGACAAAAATCATCCGCATATTCAAAATCTTCTAGTTCACGCTTCTCTTTGAACAGAGTTTGCTCATCCAGCACGATGGTAAATAGCTGAAGCGATAGTTTGACACCTTGTTTAACACCAGCATTGGTATGGAATGGAAACGGCAGCCAAGTTTCCGTTGTGAAGGACTGAGGTACTGCATCCCGTACATCTGTCGAATTATTCAAATTATATTCTGTGGGTACTCCTTTTGTTCTCAGTGATGATATCTCATACAGAGATCGTATTATTTAAATTTAAAGATCGCCTGATCGTTTTATCTTAATAATTTTTTACTGATTGATAAATAGTTCTAAACTTTTATTTGTACATTTCGCTTGGTCATTACAAATGGGTTTAGTTTTTTAATTCTTTTAATTTTATCACATGAAAATCGTTATATTTGCGTAATTATTATTCGACTATGGTGACGCATATGGTGGTGGGTTATTGTTTTGCTTCGATTTTTGATTATCCTAGGAATTACGCAAAATTACTTTTTCAATTTTAAAGCAACATTAATGGGGAAGAAGTTAATTTTCAATTGTTTTGATTGCAAGTTTAAATAGTTTAAGCAACTTATCGGGTATAAGTGTGTCCTTATTATTTTCACTACGCCTGTAGCTGAATATATTTCTGCTGGCTTAACAATTTTAACTATTTTTTGTTTTTGTATTTTGTTTATGAAAATATAAACAAAATATGCCAACAAATAATGCATAAAAATAATTTATGCATACATACATACATACCATATATACATACATATATACATATGTATATAATATATGCAAAAATACTAACTTTTATACAAAGCAAATCTTTTTTTTCACAGCAAAAGCTATGCAAATAGGACTTAAAATGTTAAAGAAATACATCATCGTTATAATAAGACTCGTGTGATAGTGAATATTCACTGTCTATATGCATATGTATTAGGGATATTAGGGATATCAGCGGTTATAATTGTCGAATGCGGTTTTTTAAAAATCTTCATTTTTCGAATACCAAATAAACCGGTTGATTTAACACGAATAACCGGTTAATTTAATAGGTATAAATATGCTCTTCGTATAAATTCAATTATTTTTGTATACATGACAACCTTGAACGTCTCACAATGAACGTGAAAAGCAAGGTAGATCGACAAAGATATGCACTCTTGATTAACATAACTTTTTCTCATCTTCTGTAAATATATATTGATTTTTACAAAGGGACCGCCATCTAACGTTTTTTTTTTCAACTAGTGCTTATTTCGTGAATGGTAACACTTAACTTATGTCTGATTTGACAGATAATTAGTTTTATCCCTCCGCTGAACGAATATGGTTGTGTATACGTTTGAACAACGCTGGGAAATATTGCGACATTACTTTGAAAATCATGGTAATGTTGCAGAATCAAAAATCATCTTTTCAGATGAAGCTCATTCTGATCTTAGCGGGTATGTAAACAAGCAAAATTGTCACAGTTGGGGCACAGAAAACCCGCACGCATACATTGAAAAGCCGATACACCCAAGACTAGTCACTGTTTGGTGCGGATTTTGGTCCAGAGGCATAATTGGGCCATTTTTCTTCGAAAATGAGCAAGGAGTGGCCGTTACAGTCAATGGCGATCGTTATCGGGCCATGTTGAACGAATTTTTGTTCACAAAAATTGAAGAGCAGGGTACAACATTTGGTTTCAAGAGGACGGCGCTACGTGCCACACAGCCGAAGCTACAATCGATGTTTTGCGCCCTGTTTTTGAAGATCGCATTATCAGTTGCAGAGCTGATGTCATTTGGCCACCTCGGAGCTGCGTTTTGACACCGTTGGGCTATTACTTGTGGAGTGCCGTCAAAGATAAGTATTACGCCAACAAGCCAGAGACAATTGTCACTTCAAAGAACAATATTCGTGAAGCCATTGGTGAAATACAGCTGCACACAATCGATAATGTGCTTAAAAATTGGACCGATCGTGTAGGCTACTGCATGGCCAGCCGAGGCAGCCATTTGAATGAAATTATTTTCCATTATTAACCGGTGAGATTGTACTTTCAAATAAAAAAATAAATTTGAGAAAATATTCAGTAGTTTTTTTTCTATAGCATTTTCAAAAAAAAAAAAAAAAAAAAAATTATTTGGCGGACCCTTTATATGAAGAATGATCAACTAGACTCACTGAAAGCCAACAAACGCTCAAACACCGATTCCGAACGGCAGATATATTAGTAAGTTTAGTAAGTTAGTAAGTTTTTCACAGCGTAAATACACATAACCAGTCGCTAGTAATGTTGTGAGGTGATATGGCTGTTGAAAATTCTCAGACGATGTGGCCTGGGATTGAACTGACAACTTCTTGGTTGGAAGGTGAGTTCTTATCCAACATACCACAGTGCCATACACACTATTAAATACGTGGTGCATAAATTTACATACAGTGTTGCTCGATATCTAAGCAAATTTTCTTGTCGAGGCAATTCAGGACTCGTGTACTGCTAAGAGATTTATTCAAAGTATCATAGGCACCTAAATTACAACTATAATAACAAACCTTTAACTCCCTTCTCTACCAAGTAATACAGTAAAAACGAAATCAAATCAAATCATACTTAAGCATTTTTCAGTACTTTGTGTATTAAACTTTGTTTTTTATGGCCTCCGCACACCGTTTTGGCATAGCTTTTATGAGATTTGTTAGAATTATTTTTAGTATTGATTGCCTCTTTAATTTTAAACTCTCCGTGAGCTTCTGCTTATATTTAAAACGACGTGGTCGAGCTCTGCGCTTCAAGAATTAAGAACAATTTTATTTGAATAAAATAACCAGTTAACCGGTTATTTGAACTATTAGTAACCGAAAACCGGTTTTTTTAAAAAGTGCTACTTTTCGAATTATTCGAAAACCGGTTTTTGAAAAAAGTCGAAAAATCGATCTCCCTAATATGTATGTATATATGTACGTATGTATGTATGTATATCTGAAAGTCATATTAAAATAATAAACAATTGAAACAGCAACAACACAATTTCAATAACAACTACAATAAAAACAACACACAAATATACATAAAATGGCAAATGCAATTCAAAATACATACAAACTCATAAATGACCACAAAAATAAAATTTAAACAAACTTTTTACTGTTGTTGTTGGTTTAAATTTGTATAAAAAAAACATGTACTTTTTTAGACGATTTTTTTTCTTATTTATTTTGTAAAAATTTATAATATTTTTGATAATTATTAAGGAATTTATTTTTAAAAAGAAAAAAAAAAACAGAAATTGAAGACAATTATGACGATGTTAATAACAAAGTTAACTTTAAATAACGATGATGATTTTAATGATTATTTATGCAAACAAATGTGTCAAAATAAAGTTTTAATAAATTTGTCTTTCGTATAAATAATTTATGAGTTATTTTGAAATATGTATGAAATATACGAAAGGAAATTAATAATAAAATTAAATAAATTTCAAAAACTAAAGCAGAAATATTTGTAAAAATGCAAAATGTTAAAGCTTTTGTAAGATCATAATATGGTTACGTTTTAATCAGAGTAGGAAGAGTGCTCGAATTGCTTTAGTTCGTAAAGAACGATTCTTCTCAAATTTTAGAAGAATTTCAAATACGGCTCGTAAGAAGAACCGAAAACAAAAGAATATAAAAATAAAATTCGGGATTCAAGCTGAGTCGCAAAGCATCAAAACGAGTTGTAAACGAGCAATTCTATTTAGTAAATGTTATTGGTTGCGGCACGTAAAATATACAGACATTACATACACATACACACATATGAAAGCATGGTATTACGCATTTAATCTTACGCAAGCAACATGCTTTAAAATGAATTGCTCGTTTTCTATTATTTTTTGCTCATTTTTAATTCGTCCGAGCAAAAAAATATGATTTGTGCTCACGAATTAAAAAATAAAGCCCACGAGCACGAGTCATAAATTTAGCGAGCCCAAGAAAATTCTGCTCACGAGTGTTTACGTACTACGGCTTTAACCTTTTGAGTTCTTTTCAATTGCCTTAAATAAAATCAATGAAGCGTATTTGTTGTTTACAAATTAACTTATTTAACTTCCACTTAATACACAATTTTAGTTTTTGACTGTTAAATTATAACTCACTGACTGACTGAGGAGAATGTCGAGTCTTATATTTTTTATCGAGGTATAGAACTTTAAGTTGCAATAAAACAACGATGGATTATTCGATTGACATGAATTTTATTTATCCGAAAGCTAATCTTGTGACATTACATTTTAAATATGGTTTCTGGCATATGACCGCCACGGCTGGCGCGGATGTAATACAATACAATTTCCAACATCTGTGGCCGTATATCGTCAATAACACGGCGAATGTTGTCTTCCAAATGGTCAAGCGTTTGTGGCTTTACCGCATAGACCAATGACTTTACATAGCCCCACAGAAAGTAGTCTAGCGGTGTTAAATCACAAGATCTTGGAGGCCAATTCACAGGTCCAAAACGTGAAATTAGGCGGTCACCAAACCTGTCTTTCAATAAATCTATTGTGGCACGAGCTATGTCACACAGTTGCGCCGTCTTGTTGAAACCACATCTCCTGGACATCATGGTTATTCCATTCAGGAATGAAAAAGTTAGTAATAATGGCTCTATACCGATCACCATTGGCCACCATCGTTTTTGAAAAAGTACCAGCCCGTAAAGCGCACCAAACAGTCAGTTTTTCTAGATGTAACGGTGTTTCTACATACACTTGAGGATTACCTTCACTCCAAATGCGGCAGTTTTGTTTGTTGGCGTAGCCATTCAACCAGAAGTGCGCTTCATCGCTAAACAAAATTCGCTTATGAAAATCGGGAATAATGGTAATCTCATTTTGGGCCCATTCGACGAATCTACGCCGGGCGTGAGTCTATTCATGATGAATCGCCAAACCAAACTGAGAATAAATCACTTGACAGCTGTTAAATCGGACGCCATTTTGAAAAGTAATGCCAACTTAAAGTTCTATAGCTCTATAAAAATCACGCTTTTGTTTACTATCATTAGTTTCGTTCTAGTACATTTCACAACCTATTATTCAGTTGCCGTTAATTTAAATGTAAAGATTTAATAAAGGGTCCACCAAATAAATTTTTTTCTTGAAAATGCCATAAACAAAACTACTGAATATTTTCTCAAATTTCTTTTTTTATTTGAATCCTTCCATTTAGACCAAATTCAAATACTTCCACTTAAATCGCTCTTAAGATAAACAAAAACCAATATTTACTTTTTATAAGAGGTATCATGCCCACTTATCTGATTCCATACACTTCTTGACTGATGATTTATATTGGCTGATAACCTATTTGGGCCGTTTTGAATGCATAGACCAAATACGTGTACTGGTTTGTAAATCGTTGGAGTAGTTCTCGAGCTATTAAATGACGAACATAGGACAACTTATTTTTATGAATCATCGTCACAATATCAGTAACAACTCGAAATTTCTATGAAATTATCGTATATGAAAAATTTTATTTTTGATTCATGATTAATTCTCATGAAAATGACGCAAGCAAATGCACCATACGAAAGAAAGCTGAAATTTGTCTCTTATGAGTCAACTGTATGTTGGATTTTGTCTGCCTACACCTCCCCATTGGTGAATAAAGCACTAATGATTTTCGACTATATTGTCTGTTAGGACGCACTAATACATGGGCGCCAGCAATACACAATCAACTTTTGTTATCTCTAGCTGGGATCACACGATTGACTCAAATACACCAATCTGCACAATAATAAAATTGTCCCAATTAAAATTTCTGTATTCACAGTATTGTCTTATTTTATACAAAATTTATTGTCACAAGATGGCACGAAACGATGTATTGACAATAATTGTCCCAATGTTGTCACTCGATTGTTCTAGTTTACGGCAACTCTGTGAATCAGCTGTTGTGGTAACTTATATTTGTTTTTTTTTTTTGGTGTTCAAAATAGTTCGTTCGAAAATAGCATCCTCTTTATTTACATATATTGACGTCATTTAGGGAACAAATAAATAAAAATCCAAAAAAAAGAAAAGAAGAAGTGTGTAGGTCAGAGATTGGCTCACAAGAAGGGAGACAGATGGGTGCATATGAGAAAATATTTCAATAAATTGAAAAAAAAAAATTAATCCACTAAAATATTTATTTATTTAAATTGGAATATAAATACAAATTATATTTAAAGATGATTTGTTCTCTAAAAAATTAAAATTACTTTGGTTGCTTTGGTTGTCAGGTGTCCGCTTGATAAGAAAAAGTAGAAATAATGAATTAAAGAAATGATGTAAGTTTGAGATGAAATTTACGTATAAATAATTAAAAAAAATCATATTTTAAAGGATGACAGAATGAAATCAATTAAAGAATAAAAATTGGTGAGCATTGTCTTCTTCAATTGCCACACAATAAATATTGGTGTATTTTTGGAATTTATATTGGTGCATGATTGCCGATAAAGCTTTCACATGCTTGTCGCATGAGGGTTGCATTTGATTGGGATAAATAAGCACAATAATATTGTGAGTTGCCCTATGAGCCAATAAATTGTACAATCACACGATTGGCATATAATAAACACTAATTGTTGGTATATTACGACAATCGTGTGACAATTTGGGCAAAAATTTAAAAAGTTATGGACGACACCAAAGAAAATTAATCGCCAACCATCGATGATTTACTATTCTTGGTGTTTGTCACGATGATACACTGTGACGCTCGCCGTCGTTTTCTAAAGCAGTTGATCGGAAAGCACGAAATTTTAAAATTATTTTCAATTTAAAAAAAAAACCTTAAACTTACTTTTTAATTACAATTAAGAAACTTTGTTTAAAAATAACAATAAAAACTGAAACTGACAATATTAGTGGTAACGCCTTTACTTTTAAAGGTATTTCCCTTAAGACATTTTAATCGCATGACAACATTTTTATGGACATAAAATACTACATTTTATACGGTTTTTTGTTTTACCTTATTTGCACCTTTTTGTCGCCATTTAAAAGAAAGAGAAAAAAAAACGTTGCCATTTAACAAGAAGGAGTATTTTAAAGCGTAAGCAAATAATGGTGGGAAAAGGCATAGATAGGCAAGAGGAAAGAGGAATATGTGTGACATGTTATTAACATATTATTTTAAATATTCATACTTTGTTTTAATTTTAGCCACAAAATATATACATACATACTCGTACATAACGTACAACACAAAAACGTATAAAGTTTGGAAAGAAGAAAAAAAAATGAGTAGAATTTATACGCATATTAATGGCTTAATTACATATTAACAAGGCCCTTTGATGTGATGGCTTCGAAAAAATGTCATAAATAATTATTAGGTGGGTTCATTAAAAACATATGATTTTTGTGCGTATAAGTAAGTGTTATCGAAAATCGTATGTACTTTGGAAGAACATAAATACTGTTGCAATACCGAACATATCTATTACAATAGTAAAATTGAACATACCCTTGCCTCTACACTGTAGTAGAACTGTAAAACTATCGATAGTTGGCCCTTTCGATAGTTTCGATAGTTTGCAAAAAAACTATCGATACTATCGAATTCTTTTAAAGGCTGAGTTTGTGAAGACAACGTACAACGTAAGACTCTGCACAGTTGTCAAACTTTAGATGTTAGTTAGTGAAAACATATCGCAGCAGCCAGTTCAGTCAGCCGTTTATTGTTAAAGTAATGCCAAAGTTGACATTTGCAACGTACGAGTAAAAATCAAAATTCTGTAGACTTTCTACGTGACAACGAAAACGTAAGCAGCAACGTGCTTTGGTTATGTTAGAGAATTTCACAGCTGATACACAAGTACACGATACGTTTTCACTAACTCAGCCTTAAGTGTTACTTGTGGCAACAACATTAGAATTTAAGTTAAAGGAAAATATTAATAATAAATACACAGTATCGAAACAAATAATAGGTACACTTTTTGCGGTATGTCATCAAGTTTGATGTTTTTAAGTGTTTTGATGGAAGAGTAATCTTTATAAAGGGTCCGCCAAATAATTTTTTTTTTTTTGAAAATGCTATAGAAAAAAACTACTGAATATTTTCTCAAATTTCTTTTTTTATTTGAAAGTACAATCCTTCCGGTTAATAATGGAAAATAATTTCATTTAAATGGCTCGGCTGTCCATGCAGTAGCCTACACGATCGGTCGAATTTTTAAGCACATTATCGATTGTGTGCAGCTGTATTTCACCAATGGCTTCAAGAATATTGTCCTTTAAAGCGTCAATTGTCTCTGGCTTATTGGCGTAACACTTATCCCCCACAAATAATAGTCCAGCGGTGCCAAATCGCAGCTCCGAGGTGGCCAACCGACAGCAGCTCTGCGGCTGATAATGCGATCTTCAAAAACAGGGCGTAAAACATTGACTGTAACGACCACTCCTTGCTCATTTGCGAAGAAAAATGGCCCAATTATGCCTCTGGACCAAAATCCGCATAAAACAGTGACTCGTCTTGGGTGTATCGGCTTTTCAATGTATGCGTGCGGGTTTTCTGTGCCCCAAATGCGACAATTTTGCTTGTTTACATACCCGCCAAGATCAAAATGAGCTTCATCTGAACACATCGCACACATTCTGCAACATTACCATGATTTTCAAAGTAATGTCGCAATATTTCCCAGCATTGTTCAAGCGAACACACAACCATATTCGTTCAGCGGAAGGATAAAACTAATTATCTGTCAAAACAGACATGAGCTAAGTTTTACCACTCACGGAATAAGCACTAGTTGAAAAAAAAACGTTAGATGGCGGACCCTTTATATAGCGAAAATTTTTCAGACCATGAACCATGCTCTAAAACTAAAGTAATTAATGAGGTCCAGTGAAGAAAACTGCACAGACTATGGGAAGAAAGCGTGGAACAACTGTCAGTTTTGATAAACTTTTAATTCGTACTTCAAAGATTAATCCCTTCAAGTCATCAAAAAGCCTCAAAAATGAATTTGTTCTCCCGTTTCAAGTCGTACAAAAAGAAAAAAAAACTTATGGAAGCTAGACTTATGGGTAAGAGTCCTCAAAATGAAAAAACACCGGCACCGTAATAGGTAGGACAACATATTTACTATGGTCTGACGAAATAAAGATTAATTTGTTTGGGTTTAATGCAAAATGTACGAACATATGTTGGTTACAATTCATACTTTATTTCAGTTCAAGAGAAACTGTGTCGCTATGTAACTATACGGCTGACGAATTGCATCGAACAAATTTTTGCAAATGTGACTTTGACTACATTTAGTGGCCTCCGTATTTACTCATAGAATTTGACGATAGTATCGATAGTCACAAAAAACTATCGATGTTTAGCCAAAAACAAAATTATCGATACTATCGATAGTACTATCGATTGTTTTGCAACTCTACACTGTACTCTACACTCAATAACTAATTGTAAGGATCACTAGTTCAATAGGGGTTCGAAAAAAGGTATTTCACAACAAATGGAAATTTTTAAAATGGTTTGCCCGCTAGGGATTCGTCGCAACTTCATTTAAATTTTCATATCAATTTATGGGCTAGCTTTCCAGCTGAGGTCAACCACAGCATTCCAATTTACTCGCCATGGTGTCTATGGCTCTATTTTTCTCTGCCAAATGCAGCGGAGTAAAGTACAATAGAACTTCGAGTGCAGCTGTGGGATACGTTCTTTTTGCCCAGTTATGCTTATGCACGCTAATCTCTGTACCTGGGTTGTACTCTACCTTGGTTGTACTCGTTCTTATCGCTCATGCACTATCATGGTATGTATTAGCCAACCGCTAAGCTTGATAAAATTTGAAAAATTCCTCAATGATATACCTCTGTATCTCTGAGATAGTCTAGATTGATAGAACAATTGTTTACGTTCAATTCACACGTATACTTACGCTCTTGCTTTTAGTCGTCTATGAGACAGAGACTAGTGCAAATGTGCGGAGAATTTTTTTAGTTGTCACTGAAACAGTGACATATGCACATGTGTGGCGGATGCACATTTATTTATTTTTTTAAATTTTCTTAAAACATCAATTTTACTTCTCTGAGAGAGTAATTTTCATGTTCTCACTAACACAACTACATTTCTACTTGTGCACATGCCTGGTCTAGATCATGGAAGAGACGTACACCGAGATGCCTAAGTCTAATCCACCGTAGAGGGGAGCAATTACAAAGAAGATGCTATTAGCGCCTCACCCTTATTTTGGCAGCTGCTACAGTGGCCAAAATGCGCCTAAAACTAGAATGAAAAAATTTTATTCAATCAAAAGACAATTTTGGAGACCTCGAGAAGTGTTATTATTTGGAATAATCTGGACTAAATCTTTTGATCTTATAGAGGACTGAGTTGAGAAATAAAACGCTTTTTTATATAATTTTTATACAAAAAGTCGCAAAACTATCAAGCTGCCTGTGTATTAAGTCGGAATCACAAAATTGTCGCAATTGTACTAATATGACACAATTTGTATTGTGCTATTGACGCAGAATAATAAAATTGTCCTCAATTATCTAACGAAAATAAATTACAAAATTTCAATATTGGTACATATTGTCCAATTCGATTGCTGCACTACAGCACAATAAAAATTGGTGCATTGCGTCAATCGTGTGATCTCAGCTCTAGACTCAAGTGTGGATTGTTAGTAACATACTGGACCAAGATTTTAACATTATTTTCTGTATTTTTGTATTCATTTTTACTTCTTTTTTCATTGGATCTACAATTTTTTAAAAACCGAGGTCAAAACATGTGTGAATTTTAAAGCATAGAGTATACATATGTGTGTATATACACATGTATGTACAATATACAACTGTATGTATGTATACATATGTAGTACCTTTCTAACAACAGCAAATACAACAATATTTGTATTGGAATATGATTTGATTTTTCTTAAAAAAAAAAACATGAAAAAGCTCAAAGAAACATAAAAGAGAAGGGGAATGGATCTAAAAGAAAGCAAAATAGAAAAAAACGCTCATAAAAGCATACAATTGTTGCTGAAATGAAAACCAATGCCAACTGTGTTGACTACATGTTCGTAAATGTTAGTTATGGCTGTTGTTGCTCGAACTGCTGCTGCGGCTGCTTGTGGATCAACCCATACAAATTGAGTGCAGTAGAGAGAAGTTGAGTACCCCCCTATGGACAAGCAACATTGAACACGTACCACCCAATAAATTTTTGATATTATTGAACATGTTGTTGCAGTTGTTGTTATTTTTCTGATTTTTTTTCTTTTTTTTCATTCAATTACATGTTCAATTGCAAAAGAAGCCAAGTCAGTAGTTGATGCTCTGCTACACTGTTTTTACGTGAGATCTAAAGGCTATTGCCATTGCTGGTTATGCTAGTGATACTGGCTGACTGTTTGACTAAAGTGGCAGTTGAAGCTGAGACTTAAATAGTTTTTTCTTCAGAATTTTCTTTTGGTTTCTATTTTTTCCATTTTCAGCTTTTTGCCACTGTTTTCCAAAAACCGCAACGTTTTGAATATGTTGTTTATATTAATTTGAACTTTAGTGCTAATTACTTGAGCAAAGCTGTTGCATATCATTTCTATTCTTTGTTACCTTTCACTTCATTTCGCCGATTTCTATTTTTTTCACAACAACATGTTGTAAGTTATGGCTGCCATCATCATATTCCCAAAACGGCCATCAAAATAGTCAATGATTCAACCAAATACGCAGGCTGCTATTTATATTTTGGGTAATAAAAACAAACCACTTTTAATATCATGCTTTATTATTCTCGGCATTTACAGTTCCTTAGGGACCAATAGTTCTGCAATGATTTTTCTCCATTATTCTCTGTTGTTGTCGTTGTAGCAGCTCGAACTGAAAATACAAGGCTTTACATAAATAGGTGCATGAGGCTTCAGAGACAGGCCTGTTTGGTATTAACAGGTAAAGTGAAAACTTGGCTCACTGTGGTCATGGAGGCTCTTATTGGTCTTAGCCGACTGCATACCTTCATTATGAAATCTGCTGCTCTGTGAGCCTTCAGGTTGTTGACACGTGGCAGTCTTATTTGTATTTATTTATTTATTTACATTAGTCCATGGATTTAGTCAGTGTACCATAAAGGTCACATGCGCATCCTGAGACGTATCCCCACTTTGCGCTGCTGTTGGACAGGAGTAACGTGTGCACAGGTGGCTTAAACTTCGGTCGCAAGTTCGAAGTTGCTATTTTTGATCGTGGGAAGTGGGACCCTGGAATCCCTTTGGTAAACCCCGGCTGTTTACAATGGTACACAGATGCATCTAAATGGATAGTGGTGTAGGTGCCGGGATATATGAACTCAATACCAAAACTTGGAAATCCATAAAATGGCTCACCGTTTTCCAGGTTGAGATCCTGATAATTTCCATCTGTGCACGTATTAATATAGGACGTGGAATCAGGGGCGCTTCTATTAATATATACTCCGATAGTCAAGCGGCACTAAGGGCCGTTTCTTCGGAGTATATAAACTCGACACTGTTACTCTATGGCTTTACGAATGTCAAAAAACTGGCAATTACGCTTTGTTAGATCCCTGGGCATACTGGTGTTCTATAAAACGAGTTCACTGATGAGCTAGCAAGTCGGGTCTTGTCCGCTGATTTCATGTGACCAGAACCGTACTGTGGTATTAGCTGGTCCACGGCCAAGCGTAATTTTCGATTGGGCTACGTTTGTTATACTGGGTACAATGCCTGGGTCTGAAGTCGGCGAAGCGGCTAATAAGACCCTTTTCCTATATTAGGAAGTTGCTCCACGTGGGCAGAACGACTATTGGGAGACTTATAGGCTTCCTGTCAGCCCATTGCTGTCTTAGATATCACCTCTTCGGCATGGGTGTGGTGTCTGATTCGTAGTGTCGCCTGTATAGAGAGGAGGAGAAGACGACAGAGCATATTTTCTGTGAATGCGTTGCTTTGGAAAACATTCGACGATGAACTTTTATGGAGCCCATTATTGGGCCTGAACAAGTTCGTCAACTACCCGTTCGTCAACATGCCGTTTTCATTCACAAAGTAGAGTGCATTCTTCTAGAAACTGCTACGATTGACGCTTCTAGACGGACATCGACCCAGGGGTATTGATGCGATGGGTTTTCTATCTCCGTTGGCCATTATGCTGGTGAGTATTACATCAGAGTGTTTGGCACAATAGATCTTTTAATGTCTTAGTGCCATGGCCGCTTGGGGGTTTCCTCTTTTCTGCCTCATCTTTTATTCTAAGGCCCAGGAGTTGAGCAAATTCCTTCGTATTGGTCCAAAATGATCTAAGCACTGATCAGGCTTGGACTACAGACAAACAGATGCTGGCCATCATAAGGATCTATTCCACAGGCCGGACAGATATTGGGAATATTGTCATTAATGCAAGCCTAAAACAAATATAGCCTTTGGCAGTGACCAGATCTTAGTTGTGCTACGACAGCTCTGATTTCTCTGTAAAGATCTTTTTTCATTAACCGTCACGGGGGAGTTCTTGCGAGGGTTTCTCAGCATGAATGTCACTTAGAAATGTCTTTTATGCGTCCAGCTAGAATGCATTGAAGGAAGTGGCCTTAGAGAGTATATCCAATTACTCAGATGCTCTCTCCGATAGCAAGCCAGTTGTAATTGTTTCGTGAGCATGTTATTATGTTTCTTGACTGCCAGGTTCTTCGATTCTTCGTCCCTCCTCTATCGCATATTTAATATGCATGGTCGTTAGATTCACCGGAAACCAGTATAGCAATACAAACAAGACTTTCGAAGGAGTGATCCTAAGCGCACTCGTAATTATTAGTACAGATTTGCTATACTATCCAGCATTCATCAGTAATGGCTTCACTAATATGTCGAAAATCCATTTGCAAGCCCTTACCAATGACTCTACCACACTGTACTGCCCAATATATTCGCCCTCGACACTTTAGCCGGGAAGTTGTTTTCTCCGTCATTCTTCTAGGGAGCATATTGGTTTTCCTCAAAGCAACCATTGTTTTGTTTTAGTCTCAGTGATCAAGTTGATTTTTCAAGCCAAGTAGATGATTAAGCCACTGAAGCTCCTCCCCGTATGATTGTGCAGTGGTGAAGATCCTTGCTAATTGATGGTGGTGGTATTTACTTTAGCATTGTAATTTTTCCAGAAGATGGCGCTTAGTTTCCTTATCATTCGTCTGATGTTTGTCATCATCGCCAGAGGTAAGCTGGTTGGTGAGGAGGGCTTCTTTTTTATTTTTTAGGTGAAGTTGTCTGGAGGGAAGTTGAAGCCTCTTTATTAAACACTCGTAACCACAAGTAAATTTTGTCGTCATGTCATCTGCTTGTCCTCGAACATGGGTCACTTGTGTTGTTATGTGTGCGCTCTAACCACTGCACCACGACACCCCCCTGTTCTTCTGATTGCTGGTCAAAAATATTCTTGTGATGTTGTCTTCCTTCATGACAATGCCAGGCTAAACTCTTCTTTGATGACCCACCTGTTTACAGTTTTGATATGTCTAGCGTTTAGTCTGAATATTGCAGCGTTGTTCTATCGTTTTTTAGTAGCCAATTGAAGAGCTGCCGAATTTTACACTTCTTGACTTGTGGAGGTTTTCATACTATACACTTTATGTACCTGTGGCTTGGATATCACTCTAGCGGTCTCCTGTGCCAGTGCAAGTGCCACGGTCTCCGCAAAAGTTGTCTTATAAGCAGCACACACCGCATACTTAATATCCGGGTCTCTTATACCATTAATGAATGCTTTGGTCTTTATTTGCTCTCATTAGTCTTTTGTGTTCGGCACCATAACTCCATACGATACAGCTCTCGTTTATGCTTGTCGCCAAATTTACACTGTAGCGCCACCAATAATTCGCTGTAGTTGTTTCTGCAGCTACGGTCATGGCGTAGGGTATAAAAATTGAAGTTTCAGGATTTACATAAATCAGTGCATTTAAAGGGAATTTATTCTTTTAAGACTCTGACCATATATATTTATTCAGAGTGAATATACTGACAAGCAGACAATCTACGAGTAGAAGAGTACATTTGCCAATTTTACTGCAAAATCTCTTCCCCTTAACCTCTGTAAAGCCCACTTCAAAGATTCGGTTCATATGCGTGAATATTTTTTTATATTTTCATCATACGTTTGCATATAATTTTACTGTTTTTTTTTTAAACAATTTCTTTCATTTTTTTCATTTTCGTATTTAAACAAAAAATCTTCATTTTTTCTATTTTGCAAACAAAACACGCTTCATTTCAATATCTTTGCCCAGTATTCTCGGTATGCGTGCAAGTGCGAGTATCTCAAAAATATCGGTCTTCTACAGTCATGTTTCTGTATTTGTTGCTTTCAAATGTTCTCTCGTATTTTTTTCCCATTTCTTGTGCTTTTCTTTTCTTATCTTGTGGAAAACATGCCTTTTTCTTACGATGAAGTAAATAATGTCTTAGGGGTGGCATGAGAAAAACTGTGTGAAGTAAGACAGTGAGTAATAAAAATTTTTGTATAAATTTTTGTATAAATTTTTGTTACTCACTGTCTTACTTCACACATTTTTGTATAAATTTTCGTTAAGTATAGAGATTAAGAAAATAAAAATTTTGCGAAAAAAAGTACCTTTTCTAGTACATTTTTGTGATTTTTTTTATTTGAAAAATTACTAATTCCATAGAGCAGTTGTTTGCATTCTTTAACGATTTAATTGAGGCTCTTACAGAGAGCAATGTAAGATTCCTTTTTGCTTTTTTGATATTGGTTTAAAGCATTTACAAAAAAAGGAGTTCCGTTCTGGAAGTACTTTAAAGTGAGTTTTATTAATAGACATTAACATTTAAAAAAAATCACAGTGTGACAAAAAATAACGATGTTGAAATATGAGTACTTAGGAAATGATATTACTTTTCTGATAAGCGCTATCGAGTAGAACAAGGAACTGTTCTTGGTATTTTCGAAAAACCTAAGAAATCTCTAGTTAGGGGTAAAAAACCGATTTTTCGGCCCTTAGTGCATTCATAAGCGAATAACATCTCTGAATACTACCCGATTATTCAGCAAGCTGGTGATTTTTTGTATTATTTTGAAACCGTATTTTTACAAAAAGATTAACATTTTCGCATGATTAACACTTAACAGATATATTTTCTGTTGCACTGTGTAATTTGGTAATTTTTTGTAAAGGGCCCGCCATCTAAATTTTTTCTTTTCAACTAGTGCTTATTTCGTGAATGGTATGTAACACTTAGCTCATGTCTGATTTGACAGATAAATAGTTTTATCCTTCCGCTGAACGAATATGGTTGGGTATACGCTTGATCGACTTACAGCAGATGCCGATCTAGCCAAATAAATCATCATTTTTAGATGAAGTTCATTTTGATCTTGCCGGGTATGTAAACAAGCAAAATTGTCGCATTTGGGGCACAGAAAACCCGCACGCATACATTGAAAAGCCGATACACCCAAGACGAGTCACTGTTTGGTGCGGATTTTGGTCCAGAGGCATAATTGGGCCATTTTTCTTCGAAAATGAGCAAGGAGTGGCCGTTACAGTCAATGGCGATCGTTATCGGGCCATGTTGAACGAATTTTTGTTTACAAAAATTGAAGAGGAGGATATCAGCAACATTTGGTTTCAACAGGACGGCGCTACGTGCCACACAGCTCGATGTTTTGCGCCCTGTTTTTGAAGATCGCATTATCAGCCGCAGAGCTGATGTGGTTTGGCCACCTCGGAGCTGCGATTTGACACCGTTGGACTATTATTTGTGTGCCGTCAAAGATAAGTGTTACGCCAACAAGCCAGAGACAATTGACGCTTTAAAGGATGGTATTCGTCAAGCCATTGGTGAAATACAGCTGCACACAATCGATAATGTGCTTAAAAATTGGACCGATCATGTAGGCTACTGAATGGCCAGCCGAGGCAGCCATTTGAATGAAATTATTTTCCATTATTAACCGGATGGATTGTACTTTCAAATAAAAAAAGAAATTTGAGAAAATATTCAATAGTTTTTTTATAGCATTTCAAAAAAAAAAAAAAAAATTATTTGGCGGACCCTTTATTTTATATTGATTTTTTTTTTTAATTTAAAAGAAGCCAGTCCTAAGGCCATCCCCCTGAGGCCAAAAAGGCCCATTATGATGCCGCATATAACAATCACCATGAAAAAAGCAAATCTGGAGTACGTGACCGCCTGTTTAGTAACTTTTTATGTACTTTTTTGCCAAGAAATTAAAGCAAAAGTACTTTTGATTCTGTGCAATTGATTTTGTATATGATATTCCTGTCAAAAATGAACGATGAAAGAAAAAAAGCGCAAAAAAGAGTACTTATTGTTTAAGAAAAAAAAAAATGGAAATTTGGTACTTTTTATTTAATACTCTTTGTTTTTTGCACAAATACTTTTGGTCTGTATTAATAATTTGGTAAATACCTAGAACCACATACTTCTATATCAACAATCTTTTTCTAGCGACGACTAGTTAATGCACTGGCACGAGTTAAAATGTTGACAACTTTTCTTTTATCAGCGAGTAAAGATACATTAGCGACAACAGTCCTGGTGTATTTCTGGTTACATTGTCAATGAAAGCATTATTTCATTATGTTGTATTAATTCCCGTAACATTCCATGAAGGAACATGGGGACTTCTCTCAGTCAATGAGCTGCACCCGATTCTATTATTAAACCCACAGGTTAACGCCGGCTCCGAACGGCAAATGCATTTAGAGAAGTTTTCAGTAGTAGTAATACTCATAATCGTGTGAGCTGAACAGAGCTAAGACTTATCTCTAACCTCATGTGTGGATGAATATCCGGTGAATGTATTTCCGTCTAGCACACTCATCAACAACACAATATTCGGCATGAGGTGAACACAAAACTGCCGCGAGTATATTCCAAGGGAATCGTAACATGTCTTAACCAGCTTACAGGTGAAAGTAACAAAAGCCCAAAAAAAGCTGCCATTAAGCACCATAAATGTTGAGAAAAAGCAGCGCTATAAATAGGGCTTTCAAAATCGGCAAAAAATACCATGAAGGACGTTGGGGAATCATCTCACTGTTATTGTATTGCTGCGAAAGCCAAAATGATGCACCAAAAGATTTTATTAATATGTTTCCGGAGAATTTCGAGAATACTGTAGACATTTTTAAACGGACATACTATAGTCACAAACTAAGCGTAATATCAGAATACGCAAATGGATCTAGATTGGGTAGTTTATGTTACATAACCGCTATAGTGCCGAATTATTTCATTCTTTAGCTCTTGAACTGACTTTGGCTTATTGACTTACACTTTTTGTTTTAAATATCCCCAAAGAAAGAAGTCCAACGTTGTCAAATTAAATGATCTTGGTAGTCAATTAACATCGCCACGACATGAGATAACACGGCCATTGAATTTCTTGCGGTAAAGAGCCGTTGTTCTGTTAGGCTTGTGGCAAGTGGCACCGTCCTGTTTGAACCAAATATCGTCCAAGTTCATATCCTCAATTTATGGCCACCAAATACCAATTACGATAACAGCTTGGTCGGCTTTATTTTTGAAGAAGTAAGGCTTGATGACGCCCCAAACCAAACTGTTACTCTTTGTGGATGCATCGGCTTTTCAACAATCACACGTGGATTCTCATTTGCCAAAACACGGTAATTCTGCTAGTTAACGAATCCACTGAGACGAAAGTGTGCCTCGTCGCTGATGATAATTTTCACTTCCGTCTGTTCAACTAACCATTTGGCGTATTGAGGACGCTTGAAATAATTAGTAAGCTACAGCTCTTGCGTCAGTTGAACCTTGTAAGCCTGTAAATTCAAATCTTTATGCCAAATATGCATCAGTGGTGTTCGTGAGATGTTCAAAGACGGCTCTTCTGCCAGACTATCGTGAACAACAGCAATGTTTTCCGCAGAACGAGCTGGACGAGCATGCACAGGTGTTTCCACATTTCCTAAAGACCAGGTTTGCTGATATTTGCGCACAATTTTGCCGATTGTGGAAACATTTGGTGGATCATATTGACCAAATAAAACCACGAAGTGCACGAAATGCGTTTTGATTTGAATGCCCATTTTCGTTAAAGCTTAAACCATCTTAACGCGCTGCTCAACTGTGTACCTCTCCCTGGTTGAATTTTTCAAGCAATGAAACAATGAAATGTCAAATGAAATTGGGCTAAAAACTTGACGTTAAGATGTAACTTATAATTAACATCGTGCTTTAGGGTTGGATCACCTTTTTACTTTTTTCATTTGGTACTTTTTTCTTTGGGTACTATTTTACACACGCTGTTGTTTTAAATTATTTTCTTGAAAAACTTATAAAAATCCATCTTTCTAAAGATTTAATTCATTTAAAGTTCTGCTTGATTAATAATAACAGTGTAACGATAAGCATTATCGCAAAATATCGTACGAGTACTTGGGTGTATATAATCAGGCATACATATCTATGCATATATGCTATATAAAGACACATATGCTTATATGCCTTTTAAAAAACGAAAGAAAGAAAAGAAGAGAAAAACATAAGGAAGGCGTTTATATACTCGTGCAACGTTTATATCTTACATCTTGATAATGTTTTTTTTCATTTTTTCTTCTGAATTTTTAAACGTTCTACGTTGCGTTGAACAAACAAATGGTGGCAACCAACAAGAGCAGCAGCAGCAACAGCAGCAGGCACGCAATACACGTTGCAATCAATGGCTGATATATTTTTCTTGCCACGGCTATACAAACAAACGCTGTTTACAGAAGATTTTTATTCCAAATGATTATTCATGAATATAAGCTCGCTCCTATGTATGTATGTATTGTATGTATGTATGTGTATAAATAGTTTTTTTCCCTATTTTTAAGAAATACTGTGGCAGCTTTTAAGAAAACAAAAGACATATTCCTCATACAAGATAAAGAAAATACAAGAAAAAAACAAAAAAAAAAAAAAAAACGTTTAGGGAACAAAATGTATCAGACTTTCTTATATGCGATAAGCCGGTTGCAAAAAAAAAAAGAACAAAAAAATAAAAAAAAATTGTAAAAAATCAACATTTTCAACTGTTTTCCTTTGTTTTACTTTTACTGTTGTGGTGTTCTTATGCATTTAAGATAGACAAGCAGATTGTGTGCCTTATACCTCATGCCTCAATTGCTGCTTGCCTGCCAGCCAACCAGTCATTGAGCCTTTTCTGTACTGCCTGCCTTCCCTGTTTCTTGAAAACATTAATTTGTGGCAACACTGTGTATGTTTTACATTCATTCCTTTAGAACGGCGACAGAGACATGTAGTCGTACAGCCCTTCACTTTGTAAAGAAAAAAAACGACCACAAAAGCTAAAATGTCGACAATTGTAGTTGTAGACACCAATAAAAGCAACAACAACAACAACAACAACAACAACAAAAGTAATAACACGGAAAAATTGCTGAGTATATGTATTTGCTTGGCAGAGCAACATTTAGTTTTTTTTTCGTTGTTGTGTTTTTGTGCTTATCAGTACTTTTATATTCAAATTCAACAAGAAATTCTTGAAATGGCGTTTGTTTGTGGCAAGTTTGTATAAAAATGTTGCACAAACCGCCATGTTTTTTTCTTACGCTAGAAACACCATCAAAAGAAAACTGAAGCCTTTATTAGGATGTTTTTAAAGGATTATTTTTAAAGCAAATTTGAAACTTATCCAATGGCTAAGAAAAACTTCAAGATTGAAAGTCTCTATCTTCCTACACCTGTTGCAAGTTCAATTTAGGTTCTGAAAAAAATAACTGTAGAATTTAAGAAATAACAAACATTTTTACCTCTCAGTAGTAATAACGGACATTCTATGCTATTCATGGGCTAGAAAACTACATTTAAACCCACTACGAAGCTTTATACGGCACTTGAAAAAGTCCAATTTTCAAAGTTATCAATCTTAACTCACAGAAACCTTACGAAGTTAGATTTTACATTTTTATAATCTTTAATATTAAAATTTTCATATTCCTAAAAATCATTTAATTTCGTTTATATTTACATATTTAGGTGCGCAGTTAAGTTCGGTTAAAAATTTGATTACAAATTAAACACCTTTTTCTTATATTTCAAACAAACCTTACGATACCAAATATGTGCCGTTTTGAACGATAATCTTTAGCCATTTTTGTCGTAAAGCCCCTACTCCATCGGTGTAGTACTTATGGGTGTTTAGCGGGCCTCTACGGAATATAAATTTCCAAATTTGATAATCGAAAGGTGCAATGTTCGGGCTATATGATGTAGGCATTAAACTTCTCAGCCACTTCTTCTTCTCTCAGTCTCTGCCGGGTCATAAAAGATGTGGGCTCTGCTGCGTTCCCATTATTGAAGGCAGCATCTTTCTAGTTGATTAACTCCGGAGTTTTAATTGAATTGCTTGCTTTAATTTCGTTAAGTTTTGACAGTAGAAATCAAAATCAATCGTTTGACCAGGTAGTAGAAGCTTATAACGAATAATATTTTTCCAATCCTGAATTCTGTCAATCCTGGCTCTGCTAGCATCTGCGAAGTTACTTGCTTCGTTCATGATCTTCTTTTGTACATTATGGTGCACTTTTCAACGCCCATATTCATCCGCTTTAGAAATTGTTCGTTAACATTCCGTTTAAGCAGTAAATCGGAAGTGAAAATTCGGTCTATTAAATTTTTAGCTTTAAATTCAAGTGGAACCAAACATCGAGCGTGGAATTAAGGACGCTTCGATAAATATAAACCCCGATAGTTAAGCGGCTTTGAGGGATTTTTATTTTAAGCATATAGGCTCGAAATTGGTATACAAATGTTTAACCAATATCTGCAACCTGGCACTGAGGAACAGGATGATGCTTTGTGGGGGGATTGCCGATGAACTGGCAAGCCGGGGCTCTTCTACTAAACTTGTGGGTCGGAGCCTTATTGTAGTATAAATTGTTCCACGGCAAGTTGAAAGATGAATAGTGGAAACATGAATTGCGTTCATCATTTTGCGCGGTTGTGAGGCAAGCTAAGCGACTAATGAGACTCTTTACCTATATCATTGGCTTCCTGACTAGTCACTACTATCTTAAATGTCACCTCTTCAAGCTCAATGTGGTACCTGACACGGAGTGCCGTCTGTGCACGAAGAAGACGGCGGAACATATACTCTGTAAATGTATTGCTTTGGCCAACATTTGGAGGCGAACATTTATGGAGCGCTTTATTGGAACTGAACAGTTTCGTCGGCTAATCCATAGGGGATATTGGCTTTACTCCAGGAGACGGCTCAAAGTGGTATTTCTATAGCGAACGGACGCCCATGGATATTGATTCGGTGGAGAATTGAATGTGATTTCTGCTTCCTTTGCAGCTGGTGCAATTGAAGGCCTGACTCTGGAGTGTTTGTAAGAACACCAATTTAGAAGACATGGTACCTCAATAGAAGAGAATTAAGTATATTGGAAAATTGTGGGGTTTGGGGTGTGGCTTGGGTACATTGACGAATATACATACATACATACATACATGAAAAAAAGTTGAAAATTAAATATATGATTTTTATGCATTTATGGATAGATTGTGTGCTAAAAATGACTATGAACACTTAACATCATGGTTCTTACGGCATTTTTAGTGGAAAAAATGGACAAAAGGGAATGACTTCGAACCCATACGTATTTAATCAGCTTCTACAGTGACAAAGCTGACTGAAAACCTCTGACAATGTGTTTATTCAGTTTAATATACTGAGAGAAGCGCAGTGCTATGGCCAGTTGGGCCTCTCCGAAGCGGTTAATAATAAAATATTGACCTTCTTTGTATGGCCAGCTTTTTAAGAGGTTGATAACTGTTTGGCGGTGAATGCTAACGTTCACGCTGCTTATGTGCTGGACTTTTTCAAATTATTCCATAATGTCTTCGACTTTTCTAGTGATTGTCCGTCCAGGTGCGTTCTTCAGACCAAATGGCATACAATTTTACTCGTATTGCCCATCTGGTGTCACGAATGACGTATACTTCCTCGACTCTTCAGCCATTTTCACATGAAAAAACGCATTTTTCAAATCCAACGTAGAGAAATACCTATTATTGCCCAAATACTCCAAACATGTCTCAATAAGTGGTAGCGGAAAATTGTCGCGGACAGTGATCTTGTTCAACGCCCGATAGTCCACACATTTACGATAATCCCCATTTTTCTTGGAGACCATCACAACTGGAGACCATCTCCTTTTCCATCATTATCAGATCGTAGGCGAGCAACCATTTTTCTGCCTTTGTTAGTTACAGCATCGTTTTCGTAAACTTAAAAAAAAAATTTCAGCAGCCTGCGCAGCATTTCTAGTTTTTATGACGGTAATGATTCAAATATTCCCTCATTTTTAAACGCAGATAACTTTTCAACAAAGAAAAGCTTCAAATGTAAAGTTTCAAGCGAACTATATATACAGTTTGTAACAAAAGTTTTTTCAAAGCAGAAAAAAAGTTAAAATCTAGTTTTCATTTGGGAATTTCGACAAAAAATTCTGAAAATTTTTACTTTTTCTGTACACATCCATTTACTGTACCCTTTAAGGACTTCGAGGCGTCATAACTTTTAAAACAGACCCACGCATTACCACCGCTAGCAACTGATTTCTTTGCTGTAAAAAAAGTGTTGGAAAAAATGATAAATTATTGGAATTTCTTTGAATTTGGGCCTTTATGGGTTTTTTGTGTGAATGTAATCGTATGTAGAAGCATTACAGAGTGTTTAGCAATAAAAAATTGGACAAACTTGCAGTAAGCGACTATATATTTATATGAAAACATTCAGAGAACGCTAGTCTCAAAAGATTGCGGTTTATTCAATATTTTAAAGTCAAACCAGCTGGAAAATTTCCTCATTTGTTTTCAGGGCCATGTCCAAGATTATATTCCGCTCGGAAAAAGTATGAATTTTAATGTTTTTCGAATTTTCTTTAGTTCACTCATTGTACGACTCGTGATCGTGAGTTATATTTTTTAATTCGTCATTTTGATCAAAATATTTTTTGCTCAACTCGTGAGCACAATTTAAAAAAATGAAACTCACGAGCACTAGTAGACGTATATGGCTTTGCTTTTCAAAATTGCGAGTATTTGCTTGTGTTGTTGCTTACGTTTTTAGTTTCTCTCTCTTTAAAATATGTGCTTACGAGTTTTGTTCTTTAACTCGTGAGCACGAATTTTATACAGCGAGCGGTTGGCGTTCTGCATTTTATTTTAAAATTCTGTTGTTCTTTAGGAACGAATTCAATTCGAGCACTTTTCCTACTCTGCTGAGTAAACTTTACCTGCCAAAATGTTTAAATTTTTTTCGAATATTTTTGTAAAAAAACTTGAATTTTAAAACATCTCGTTAAACAGCATCCTTCTCACTTATCAATTTCTTCTTGTCATCATATAGAGATTTTATTTTTTAATAAAAAAAATACAAAAAATTATATATGACTGCGGAATCAAAATCAAACATAGAGAACAAGAGTGGAATTAAACCAGAGTAGAATGTTAAACATTTTATTTCAATTTCTTTTCTCTTATTTGCCATTGCCATGTATTACTTATCGCTGCTTGAATATAATGAGAAATTGTGCTGATACTGATGCTGTTGTTACACGTTTTCCTTTTTTCTCTTTTTCTCTAACATTATCATGATTCTCCACCACAAAAAAAAAAAAAAAATATAAATCGAATGCAAGAAGGCATGGAAATCTATGGCACTCGTATTAAAATTCTGATACAGCCATTTGAGGAAAAATCAGTAAAAGAAAGGAAGGAAATTGGAAATAGAAAGCAAGACTTGAAAACAGTTAAATTGTAGAGGAGGGGGGGAGGTTGGTGAGAAATTCCAAGTGGATCCTGTAAGACACAGTTGCTGTTTAAATACAAACAAACACGTAAACTCTTCAACTACTGTTGCTGAAGCTGTTTCTATATCGTTGCCATTGTTGCCACAATTCGTTGAATTTTTCCTTCATTTTTTTTTTTTTTTTTGTAATTTCAGTTTTTCTGAATAGAACGTTTGAATAAAAAATATAAAAATATTCACTCGTTGTTGCTTCACTTCATTTCATTTCATTTCATTTCATTTGTTGTCTGGTGAAAATACTGGCATTTACATTTTAGTCACGTTTCACTGAAGTCCAATACAAAATTGTAATTCTGCTTCGCTGCTGCTGTATTTTTTTCTTTAATTTTTTTCATTTTCCTTGAAAGTCTTAAAAAAATTGCATCTTTTTTTATAGAGGGGGGTTATAAATGGGGGACAAAAACAGAAACCCCAGCTATTACCATTCATATGTTGGCTTAAAAACTTCAGAATATATAAAAAGAAGAAGAAGAAGAGAACCGAAATATATATGTATGTATACTCGGGAAGATAACAGCAATGGTAGTCTTTTGTATACAGAGCTGGAAAATGATGAAAACTTTAAAGAATATTTTAAAGGATTTAAAAAATATTTTAAATCGGTAGTGCAGTTATAAATGAAAAAGAGGGACCATGTACTTATATTATACCCTTTATTCTCCCTTCTCTAGGGAGCTTATTGGCTTTCCACAAGGCACCTATTACTTTCTTTCAATATCAGTAATCAAGTTGATTTTAAAACTGAGAGGATGATTAAGCTACTTTAGCTTTCCTCCATATGATTGTGCAGTGGTGAATGTCCTTGTTAGGTAATGGTGGTTATCCTTACTTAGTATTGTAATTTTGTGCCTATAGGTGGCGTTTTTTCCTGATCATTCGTTCGATGTTTGTCATCATCACCAGGGGTAAGCTGGAAGGTCAGGAAGCTTCTTTAGATGGATTTGTTTAAATGGAGGTTGAAATATAAGTATTAACCACTCGAAGCCGCAATTAAATTTTTTTCGTCGTTTCCTCTACTAGGGATCGAGACGCTTGTGTTGTATGCCTGCGTTCTAGCCACTGCACCACTATATACCAATACCATTTATTCTATGCGAAGGTAATTACGGACTCACTGAATGTCTAGGATATTGGAAAAAAAAATGATTTTTAATTAAAACATTATAGGGCAGCCTTTAACAAAGGCCTTATGACTCAGTCTGCTCCGATCATAAATTTACTGTCTCTGAACAAAAATCAGTGCTTTCAGGTCAATTCTATTAGTAAAGAAATTGACGTGATTGAGGAAAATCGTAAACCAGTTACTCATTTTCTATATAATTGACGAAACTAATTCACGAACTGGTATAACGTTCCACGACATCTGAGCGCTCTGTTGATTGTTGTAAACATCTTAAGAAGCAATAGCAATGACTCGGAAACTAGTAATGTGATTTCTGAAACTACTCGTTTGTACATACAGACATAATTACAGCGATATTCCAAGTGGAGCAAGGGGTACTATAATAAGCTACACTTGATTCTATTTTAGCGTCACTGAAAAGGACCTACAGTATAAAGCCGGATTAGAGCCGTGTTAGCTAATGTTATGAGGTAATATCGCTGTTGCAAATTGTTAGACGGCAGACAAAAGGTAAAATTTTTGCTTAGGCGGGCTTACCTACCACCCCACAGTGCCACAATTTCTGAAACTGCTGAATGAAAATTTATCTCAATTGAAAATTACCACAAAAAAAAGCGACAATCAGACGGTGCAAGGTCATTATCATTAATCGATGAGGCACTATTGCAGGACAGTGCGACCCGTGGTATCTATTGTGCTCCTTCCGATCTATACCTTTCTCAGCAAATCTGCTGCATTCCTAATGAACACCGGCTGATCTGAAACAATATTGGTGGATATTTCATCCAGTTAGACTCTATATCCACCTAAACCTATCAAGAACCCCACATTCACACAATAAGTGTTCCGCTGTCTCCGACGCCTAAGGGTGCAGTCTACGAACATCCAAATCTGTGCGCTCCATTGTCTTCAGAAGCGCTCTTAGTCTACAGTGCACATAAGAAACTTCGATAGGAGTTTCAAGTCTGGCCTGTCATACTTGATAGCCTCAGCATGACGCCCAAATTGTTGACTAACCGCTGCTATAAAGTGGCGAAGTCCTCTTTGAGCGTTCCAGTGTTTAAAGCGTCTGGCAATTTCCAAATGATTGAGCGATATAGGGTGCCTGCAATGTTGGATAATTTTGGTCACTTTTTCTTGACGGTATTGATACGGAGCAAACTCTGGCCTTTACGGAGGGTGAGAAATAAAGCTTCACTGACAAGTGCTGTCAATTTTTGGAGGGTCATCGATAATGTGTTTTCGAGGCTTGGTGCCGTTACAGTGCAATACCGATGCTGGTGAATTTTGGTTGCTCTTTTTTGATTTTTTCATTCAAACGGTCGAGTTGTAAATAGTGGAGAACAGAAATAAAGATTTCATTAGATTGCAGCAAATTACGTTCCAATTCCACCAAACATGCCATGGATGCCCCAAAAAAGGCCACACGTAGGCCATAAAATAGCTCATTGCGATAACACAATAGATCGTCATCCCCCTACACCCGGAGCCATCCGGAATTTATAATAAAATCGCTAATATTCCCAATGTCCGTACTCGGCAGTTCCGTAGGTCCAGCTGCATGGTACAATCGCAGGTATCTCTTTCTTTTGCCATATAATACCGGGCATGTGCACAGTAGGTGCAGAATTGTTTCGTCCTCCCTCTCTTCCCTGCAGCTACTGCAGAAATCATTGGCCAGGTGACCCAGTCTAAGCCGCCTGGTATGAGTGCCTATTGTATAATGCCCAGTAATGACACCAACAACTATGCTGAGTGTGCTTCTTCGGGTACTGAGCTGATTTTTTGTGCGCTTGGCCAGATTTGATGCATCAATATGCCGGTTTTGAAGCTGGTCATGCGGGCGTTGACGGACTCCATTACCTCATTGCGTATCATAAGCTTGCAAGTTTCCAATGGCATGCCCAACGTGGAAAATTTGCTCGTAAGTTCGATAGTAGTGCCATGCCTGGCCAGGTCTAACAGTTCCCCGAAATATTACTGTGACCCGTGTGTCTATAAAGTAATAAAACTCATGCCACTTTTTGACAACCTTTTAATGAAACGATATGGTTGGAGACGCTACCGGCATTATTATTTTTAATCGATTACTCTTAGGACGACCAATAGGAGCATATTGGCTTTCCACAAAGCATCCATTGCTTTGTTTCTGGTTAAATAATCATTGATTTTCATGCTAAGTAGATGACTAAGTGGTGAAGTTCCTTGCTAAATGGTAGTGGTAGTGATCCTTACTTAGCCTTGTAATTTTTTCCAGTAGATGGTGTTTTCTTCTGATCATTCGTCTGATATTTGTCATCATCTTCAGAGCTAAACTGGAAGGTCAGGTTGGCTTCTTTAGATGGACTTGTCTGGAGGGAGGTTGATGTTTCTTTATTAAACATTCAAAACCGCAATTAAAATTTGTTTCGTCATGTTCTCTGCTGGGATTCGAACCTGGGCCGCTTGTATTGTATGCTTGCGCTCTAATCACTACACCACGCCACCCCACCGCCATTGTAACCATTTACCTTTTTTACTTTTCAGTTCAGAGTGGTCTTTCATAAGCTCTTCTATTTTAACTCAAAACATGTATTGACAAATTAATCTTTCAACACGTCGTTGTTTGCTTGTTTGCTGAGAAAGTAATCAAAAAGACTTTGGTAAACGCTGGGTGGCTTGTTCTGCCCATAAAACCTCAGACACCTCCTCCCCAGATTTATTTTATTTTCTTTTTCTGAAATAACACGGTACGAAAAAAAAGAACGAAGTTGAAATACCTGGGAGGTGATCCTACTTTTCCGATAGGGGCTGTCGAGTAGAACAAGGATCTATTTTCCTAAACATATTCAAACACACGAGTTATGAGTAAAAAACCGGTTTTTTGAAAACTTGTCCGACCCTTTAAATGATATCAAAGTTACTAACTTATAAGCGCATAAAGGTCTGAATAAACGGTTTTTTACCTGTAACTCGAGATTTTGGAAGTGTTTTGAAAATTGCAAAAACAGATCTTTGTTCTACTCGATAGCGCTCGATAGCGGAAAAATAGTATCACTTGCCAGGTATTTTTTTGTCGCGCAGTGTTATAAAGCGTGTTTTTTATAGAGGTATAGAATTTTAAGTTGGCATTACTTTTCAAGGTGGCGACCGATTTAACAGCTGTTAAATGATTTATTCTCAGTTTGGTTTGGCAACTCATCATGAATAGACTCACGCCTGAACAACGCTTGCAAATAGTGCAGTTTTCATTTTTCATAAGTGAATTTTTTCTTTTTTAATTTTTTCAATTTTCATAAGCGAGTTTTGTTTAGCGATGAAGCGCACTTCTGGTTGAATGGCTACGTCAAAAAACAAAACTGCCTCATTTGGAGTGAAGGTAATCCTCAAGTGTATGTGGAAACACCGTTACATCCAGAAAAACTGACTGTTTGGTGCGCTTTATGGGCTGGTGGAATCATTGGCCCATACTTTTTCAAAAACGATGATGGCCAGAACGTTATAGTCAATGGTGATCGGTATAGAGCCATGATTACTAACTTTTTCATTCCTGAATTGAATAACCATGATGTCCAGGAGATGTGGTTTCAACAAGACGGCGCAACATGTCACACAGCTCGTGCCACAATAGATTTATTGAAAGTCACGTTTAGTGATCGCCTATTTTCACGTTTTGGGTCTGTGAATTTGCCTCCAAGATCTTAACACCGCTAGACTTCTTTCTGTGGGGCTATGTAAAGTCATTGGTCTATGCGGTAAAGCCACAAATGTTTAACCATTTGGAAGACAACATTCGCCGTGTTATTGCCGATATACGGCCACAGATGTTGGAAAAAGTCATCGGAAATTGGACGTCCAGATTAGACTACATCCGCGCCAGCCGTGGCGGTCATATGCCAGAAATCATATTTAAAATGTAATGCCATTATCACTCGGATAAATAAAATTCATGTCAATCGAATAATCCATCGTTGTTTTATTGCAACTTAAAGTTCTATATCTCTATAAAAAACACCCTATACAATAATGTCTGGGGGAACAGATTACTTTCTCAGCACATATCGTTTCCCAGGTGGTTAATTTCATTCTTTTTTGTCGCACCATGTAATGCATTGGGGAATTTCGCTGGAAAGAATTTCACTCTTTTTTTCAATTTTTTATTTAAGTTTAAGTTAAATAGACGAACTTAAAATTAAAGCTTCATTTTGAACAAAGAAAGTCACTTAACTCGATCATTTGTCAAGATCTTTACTTGGTTTCATATCATGTTGCGAGACATCTGCACCCTCGTATTACCAGGCCAAGGTTTCTACAGCGCTGCTGATACCAGTCAATCATTTGTTTCGCAATATCGTCAGATGGCCTTCTCAATATATGGCCAATCCATGTCCATGCCCATTTACAAGGGAACGATTACTTTGAAGGTATTTTAGTTTTGAGCGAAGGATAAAATCAATTTAAAAACTTTGTGTTTATTTTTTTGTTAAATAATTTACTTCAAGTGTTTTGCACACCCCCGTGAGTTTAATTTTAAATAAAACTCATTTGTATAAAACATTCTTTTAAAGTTCTGTTTTGCAACAGCAGATCCCAGTAGCTATCAAAAAAAGGGCCAATGGTAAGATGGAGGGAGGTCTGATAAATATTTTTTCGTATAAAAAATTAAAAAAAAAAATCGCATAAAACAAGATGGCAAAAGAAGACAAGGAGTTGGAGTTTTTTCTTTTTTGTTTCTTACACAGTAAACAAAAATATATATAAAAAACAACAACAACAACAAAATTTATATAAAAATGGGTGGATTACATTATTTTCTGTTTTTTTTATATGCTGATACGACTCAAATGTTGCAAGTTGTTGTTGTTGTTGTTGTTTTTCTACGATACGATATGATATGAAAACGTAAAGAAGCTGCTTCTGAAGCTGGCTGCTGTTGGACAATTGAATGAATAAATGAATGGAAAAAAATGGCAACAACCATACACCGACAGACGGACGGATGGACGGACGGACGGACGGACAAATAAACTGAATGTGAAAGATTTTTACAGACTGATATAGACAGTTGAGACAAAAAACACAATGTTTGTGTTTTTGTTGCTATTGTTGTTATAGGCAGACCCCAAAGTATAGCAATGACCATTATTTTCATACAACAGAACGTTGTCAGCATCAGGCCCCATCATTGCCAACACTAACAACCATACAGTCAGCTAACCAAGCATTCAGCCAGTCATTCATTTGGTATCATGAACATGACCAGAAAAGTTTTGCAAAAACCCATGTAATGAAACTAAATATGGCCGCATACTCATACATTCGGTGTTACGAGTATTGAAACACAGGCATAGCAGGCAGGCAGGCAGGCAGGCAGGCAGGCAGGCAAGCCGGCAGGCAGCAGATTTAACCACAGAAAGTATAAAAATTATTTTGGTTACGTGATGTGGTCAAGGGGCGAAGACTTAAAGCTCCCCAATGTCAGCTTGAAAAGCATACAAACATAATACAACACAACACAACACAATAAGAGGGGCATGATTATTACAATAATTTTACAAAGTTTGTGTTTCTTATTTAGTGGTGGCGTGGGGGAGGGGAAGAGGGGAAGAAAAGAGGGTTAATTTAAGGCCGCCGAGCTTAAGAAACAGAAGCATTGCCGCCTAAACGACTAAACGACCAACTGACTGATTGAATAAATGATTAAATGAATGACTGACTGACTGTCAGCCAGCCTATATCGGTTGTTATTCAGCTGATGTTTTTCAAACAAAAAGAGGAGTTTTTCCTTCTTCTTTGAAGCAAAGTTGCAATAAAACAAAAATAAATAAAAAAATAAAATCTGCAAAAGAAATATTACAGACACAACACGAACAAGATCATGAACTTGAGATTCTTTTCAAAATTTTTATTTTTTATTTTTATTTTTCTATAAACCGCCACTTAAAAATATGAGTGAAAAAAAAAATCGTAAATAAATCTTAAATGTTTTACGGGCCACAAACACAATACAAAGCAACCAACCAACCAACCTGACTTTGTTGTAAATTTATGACTGAAAAATATAGAAAAAAATAAAAAAAAATTAAAAGAAAATCAAAACCAAAGATGGCCCTGATGAGATTTAACACGAAAACCTCTTACAAATTCTTCTTCTAACAAAATTCAACGTACAATTGTGTGGAGAAGATGATCACAATAATACACGCTTATATGCTACACTTGCATGCAACAGACAACCTTAACACTTGCACCGCAAAGCAAACCAACAAATTCAAGTTTAAAACAGAGACTTTTACCGCCACAAGACACTCTACACTCTACATATTTTCAAATTTTTATTTTTTTATTTTTTAACTGGTAGCTTCTAAACATTAATTACATAATTTTCTCTTTCTCCCTGTTACTCCTTTTTGGTTACTTTTACCCTCACCATCATCACCATCATCATCATCACCATCATCATCATACAGTGTAAGTATGTTTTGTGCCAAAATTACAAATGGTGATGACTTTTAAGCGAAGAAAACCTACTGTCAGTTACGAGTGTAAAAAACACAAAAATATACCAAAACAAGAAAAGAAAAATTATAACCAAGAAGTTACAAAAAAAAGAAGAAAGAAATTAAGCCTTTAAGACATGTGTTGACAGCTTAAAGTAGCGAAAAGCGAAAGAAAAAAAATCAGAGTAATAAAGTGTTAGAATACAACGAAAAATAAGTTAAAGCAGTACCTTAAGTTATAATTAACGCAGGCAGGCAGGCAGGCAGACAGCGCTTAATTTTCTTACAAAAAGTACTCTAATTAACTTACTTTTTTAATTTTTCTTTTATTAAAAACTTTAATACTGAGAGTTTCTAGATATCACACTTTGAAATCATCTACCCTTTCCTACACTGGTATCTTTTATACAGTTTATCTTAATACAACAGCTATATTCTAATATTCGTTTATACAACACTTTTATTTCCGCTTAAACATGACTTTATTTTATGACAGCAAAACGATAACTAACTGACTTGTGGGTACAGCAGCTTCTTTAAATACCTAATTGCCTACAGTTTGGAAAGTTCCGGAAATGTCTCACATCCTCTATTTTATATCCGTTAATTCAAATGTAACGTAAAGATGGTCGAATTGGGACAAAATCCCACAATACAGTTTTAACCCTGTCTTGCACTAAACTTTGTTAGAAGAGCTATATTTTCTTAACTTTGTTTCCGACTACATTGAGGTCAAATAGGATAAAAAAGTAACAAAAGTTCAACTTACATTCGAAGCGTAGTTTTTAGAAAAAGTTTTACACATACAATATGGCGCATAAACAGAGTAAAAAGATCAAGTTTTTTCATTAGAAGGAAGTTATAGATTTATATATTTAGGACACTATATATACAGGACACTGTGAACCATGGGAAACCGTAATGCTGGATATGCTACTAAGTGATAGCCTATGTCTACCTAAATACCTCTACACGATTATTCTATCGGTTTCTTCATTTTAAGAGTTTAAGGCCATTTTTTTGAAATTCCACCTTAATTCTAGAATTCTCGAATATCTTAATGCCTATTTCCTCCAGATCTCAGCCCTGATTTCTGTAATTCTTTGGGCACCTCAACACTCTTTAAAAACATCAGAAATACTCGCCTCATTAGTAGGAATTTTTTTCAATGGTATTACAGGTTCTGTCTCAACAGAATCATGCGAATCAAGCTCAATAATTTGTTGTTTAGGGCCAAAATTTACTGCGCGCCACAGAATTGACGCTGCGGATACAGCCAGTTATCATAAAGCCAGTTGAAAATGCTACAAAAAAAACTACTGAATATTTTCTCAAATTTCTTTTTTTATTTGAAAGTACAATCCTTTCGGTTAATAATGGAAAATAATTTCATTCAAATGGCTGCCTCGGCTGGCCATGCAGTAGCCTACACGATCGGTCCAATTTTTAAGCACATTATCGATTGTTTGCAGCTGTATTTCACCGATGGCTTCACGAATATTGTCCTTTAAAGCGTCAATTGTCTCTGGCTTGTTGGCGTAACACTTATCTTTGACGGCACCCCATAAATAATAGACCAACGGTGTCAAATCGCAGCTCCGAGGTGGCCAAACGACATCAGCTCTGCGGCTGATAATGCGATCTTCAAAAACAGGGCGCAAAACATCGAGTGTAGCTTTGGCTGTGTGGCACGTAGCGCCGTCCTGTTGAAACCAAATGTTGTTAATATCCTCCTCTTCAATTTTTGTGAACAAGAATTCGTTCAACATGGCCTGATAACGATCGCCATTGACTGTAACGGCCACTCCTTGTTCATTTTCGAAGAAAAATGGCCCAATTATGCCTCTGGACCAAAATCGGCACCAAACAGTGACTCGTCTTGGGTGTATCGGCTTTTCAGTGTATGCGTGCGGGTTTTCTGTGCCCCAAATGCGACAATTTTGCTTGTTTACATACGCGCCAAGATCAAAATGAGCTTCATCTGAAAAGATGATTTTTTTGCAAAATCGGCATCTTCTGTAAGTCGAAGCGTATACAGAACCATATTCGTTCAATGGAAGGATAAAACTAATTATCTGTCAAATTAGACATGAGCTAAGTGTTACCATTCACTAAATAAGCACTGATTGAAAAAAAAAAAACGGCGGACCCTTTAATGCGTAAAAACTCAACTCGTAAGCAGAATTTTCTTTGGTTCGCTCGTTCTACGACTCGTGCTGGTGAGTCTTCTTCTTGAGTACACAAGCTGTATTTTAAATTCTTTTAAAATTCGGCTCTCAAGAAGAATCGTTCATTACGAACGAATTCAATTCGTGCACTCTTCCTACTATGCTATCTTATACCTCTTCTCTGTGAACAGACTTCGCGTATGATTTCATCCAGTACGATGGTGAATAGTAGAGGTGAAAATGGACATCCTTGCTTTACTCCAGCGTTAGTATGGAATGGTTGACTGAAGTTCACGTTGTGAAGAACCCAGAGTTCTGTTTCCTCATACATTGGTCGTATTATTCGGATTATTTTTTGGAGTACCCCTTTTCTTCTCAATGCTTACCATATGGCAGTACGTTTGATTGTATCGAAGGCTTTCTTGAAGTCGACAAACAGTAGGTATAGAGAGGTACGCCTTTCTAGAGACTCTTCTAATATGAGGCGTAGAATGTTGGCCTGGTCTACGCAGCTTCTATTTGGCCAGAAGTCTGCATGTTTGTCTCGCAATATGTTCTCTATTTCGCTCTGAAGTCTTCCCTGTATTATGACCGCTAGTATCTTGGATATGGTGGTAAGTAGACTGTTTCCTCTCCAGTTATTGTAATCTTTCAAGTCGCCACTTTTTGGTAGCTTCACAATAATGCTTTTCTTGATGGCAGCCTCCCCTATAATGATTTAAATTTATTGTAAAAAAATAGACCCGATATTAGAGTTCTTTCTGTTCGCGTTAATAGAAAATCAAATTTTGTAACAAACAATTTCTTTGAGTGCCCTACCAGGTTACCTGCATAAGGTGTGCTTTAAAATTCATCCAAACCATAAAATGTGATGTATGGTCACCTTATTCAAAAAAATTCTACGTTCAAATAAGTGAATAATAAGCCGGTTTTGCTCTTAGAGATGTACCGTTATATTAAGTTTATTTAAATTTATCTCAATAAGTGCAAACTTCAATGCGTCAAAATACTAAGGCCAGTGATTAACAAGCAATTAATCTGATCAGAAAGTACCAAAATTGCTATTTTTGTTTGCAATAATTTTTAATTTAAATAATATCTACGCGGTATGGGTCGCGGGAAACCTTTGTCACCTTATGAACAAGGACAAATAGTGTCACTTCATGAGCAGGGATTGAATATGCGTGGAATGGCGAAAAAACTGGGACGATCTTTGTGTTTTTAGCAAAATTTTCTCAAAAATAGAGAAAATTATGGAAAATTAAATGGCACGGGTAGTCCAAAAGTCCTTACTGCCCGTGAAACTTGGCTAATTTTACGAAAGACCTCGAATTCCATGAAAAGTGCAGTAACAATAAAAGAGGAATTGAAATTACAAGCTTCAAAAAGTACAATTCTAATAGCTATTAAAAGCCCAGCCAAACCTTATTCGAGCAAAATTAAAAAAAATTCTTTGTCTGACCAAGCAGCATAAGATTAAGCATAAGGAGTTTGCGAAAGGTTATAAGATATTCCATACATTTTTGGGTTTGTAGGTGATTTTTTCTGTTGAGAAAAAATTTAACCTGTAAGGACCAGATGGTTTCAATTGCTATTGGCGAGCCCTTGTTTTCCAATTGTAATTTCGGCGGTAGCAACTTGTTGGCTTGGGCTGGCTTTAGCTTACATGATACCCTGGAACTCTATACTTTGCTTCCACTCGAATGGATAGTTTAGAGTACCAGGGCATTCTGTCGGAACGTTAGCTGCCTTATTTGGTCCAAAATTCTAACAAAATCTTCACCTTTCAGCAAGATAACGCAGCAATACATGTCAGCAAGTCGACCAGAAAAAGGTTTGAGGAGCACAATATTAAAGTACGTTCCCCCGACTTAAACCTCATTGAAAATTTGTGGGGACTGCTTGTGCGTAATGTTTATACAGACAACAAACAGTACCGGACAAGAGATGAATTAAAAGTGGCAACAGCTGTCGCGAAATGCGCTCCAACGTTCTGGACAATTTAGTAAGTGCGATGCCATCCCGTATTTTTAAGACAATAGAAGCAAATGAGAACTGCATTAGTAATTGATTAATGCTTAGCTTAAATAAAAGTTTGGAAGAGTGAATCACTGGCCTTATCATTTTGTCGCATTGAATTGTGCACTTATTTACCTAAATTTAAATAAACATAATGCATAAACATAGTACATCTCTAAAAGCAAAACTGGCTTATTATTCACTTATTTGAACGTCGAATTTTTTTAATAAGGAGACCATACCTAATATTTTATAGTTTGGATGAATTGAGCAAATATTAAGGTAAGGTGACCTTATCATTTTGAGGCACACCTTATGACAAAAAATCGATTGCTGATTTCCAAAATTTGCACTATTTTTCCAAAATACGCATTTAGCTTACAAAGAAAGTACTTTAAAAAGGTACTTGAGTTGATATTTTTCAAATTGTCCCTTAATTTGTCAACATTATATGTACTCGTACGAGTGTTTGAAAGATTTTCTTTTAATTTCTCCAAATTAACTTCAATGATTTCCATTTCAGTTGTTTTGCAATATTTTTAAAATCATTTTACATGAAATTGCTTATTTAAATTCACTTTTTATTTTTCTTGTTAATGCTTGGTGTGTGTGTTTTATATGATAAATGACTACTTAATTGGTTACCCTGTAATCATTATCGGAAGAATAAACAGAAGCTGTTAAATGTTACGCAAATTTAAGCTTTTGTGTGCCATTTTAATCACACATCTCTCATATACACAAATTCTCTCTCAAACTCTGTGAGTGTATGTGTGTATATATATGTGTGTGTGTATGTGTTTGAAATAGAAGGACTGACTGCCAGGTTTAGTAAATAAAAGTAATGAAAAGCAAAAGCTGTAATTATGTTCCTTTTGAAAAAACGTTTAATTTATGCCATTTTATAGCTGCCAGCTATCACACAATATGCTCCTAAAAACTGCTATCAAATAAACTAAAAACTATATGTCCGGATGGAAAGTCCGTCTGTCCTTTCATTCACATCCAAATGTCTGTCATGCCTTGGCATTCATTTATATGTGTTAGTGTGTATACCTGTAGAATATCATCAGAGTTCATATAAAAATCATTTTAAATGCCAACACCTTGGCAAGAAACTGACGAAAAATGGTAAAAAAAAACAGACCAAAAGGCAAACTGAAACCAAAAAACAAAAGCAAAAAAATAAAAAAAACGGAAAATATTTGCTTTAAAAGAGCACAACATTCAAGCAGAACCACAACCACAGCCACAGCCACTACACTTGTACTCAAAACTCACATGTGATTTAGAAGATGAATGTGAGTGAGTGCGTACGTAAAAGGATGCATTTAAAATAGCAGCACTAAACAATGATGAGCAGCAGCAGCAACATTCTTCCTTTTTAAACTTTAAACATTAGCTTTGAAAGCGATAATGAAACACAACCTTTAAGCTATTTATGGTGAGGGGGTGTTATTACTTAACTGCTGCTACCACTACTACTACTACTACTACTACTGCTGCTATGTTATGTTTGCACAATGGCTTGATTGTACACAAATATAGGTGGTGCTCCCCTTAAAGCATTTGTATAACTAAACTTCCTGCAAAATTACACCCAAAAGTGCAACCGTATAATGATACAGTGTCAGAAAATATATTTTATTTTTAAAGGATTTCATTATTATTTCGATAGGAAACTTTTATGTTGCACGTTAAAGCAAAAACACAAAAAAAATTTATTTTATTTTTTTTAAATTTAAACTTAAAAGAGAAAACTTTTCAAAAACTATTTCTTTTTTAAGTAGCCATGGTAGGAAGTCTTAAGAACATGCAAAAACTTTATGCCTCAGGCCTGTTAATGATAATATTGCTGACAATGATGATGATGATGACGATGAAGATGACGACGATAATGATGATGATCAGCAATGTTTGTTAAGACAACATTAGCAAGTCAAAGTTTGTTTTTTTTTTTAAATTTTATTTCGTATTATACGTCGTCTGAGTATATATTTCATAATAATAATTATTTTGTTGTTGGCCCTATAATTTTCAAATAAAATATTCATTTATTTTGTTGCCACACATAACAAAAAAACGTCCCTTTAACGTCCAAAGAACAACAATAACAACAACATTTTGGAAGAAATACGAGAAAAACTTTTCCATAAACAAAAAACTTTTTTTTGGCCATAAGACTTTGTAGTGTAAATTAGCTCAGTGGTAGATGCGTAGACCATGTAAAAGCAATAACGACAGTGGCTGACAAACGAAGTGGAACAGTAAGTTTTTAGCAAAATAATGGTGGAATAAACTTGTCATTCTATGCGTGAAACAGTGCTTAGAGTTTTTCTTCGAAAAATATATATCCTGATGTGCTCAGGCGAAGAGTAACGGCATTTTTTGAAGCATGAGCTGTCGGGTGGGCCATTTAAAAGTTTAAACTTAAAAATGTAATAAAAAACGATTTGAAACCTTGCAAAATTTATTTCTTTTTGTGAAGTCCAATTGTTTCGGTAAGAAGAGAAATATGTATTATTTCATTCATATGGCTGTCTCGGCTGGCCTCACAGTGCCCCATTCGATCGGTCGTGTATCGGCAATGCCATCACGAATGTTGGTTTGTCGGCATACCACTTGTCTTTAATGTCGGTAAACAGAAAATAGTCCAACGGTGTCAAATCACAGCTTCTTGGCGGCCATTAAACGTTTGACGCAATAAATCGACTGTGGCATGAGATGTGTGGCAAGTTGCACCATCCTGTTGAAACCAAACACCGTTCACATCAATACCATGTAGAACGGGCACAAACAAAATGGTTATCATGGTGCGATAGGTGTCTCCATTGACCGTAATTTTATTAAAAAGAAAAAAAAATGACCAAATGATGCCTCCGCTTCACAAGTCGCACCAAACAGTCACTCGTAATGGGTGCAGTGGCTTCTATAAGACCACGTTTGGATTTTCTGAGGCCCAAATACAAGAATTTTGCTTATTAACGTACCCTTCAAGATGAAAATGAGCTTCATTCGAAAAGATGATTTTTTTTTTGCCAAATCAACATCATCGTGCAGTTTCTCGTTGGCCCATCTAGCGAAACGAAAACTAGCGGAGGGTCTACGGCTTCAACTCTTGAACCAATTGAACTTTTTAAGGTGTCATACCGAGATCCTTTCGCAAAATTTGACGTAAACTGGTGCATGAAGTATTTTATTCTTGAGAACGATAATGATTTGGTGTTCATGGATTCTCACGCACACTCTCAGCCATAGCGTCGATATTGTCGGGTGTACACTTACTTTTTGGCACATCAACAATGAAACTTTAGCAATAAATAAGCGTATAACTGGCAGCCCACCAAATTTTTACGACATTTTCGTTCAATTTCCGACCAATTGTCTTTGTGTTGGAAATACATTTCCAATAAATCTCAACGCTGCTCAAGCGTAAATCGATCAATTTCGTTCAGTGGAGATAATATACCGAATTTTGTGATGGAATAGAATGACATAAGTATTGCCAGATTCAAAATAACCGCTGGTTCGGATTTAAACCGATAGATGGCTTACCCGATATGAGTGAATTTTTCAATTTTTGGGTTTGGCGTGGTTTAGTGGTTAAAGCATAGGCATACAAAATAAATGGCCCGGGTTTGACTCCCAGCAAAGGAAATGTAGAAAAATATGTAATTGCGGCTTAGAGTGATTAATAAAGAGACTTCAACCTCCCTCCAGACAGAGCAATCTAAAGAACCCCTCTAACCTGATACCTTACCTCTGGCGATGATGAGATACAACGGACGAATGATCAGGAGAAAACGTTACTTACTGCGAAAAAAAATTACGATGCTAAGTAAGGATCACCACCAGCACTTAGCAAGGAGCTTCACCACTACATAATCATATGAAGGCGAGCTACAGTAGACTAATCTCCTCAGATAGAAAATCAGTTTGATTACTGAAACTGAAACAAAGTAATGGATGCTTTGTGATAAGCCAATATGCTTCCTAGAAGAGCGACGGAGAAAAATAATTTCATTATGACAACACTCGGATACATATTTTTGGTATGAATTTTTATCTTACCCACCTTATAGTTCAGACCTTGCCGCGGCCGACTACTATTTGTTTTGAATATCGTATGCAAAATTCGTTCTCGACCTCTAAAAATAAGAAATTATTTCGCCGGGTATTCAAAATGTTACCTGCTATAATGTGGTTTAATGTCTGGTCACATTTTCTGCGCATTCTTAAGTCAATGCCAGCTTTCAACAAATCGATTGAGTTCTGAGTAGATCTCCTATGATCGTCTAGCCCGCATTCAGAGTATTACCTTGGCCTAGTGGATATTAGTGTGGACTGACTTCACACAATATATTTTTCATCGATAGTGTGAATTCGATGCAACGATGTTCCAAATCATTCTTGAACATTTGGCCAAACTTTTTCAGCTGAATCGTGTGTTCTTTGTCTGCCGTGTCAAAATTATCAAACACGCGAGAGTTTCATGTTGAAGTCGCTGAAACAACTTCAGGATATGCTTGGGTAAATCGTTGTATAATTTCGTATATGATTTCTGTTTAGCACATTGTTCGATGTATTCCAGGTAAACAAACAAACTTTATTGTTGCGGGATCCACTGTTAATTGTCGATCATCAACTATTCGCACTTTTATGTGTTTCCAACTTAACTGGAATCTTTAGACAGTTGACGGGTATTTACCAATAAGAAAATTGGTTTGGACTCAAGTTGCCCTTATCAAAGCTAAGACTTTCTTGTTTAAAGCCACGTCTATACACTATACCGGATAGCCTCTCTTTACCCATCTTTGCCTATCGGGTAAAAAAAGTTCTAACTCTGGCCAGCATACTAGATCATAAGAATTGTAATTTCAAGGCAAAGCACAAGGTTGACATTGTCAATACTTGTGCGTGCTCTTTTGTAACACACTGTTTAATATTACTTAATATTACTTGGGTTGAATTTATGCTTTAAAATTAATTTTCATTTAAAAAGTTTTTTTTTTAATTTCTTTCATCTTTTTTCGTTCTTTTTTATTATTTTTTATGTTGATTTCGGTTTTCATGGTTCATCTCTATTCATCTTTTTTTAATTTCTTTTTTTTTTTTTGTTAAAAATTTGCTCACGATTTTCTTTATTAAACCATAGCTACTAAATTAGCTTTTAATTTAAAAAAAAAAAACTTTAAAAAATATGCACAAAAATAGAGGCGGTGACCTAATAAAAGTTTTTTTTGTGAAACAAAATTGTGATAAAAAACAAGAACGAAAAACAACAAAAATCACACATAAGCATTGACTGCCAAGTGACGAAGTGAAACGAAAAAAGTTAAAATAATTAGAGACGAACTATGTTTACGGGTACAAAGAGACACCAGCTTATTAGGTATCTACTGTTCAAGTTGTTTGATGGTTAAAGGGAAAAAGCACCATAAGAGACAAGAGATTTCAAGTGATTGACAAGGCGGAACGAAAGATACAAATCAATACCGTGTTACCGTGAAAATTAAATGAATTTATACAATGGTTGACGAAATACTAATCTACCATATGGTTAAGGTAAAATGGGAGGGCTATTTCATCATATCCTAGCTATGTGTTACACTGACTATATTTGGTGTGCTGCACGCTGCACACTATACATAAAGTTTGTGTGAGTAACTCACCTGTTTACCGCATTTAACTTGTTTTGGAAACTCAATTTTATGCTTATTATGTTTGAAGCCTTCCATAGATTCATATTGTTACGAAAATAAAAATGCCTTAAAAGAAAATAAACTTCATTAGTGTTTTTGGGATTGTATTGTGGGATTTTTATCTATTGGTTTGTGTCAAGGTTGATAATGTGTTACCCTGGTATTACCGTACTGATTTGTGTTTTTGACGGCATTGCCAATTCGACTGTCTTTGGGTAACATAATCTTATATCTTGAATATTAAGGTATATAAAATAAAGGATATGAGAGCGTTTGAAACATTTTCGGAACTTTCCATACTGTAGGAGGCTGCTTTGCCTACGTCAATATATTTATCATTTTAAAAATGTTGTGTAAACAAATATTAAGTGCAAGATAAATAAGTTGCTGTATTAAGATAAACTATATAAAACTGTATAAAGTGAGGAAATAAAAATTGTTAAACAACAACAACGTGGTGTTTTTTATTTTACGCAAGAAAAGAAAAAAAGAACTCAAACGTTTGAAAAAGGTTAAAACGTACAATATACCTCGTTGACTTTTTCATATTTTCGGTGCATTGTGGGTAATAGTCGTATCTAAAGCGCTGCAAGCCGCTCCTGTAGTTTCCATGTCTTATAAGCAAACTTGGTTGAATGTGGTTTATCTCGCTACGATGATGACTTAGCTTACGAAAAGTGGTACAGGCGCGGAAGTATTTGGCCAGGCGGAAATTTATGTGCTGAATATAACCTGGAAAGGCGATATAGAGGACAGAACATAGCCATACTATCAGTCTGGCCGCCTTTTCAGCACTTGACTCAAAGTTAGTTTGCGAATGTCTGGGTAAGCTGAACCAGCTTGGCAAGGACAATAGGGTCAGCTTATGCTGGGTCCCGGCTCATGTAAAAATTGTGGGTAATGAAAGGGCTGATAAAGTGGCCAGAAAAGGAGCTTCCACTCCACTTGTGGGGCCAAAATCCTTTTGTGGACTGAGAAGGAGGGTCTGGAAAGACATACTCAACAAAAATTGCAATAATGAAAGACGGGTCTGAGACAAACTAAACTTTTGTTGGATAACTATAACAGGAGTTTTGAATCCTGCAAGGAATATCCAGAGACGACCTGAGAATACTGACCGTGCTCTTGGGGCATAGTCTGCAGATTCCGTCATGAGGAAATTGAATCACCAGAGCACATACTGGGCACATGTAAGGCATTGATGGCCTCTAAGGGGGTAGTATCTAGGTGCCTATCGGATACTAGGTAGGGAGTTATCGCCATCCTGAATTTCGTCAGATCGACGAGGTTGAAGGACATGTTATAGGGAGACACTATGTGTATGTATGATGATAATGATAATGATGGCCATATTGGAGCCAGCATAACAGTTGAACTTTTACCCGAAAATCTCTATTCGTCTCACTTGTAGCGAACACTTGTTTGCCGTTTTTCCAAAGGATCGCACATTACATTGTAGGCAGAATTCGTTGTTTTTTGCAGAACTATACGAATATGGTCTTAGCATGAACCAGATTTAGGCAAAGAGCTGCTCTTCTTTTGTGTTTTCACATGTACGTGGTCACACGCATGGGCAAAGAATATGCAAAAAATGAACAAAGAGAAGTAAAGGGAACACAAGTGGAAAAATGCGGTGCAGAGTGGCCTTAGTGAGAGGCATTGAAATTAAAACAATTGTAATATGCACTAAAATTAGTTTGCCTGTTACTGGCATAAACACAACACTACACTCTCTTTCACATTCTTTTCCATTTCCATTATCATGTGTTGCCGTATGTCTGTTTGAATAGGGGCTGACTATTCCTTGCGAGGGCACTTGAGTAAATGGCATTGAGTTGCGTATGATTTAAAATGTAGGGTATAAAACAGCGATACTTGACCGTTTCAATTTTTTAATTTCTTTACTTGCTTTTTAAAGGTTTTGGGGAAGAAGTCTTTAAAAAAAAAATATAAAAAAATGTTGCAAAAGCTATAAAACTCCGTTCATAATGCTAATGATTATAATCAAAGCGTTTACTTAAGAAAGTGATTAAATAACGCTCAATGCAAAACATAAAGTCTAAGTCTTTTTCACCCAAAAAAAAGAAGGTGAACAAAGAAACATACATAAAAGTAAACGAAAAAAAGGGAACCCGAATTTTTACGAAAAATGTCAAAATTGACGGATGTCATCAATCAAAATGTAGTTGTTGTTCCTTCGACCAAAAATCTGTACATAAAATGGACCGTCTGTTAATCACCCAGACGGCAATATTGGTTGCATATTTATAACCGTCAGTCAGTCCATAGAAAATGAAAAAAAAAAAACTGAAAAAAAACTTTTGTTTTTTCTCTTTTAAAAGAAAGCGAAAAAATCAAGGTTAAATTTAAACGCTTATTTATCGAATTCAATTCTTCGTCACTGGCACTCAACACAACAACAAGCTGTTTAAACACAAATTTTGACACATGAAGTCAAGTCGACGTAGTAGTTAAAACGACAGATGCTTACGCTGGTGTTCACAAGGTGTTCCTCTGGTGCTTTTGTATTCATTTGGTTAGGCTTCAAAAGCGCAGCATAGAACGTCCTTAAAAATCTTGCACTCGTCGTGCACTGCTTTTTGGTTTCGTTACTTTTGTTGTCTTGTGTATCTCATGCTTCATGGTGCATCATATCTTTGTTCGGACTCAATAATTATTTGTTGCAAATTTGCATATCTGAGCAGCTACTGTTTATGTCCGATGTGTTGTCCCATTAAATCATTGAACTCGTTGAACATCAATAATTTGCATTTGAAGTTGTCTGCAGTTACGAAACTTTTTTCCCACTTTTTTTTTTACAAATTTTTTTCAGTAGTCTTTTTGCATAATTTTAAGTGAGTTGACGAATTTTAGTTTTTTTCTGATTTTTCTGCTTTGAAGATTCCTTAATAACGTGGTCTAATTGATAATTAATTAAAAAAACATTTGTAAACTATTCTAGTAAAGTGTTTAAAAATTATGTTTAAAGGTTTTGTCATACTGAGATCTGTTATTTCACACAATAAATCTATTTCGTTCCTTTACAAATATTTTTCTTCCTAATGAAGAAGTTTGAAGGCTCAACTATAATATGCGTTGGCTAGCTTAAACGACTGTGCGAATACACACAATCAAGACGAGAAATTAGTGGTGTAGTGGTGTGCTTTAAAGAGAAAAACGTAAAAGGCAAGCAACAACACAAAAATAGAATTTTTTAAATGCAAAGCAACATACATCTACTCACGTTGACATCTGTTTCACAACTAAATAAAATCTGTTGCTTTATTTATTATCTTATTATCTGTTCATTTTCGTTCGGTTGTACAGATAATTCTCAGACAGCTCAAAAGAGCTTATCTGTTCAACTATGCCATATAATCTTGTGGCATTACATTTTGAACATGATTTCTGGCATATGGCCGCCACGGCTGGCGCGTATGTAGTCCAATCTGGACGTCCAATTTTCGATGACTTCTTCCAACATTTGTGGCCATATATCGGCAATAACACGGCAAATGTTGTCTTCCAAATGGTCAAGCGTTTGTGGCTTTACCACATAGACCAATGACTTTACATAGCCACACAGAAAGAAGTCTAGCGGTGTTAAACCACAAGGTCTTGGAGGCCAATTCACAGGTCCAAAACGTGAAATTAGGCGGTTAACAAACTTGATGATCGTTTGGCTTCAATTCTTGCACAAGTTGGATTTTGTAAGCACGCAAACCAAGATCCTTCCGCAAAATCTTCCATAAAGCGGATGGACACAGATCCAATTCCTGTGCTCGATGGCGGATGGACTCATTCGGGTCTTCCTTAATGCTACGCTCTACAGCAGCAATAGCTTCTTCTGTACGCACCGTACAGCGTCTCTGGGGATGTGAGTTATCAATAAGAGTAAACGTGGTGCGGAAACGTTCCATGGTTAATCGTTCTGATGGACGATTTTGTCGACGATAAAATGGACGTAGTGCGCGATACATTTTTCGCACAGAACCATTATTTTCCAAATAAAATTGCACAATTTGCAAGCGTTGTTCAGGCGTGAGTCTATTCATGATGAATTGCCGAACCAAACTGAGCATAAATCTAATGACATCTGTTAAATGCGTCGCCATCTTGAAAAGTAATGCCAACTTAAAGTTCTATACCTCTATAAAAAACACGCTTTATTTAAAACTGTCTTTGAAAATGTTTGTAGGTCCTGAAAGGGACCGATTATGAACGTTTTTAGTTTTCTTGTTTGTCTCTTTTTGAAAATATTCGGTGGTCCTTAAAAGGACCGATTGTTTAATTCATGCTTGCGCTTAGTTCTGGAAGAAAATATAAAAAAGAATTAGATAATAAGGATATTTCTTATGTTATATTACCATTTATTTATTACGAATGCTTATGGATTTATTTTAAGCATTTTTTGTAGCCCATTATTTTCTGCTTTGCTTTTTGCATTCGCAGCCTTTTGTTTAAATGTCGTACCCTAAAATAAATACGACACTTCAAAAGCACTTTTTTCTCTTCTTCCGGCAGGCTTACTGATAAACTTTCTTGGATCGGGTGGTGATGAAGTTTTCGTCTATGGGATATAATCATACCATTTATTTTATTAAATATTGACTCTAACGATTTTATAGTTTCAGGAAAACTACTTGACGGTTGTGTAAGCGAACCTTTCGACACCTGGTCAACCCATGTAAGCGTATTTTCATGAGATTCATATTATTCAAGATTTAGCTTTCGTATAATGTATCCCGATATATACTCCAAAGCATCCTCTTGAAGAATGCCAATATCATCAAAATTCATTTCATCAAGTTCAGTTAGCTTATCTTTTGACTCAGGTTCTTGAGGCAATCCATTCAACCAGTCGGTTGAAGTGGACGAAGGCCATTCAGTGTTGTCACTGTTCACATTTGCCACATCTGCCGCTTAGTTATTCAGTGGTTCTTGCTATTTAAAAATGAAATAAATAGGAATTAATATATAAATTAATAATTTATTGTAAAGGGTCCGCCATCTAACGTTTTTTTTTTCAACTAGTGCTTATTTCGTTAATGGCAACACTTAGCTCATGTCTGATTTGACAGATAATTAGTTTTATCCTTCCGCTGAACGAATATGGTTGTGTATACGCTTGATCGACCTACAGAAGATGCCGATTTTGCCCAAAAAATTATCTTTTCAGGCGAAGCTCAATTTGATCTTGGCGGGTATGTAAACAAGCAAAATTGTCGCATTTGGGGCACAGAAAACCCGCACGCATACAATGAAAAGCCGATACACCAAAGACAAGTCACTGTTTGGTGCGGATTTTTGTTCACAAAAATTGAAGAGGAGAATATTAGCAACATTTGGTTTCAAGAGGACGGCGCTACTTGCCACACAGCCGAAGCTACACTCGATGTTTTGCGCCTTGTTTTTGAAGATCGCATTATCATTATCGTTTGGCCACCTCGGAAATGCGATTTGACACCGTTGGACTATTATTTGTAGGGTGCCGTCAAAGATAAGTGTTACGCCAACAAGCCAGACGCTTTAAAGGACAATATTCCTGAAGCCATTGCTGAAATACAGCTGCACACAATCGATAATGTGCTTAAAAATTGAAGCGATCGTGTAGACTACTGCACGGCCAGCCGAGGCAGCCATTTGAATGACTTTATTTTCCATTATTAACCGGAAGGATTGTACTTTCAAATAAAAAAAGAAATGTGAGAAAATATTCAGTAGTTTTTTTTCATAGCATTTTCAAAAAAAAAAAAAAAATATTTGGCGTACCCTTTACTTTACCTTGCACAGGAAGTCTGGGCAACAATTGGAATAGTCTTAGGTAGTAAAAGGCAGATTCTTGAAGTTGGGGTAAAATTTATTTGGCTTATTTCACCCCACTCTCTTCTCTTCTGTTCATCTCTTGACACACACAAAAATGTACCACTAACTGTCTTTACCACTTTTTTGCACAAACTGCACGTTCTCATTATATATATATACGTTTGGAACCACAACACTGGAATTAACAAAAAAAAATTTAATTGCAAATAACCAAACTCACAAAAAACACCAAAATTCAAATAAATTCACAAAATTAATCACAAATTTATCACCCATTTAATCTATCGTTCCCGAAATTACTTTAAATATAAAAGCAATTCGCACAATTTTCTACTTGAATCGCTAAAGAAAAATTGAAATCAAATTTAACGTTTACTACAAAGCAGCAATAATTGTAAACATAAACAAAACTCTTGACAATCAACCGAATTGGCAACACCACCTGATTCAATTCGCCTTGGCTCTTGCTTTTATTCGTCACTGAAACAGCGACGATTAAACATGAGTAGCGGGTATATGCAGATTTTTTTAATTTTTATTTAAACTGTGTTATCTTTCCATATAATACTTAAATGTTTTATATTTTTAATAAAAAAGAAATTCTTCCAGATACGAATAATGCTAATTACCCATTCGATTCAACTGTCATACAGCAATTGTCATGTCCTCACTAACACCACTATTCAAAAAGTACATTATAGCCACCAAAAAGTTGATTAAGTATTTGACAGACTTTTTGTTGAGTTGTTGACAGTAGCTTAAGTAAGCAAAAGTGTATTATAGTTGGACCTTAAAAGACATTTTTGTAATATTTCGTTTAATTTTATTTTTTCTTCTTCTTTTTTAGGTCGAAGTGAACCGCCGGTCGGTGTTGGTGATCCGTGTGCTGGCTGTAATAAACCAATTTTAGATAAATTCTTATTAAATGTTTTAGAACGCGGCTGGCATGCGTCATGCGTCCGCTGTTGTGAATGCCTTCAACCTTTAACGGATAAATGCTTTAGTAGAGAATCAAAATTATATTGCAGGAATGATTTTTTTAGGTGAGTAACGATATGAAAAAAAAAAATTGTATGACAAATAGGGATAGCTGTCATGTAATTGGGAAGTTTCTGAGACAGTTTCTGTACAGAAAATTTTGTAAAATTGAAAAAAAATGTTGTCGAAAGTATGAAATGCACTTTTATTACAAGTTTTCAATGATGGACGCCGTTCTTTCGTACAGGATGGTCAAATATCAATGACAGTTTTTGAATTACAATACATGCCGAACTGCCTTCTACTTCGAAGAAAGTCATCATTGTAAAGCTATCAAACAGAGGCGATTTGAAAGATTGCAATAACTGGAGAGAGAATGTCAGCTTAACGAGATACCAGCGGTCATAATCTACGAAAGACTTCATAGAAATAGAAGCTGCGTAGACCAAGCCTACACTACGCATCACAATAGAACAGTCTCTAGAATGGCGTAGCCCCTATACCTACTCTTCGCTGACTTTAAGAAATTCTTCGATATCATCAAAAAGACTGCCTTATGGGTAGTATTGAGAAGAAAAAGAGTACCCAAGAAGGGTGCAACAGTAAACCATTCCATACTAACGCTAGTGTAAAGCATTAACCATCGTACTTGATGAGATCATGAGCGAAGTCTGTTCACAGAGAAGAGGTATAATATAGAGTCTCTCACGACAACTTGAGTAAATGGATTATGCAGATGACACAAGATCCCCAACATGCAGTTGAAATTAGAAGACCAAAACAGACTGGCTCGTATTGTTGGACTTGAGATAAATATTAAGAAAACCATAGCCATGAGAATTAACAGCAGTAGCACAGAAAACATCATGCAACAGGACCATCAACCAATTGAGTATATAAATAGTTTTTGCTATCCGGGAAACATAATGACAAGAAATGGCGGTGCAGAAACAGACGTTAACAACAGACTCTCGTAAAAAGTCCGGCGGCTCTTAAGGCCCTCATTTCGTGCTTGATCAGATCAAAAGTCGTTCGGGACTTCAAATTAGCCTTGTCTAAGCTACGAAAGAACGTTCAACTTTGCTGAGTACCAGGTTATGATGGTTTCGCGGCAACGAAAAGGCTAATAAATTGTCTTATCATGGCCCTGCGTCAATAGCCCTTCGGACTGAAGACTCCATCCTGCCGCCATTGAATTGTTGTATCAGTGTGCTCGAGAAGTTCTTCACTGGAAACGCTGATCAAAGGCTGGTGTAAAGAATCGGGCTGCAAGGTCTCTAGATCTATATGGCCGTTTGTTTACAGTCGTAGGGCGTTTGATTTCTCTCTATGAGTAAAGTGAAGCTGAGGCTGACTACAGGCATTATTAAGGGCCGTTGCATATCCGCGTGGTAACTCGTAGATGAGCAAATACTGACACTAATTACTGTAGGCTGTGCGAGGACGAGGCAGAGTTAGAGAAGATCGAACACCTATTATGTCATTGTCCTAGGCTTTCAAGCAGGAGGCATCTTATCTTAGGTGAGTTTATGATTAAAACTCTAACCTCCCTGTAGTGTACTGACCTATCGTTATCCTTCGGTTTGCCAAAGGCAGAGGTTGGTTGTGGCATGGGATTTCATTGGATTCATAGGAGAGTGTAGGACCTTCCAGCTTTTTTTTAGATTGTTTCTACTTGTTTTTTATCTCATTTCTTATAGGTCTACAAGTGTTTGCCATATCCTGGCAAACCAAGCACAGAATATTCAACTCATATGTAAAGTCAATTCTGTTTTACGGCAGTGCAACTTGTTTTGTGTCTTACATCAGCACGCAAAAGCTACAGGTATTCATTAAAAAGTGCCTGGCCTAACACCATAAGCAACATGGAACTATGAAATTTGAAAAATGAAGACCCCATACTGAAGTAGATAAGGCAAAGAAAGTGGGATGGATCGGCCATACCTTAAGGAAAAGTCCTAATAGTGTTACAAGGATGGCACTTGAGTGCAATCCCATAAGATTAAGGAACCGCGGTCGACTAAAAACACCTGGCGGCGCACAATTATCCAAAACATAAGGCAAAACCATCTTACATAGAAAGAGGTAAAGACAACGGCAGCAAACCGTGTGAGACGAAAATGCTTTGTTAATGCCCTATGCTCCCAAGAGGAGTAAAGGAAAAAACGTTCAAAGCTTAATGTTTTGATAAACGTCTGTATATATATTTTGTAATAAGTAATGTGTATATGTAAGGTGTTAACTTGTCTAGGAGGCGTAATAATGCAGCGAAAGATGTACGACTGATACTTCACTTACTGCATTCTACTTAACTGTACTGTATTCTACTGTAGTCTACTCTACTCTGCTCTGCAGCGCTCATAAATGTAGCGTCTAAATTATCTTACAAGCAATTCCAACTTCGACCTTCTGTTTTGACTTTCGCTGAAGGATTCCACAAATTAACACTGCCGCTAAAGAACGAATTCTTCCTATAATGCGTTATGCGACAATCATCTACAAAAGGCTGCGCTCTACGATAAATACGAATACTACGTAAGAATAAATTAGGAATCAATTCGCTAATTTCGTTAGAACACAGAAAAAGCGAAATATTTCTTGCATCGTCTTAAAAAACGGAGGCACTTGAATACTTCTTTCGACACTCGCAATATGTGATAGTGCCATTGAACGTCATGATGAATTCTCATTCAACATGATGAATTCTCATTCAGAACATCAAGAGCATCTGATTCCTCAATATCTACATTAGCCATAGGCACAGCTGACACCACACTACCACGTCTCTGTGTTAAAAAAACATTGCGTGTATTAAAATCGACCCTATTCGCACGACTTCATTCGAAGAATTTTACCAGGTTACTTGTGTCGCCCCAATCTCCAAGAGGCTCGGCCAACGTCATCTGCAAAAGACTAAATAAGATTAGAAGTGATAGGAAGAAAGTCGGTAAGAAATCTTAGAAAAAGAGCTCGAGTTGCTCTTCTCTATTTGTGTGTACTCTATTCTACTCAACTTTACTCTACTGTACACAACTGTACTCTGCTCTACTCAACTTAAAAAAAACTAAGCTCGATATACTATTGCCGGGATAAAGCCATTTATATTAGATCCAGTCGTTTAAAATTTAATTTAGCTTTCGAAGCTTTGTCGACTTAGCTTAATTGGCCAATTAAGTGTATTATTATACATTTTCCATCATAAATGGGCTTCAAAATTAAGTTTAAATAGATTTTTGAAATCGAACGTCTTACACCGCTGTGTTTTAATTAAATTTTATTTCAATCGCGTTTATCTGAGCACCCTAGTCTTCGCTGATGAATATATTGCGAAACAATTTTGTTACAATTTTTTGATGTTTTTTGTGTGGAAAAATATTACTATAAAAACGAAAATGCCTAAAAAGATACACAATATAGGGAGCTATGGAATTTATTGAGGAATTTATTTGAGCGGTGTTGTCAATTCAGTTTAAGATATTAAACCTTAAATGTGAATTAACTTAGCTTAGCTATACAGAAGGTTGTAGTATATACTAGAAAACTCAAAACTAATGTCAATTTTATATAAAGAGCGGCGCATTATGCTTAGTCAGTCGGCCGTAGTTTAACAGTCAAAGAGTAAGGTCGTGCTAGGGCATTAGTAAAAGTGTTGAGTAATTTGTCTATTAAGTGGAAGTTAAATAAGTGACTGTACAAAGTTAATAACTGAATTAAAAAGACTATACCTATAAAGTGAAACAATAAATTCGTGACATTCATTTCATTTAACGCAATTTCAAAGAACTCAAATATTTTAAAAATGTTAAAACGTAACAATATCATAAATTTCATCGCTTTGGCGTCTGAAGCTATTATTCTGTTTTTGATGCAATTTTTTAAATTTTGCTTTAGAAATTATTTCAAATAAAAGCTTTTCGAAAGGGGTGTAGACGAGTAGAGAGGGAAGTAGAGTTCTATAGATTTTATTTTTTTATATTTTTTTATAACACGTTGCTAATGCTGCAATAAAGTGACAAGAGTATAGGAGTGACAGGTATTTGTGATTTATTTTCGAATTTAATTGTTGGAAAGAAAAAGAAAAGATTTAAAAAATAAAAAATAGATAAAAAAGAAAAAACAAATCAGCTACGAGGAAATCAATTAACTTTTTAACAATAATAGAAACGAAAAAAAAAGAACACAAACATGAAACGTCCGTCTAAACTATCTCAACCAAAAGGTAAAACGTCAGTGCAAAAAGTATTCAATTTCTTCTTTATTTTTTGCAATTTCTAAGTCAATATTTCCATGCCAAAAAACATAAAAAATAAAACACCTGCTAGTCATTGTCATCATTGGGTATTTTTTTTCTAAATTTTTCCATTCGAGAGCTTCATAACAAAACAATTCATTCAATCATTTCGCCTTGTGTGTGTGATTTTAAACAATTAACTTTAGAATCGAATAGAAAATACTCATCGCCGTCGCCGTCGTCGCCGTCGTCGTCGTTTGTGATTGAATGATTCCTTTTATATTTTATTCTGCATTTTTATTATTTTCCACATGGTTTTTTCACTTAATTTTTATTTTATTTTGTTTTTGTTTTTATTTCTTTATAGACGCTATGGCACCAAGTGTAGTGGTTGCGGCCAAGGTATTGCTCCCTCCGATCTCGTTCGTAAACCTCGTGATAAGGTATTCCACCTCAATTGTTTTACATGTTGTATCTGCCATAAACAGCTCAGTACGGGTGAACAACTTTATGTGCTGGACGACAATAAATATATTTGTAAAGACGACTATTTACTGGGTAAAGCACCATCGATATGTGGCCATAATTCCTTAAGTGGTAAGTGATTTTAATTTAAAGAAATAAAAAGTCAATTTCATTCGAAAGAAACAAGAAAAAAAACAAAAATTTAATTTCAATGCTATTCGAAAAGCTAGTTATGTACAGATATTCTATGTACATAGTTAAGCAGTTAATTGGTGTGAAAATGTAAAGAAAATTTTACTGCTACTGCTGCATTTGCTAAGCAGAAGTTTTCTTCTTATTCTTATTCCTTTATCAGGTCTTTAAAAGTGTTTTTGAAAAAGGGTTCTTTTGTTTAAACTAAGCCTATGGACAAGGTTTAACATACAATGGCAGAGTTTTTAAAATCAATTCTTAATGCTAATGAATGCCTAGACGTGCTTATCCACTAGCAGGATGTACAAGTGGTCATATACGTACATATGTATGTATGCATATATGTACTTATGCACCATTTGCTCTATGTGCATATCTCTACTCAATATCCTATTAAATCGTGACCAATTTGTTTCATTTTGGATTGCTCCTAACTTTGCCTAAAGAAAAACATATTTGTTTAGAATTCTGAAACACATTCCTATACGTTATTCCACTGTCTACACTTTTCACCACTATTTTCTTTCCTTTCTGAACTATTCGTACCTCCGAGCAGCAAGAGAGAAATACCAAGGTAGTGAACTATTTGTAATGAAAAAAGGGTCACTCAATTCCATAAAACAGAAGACTTGGTATTTAAAAAACTGCCCTTAAAAAACCAGCCTAACAGATTGGTCTCATTCTGATTTCGGTACCATATGTATGATGTATCTCGTTCGTTGCTTTAACGAGGATTTTTTTTCGCCGTCACTCCTCTAGGGAGCATATTGGCTTTCCACAAAGCATCTATTGGCTTTGTTTCAGTTTCTTTAATCAATTTGATATTTCAAGCCAAGTAGATGATTAGTTCGCTGTAGCTTCCTCCATATGATTTTTTTTTTGTATAGTGGTGAAGATCTTTGCTAATTGGTGGTGATCTTAACTTTAACGTTGTAATTTTTTCCCAGTAGGTGGCGTGTTTTTCCTGATCATTCGTCTGATGTGTGTCATCATCGCCAGAGGTATGCGAAAATGGTCAGGGGGGCTTTTTCTTTTTTTTTTTAGGTGGTGTTGTCTGGAGGGAAGAGGTTGAAGCCTTTTTTTAATTATTAAACATTCGAAACTACAATTAAAATTTTTTTCTTCGTCATGTCCTCTGCTGGGGCTCGAACCTGGGTCGCTTATGTTGTTATGCGTGCGCTCTAACCACTACACCACGCCACCTGTTTGACTAGGATTAAGACTTATTTTGTTATCCAATGTAATAATATGTATAGCAGCACAAAGACTGCGGTAGACGTCAATGACGTCTATACACGACCAATGGGTGTGCTTGCAGATGCACATAACGTCTATAGCAGCCATATATTCTCAGTATTTGAAGTAAATAACACAACAAAGTGTATTTTTTGAAAGAATTCACTAATTTTAATGAAAACGCACAAATGTTAAAACTAAACTTGTCGAAAACGTGCAGATAAGCAGCGAATGCAGCCGGCTTAGATGCTGGAGTGTAGTCTTCATTACAATAGCTTTCGCAGATGTTGTTTTAATTTTGAAAATGAGAAACACATGCTAGTGAGGCACTAATCGATAAGGTGATTTAAAATTTCTTTTCTCAAGTGAATAACTAATATTTAAATTACTTTTGCTTGCTTTAATTTGATGAATTATGATTCCGCAGAAAAACTGCGGATTGTTTTTTCTGTTTTATTATTCATATTAGATATGTAATATAAGTATTTCTCAGTGTACATCTGTTAAATATATTTTTATGGTTTTCCCTAAATAAGCTCCACCATTTCGCTAATATTTCACTGCAAATATTTATTGTTTTTTTTATTTATCTCGTTGGATGCTTTGGGTATAATTATGCATAATTCATATCAAACAGCCCATCTAAATGCGATAATCATCACGACTAGCGCCGATGAACTGACGGAACATTTTGCAAACAATAACCAGCAACGATTTAAATTTTTTATTTTATTTTATTTTAGTAAAAAAAAAAGATTAATTATTAATTATAGTCAAATTCAACATATCAATATAAATTGTAGATCAAAAAAACAAAAAAAAAATTAATTTCAAAGCCATTGGAAAAGCTAGCTATTCACAGGTATTCTATGTACATAGTTAACCAGCTAATTGGTGTGAAAATGTAAGAAAATTTTACTGCTACTACTGCATTTGCTAAGCAGAAGTTTTCTTCTTATTCTGTTATTGAAAAAGGGGTTTTTTGTTAAACTGAGCCTATAGAAAAGGTTTAACATACAATGGCAGAGTTTTTTAAATCAATTCTTAATGCTAATGAATGCCTAGACGTGCTTATCCAATAGCAGGATGTACTATGTGGTCATATACGTACATATGTATGTGTATATTATGCACCATTTGCTTTTGTTTAAAACCAAAATTCCTGTAAGTTATTTGCCTTTAATGATAATATTGTTTATGGCCAAAAGCAAATTCTTAGAGCTGCACTGTATTATCGATATTATCGACAACTGCTCTTAAGAATGTGTTCACATCGCAATATAATACAAAAAGGTAAACAACTTAACATATGCATGCATATGCAGGTTGAATGGTTGCTTTTAAATGGTACGTTGCCAAACAAATAGGTTTTCACAGTCATAGAGAGAGAGAGAGAGAGAGAGAGAGAGAGAGAGTATTTGTGTTTAAAACAAAAGTGTTGGCATAATTTTCAGGGAAACAATGCTTCTATGAAATGTTGCTGTTCTTACAGCATCAAGTGTTTAAACATGTCTTTGGCAAATCTACTACTGTTGCAATCTTATGCTTTCACCCTCTTTGCCTCTTCTTTGCCCAGTGTAAAATGTTAATATTTTAGGAATTTATGTCTGATGGTAAATAATGGACATTTTTCGGGTTTTATCTTTCTTTATGAAATACTACGAAAATTTCCAATGGAAAATAACAATTACAGCTTTACAACAACAATTGAATGTATCACACAGAGAGAGTGAGAGAGAGAGAGAGAGAGAAAGAGTACGTATTGTTTTAAGGCAACAACACTAACAAAATGTGATTTGATTGTTTAAATTTTGTTAAACAGTTGTATGCTAGTGTGTGTGTATGCATACATAACATGAAATGGCTTCAAGTGCATGTGTATGTGTGTGTGTGTTCTTGTCACGATAAATATTAAACAACAATAATAATAAAAACAACAAAAACATAACCTTAACACAAACACCACTAGCAAAGTGTACAAATATATTGCCTGTACATGTACACTTCACTTTACTCACAATTGTATGTTTACTAATACTACTAAGGGTTACGAGTTGATATATGTACATATATGCATGTGTACTACTATTATCGTTTTCTCTCTCTCTCTCTCTATTTAAAGGTTTATTTGTTTAGCTTTAGTTTTATGATGATAAAATGCATTTAGTTGAAGAGACTAAATCGCATTTAAGCAATTTTACTAAATAACACTTGGGGAATATTTATCAACAACAATAACAATAACAATGACAATACATAAACAAATTACACTTTTCTAATTACAACAAATAAACTATACACAGACACACTCACTGTTATTACATACTAACTTATACAGCTGAGTACCATAACACAAAACTATCAATTCTCATATATGGTATAAGCACATATGCATGTGTGCATGAGTACTCGGCTCGTATACATATACTTTTCATAGATAAGTAGTTAATTATGATGATTTTTGATGAATGATTTCATGCCAAATATTAGGGAGAAAAAACAGAAATTACAGTGAAAGAATGGAAAATTTAGATTGAAATCTTTTTCTTAGAGATTTTGCAGTGTAGTAGAATTGGCCTTAATAGCTGATTTACACTATTCGTTAAAGTGGTGTTGAGTTGAGCTTAGTATACCATTTACTTAAGTAAGCGGCTATCTTAGTTCAGCACACTAAACAAAAGCATTTTCGGTCAGTTAGTGCAGTGGCTTATTTCGAAATGAATGAAATTGGCTTTTTCCCTTATGTGAGTGACAAAAAAAAGCTCTCTTAACGGAGTGATAAGGTACCCAAAAGATTTCCGAGTTTCCCAGAATAGACCATGCAATAAATGGAACAAAATTTTCTGACCTTGGATAACCACTATATTTTTTTGATGAGCTATGGTCGTCGCTCAACTTCAATAATCATTAGCATTTCATATTTTATGGATAAGTTTTCTTTTTGGAATGTGAGATTGTTCCAAAATGTGAGATTTTTTAGGAGGCTGCTTCATACATCTTATGATAACTTTGAAATGACTTATTCGATATCGTTAAGCCGAATGTTAAAAAATTCCAAATTATTCCAGCATTAAGTCATTTTTATATTATTTTATAATATAACCGGTATTTTTGGAGTTATTGAGAAAAAATCATTAAAAAAATTTTTGTTTTTTGAAAAGATTATGATATTTTTGATTTCTAAAAATTCGCAAAAAATAGAAGCAACAACTATTTACCAGTTTAACTACTTACTCACAAGGCTGCATATAATAGGAAAAAAATAAACCATAATTCATGAAAATCGATTGGAAAATACATATTTTATTCCCAATAAAGTGAAAGTACTCAGTTTTGAAAATAAAAATTTGTTTAACATGGCGCGATGACGATCGCCATTGACTGTAACGGCCACTCCCTGCTCATTTTCGAAGAAAAATGGCCCAATTATGCTTGTGGACCAAAATCCGCACCAAATAGTGACTCGTAATGGGTGTGTCGGCTTTTCGATGTATGCGTGCGGGTTTTCTGTGCCCAAATGCGACAATTTTTGCTTGTTTACATACCCGCCAAGATCAAAATGAGCTTCATCTGAAAAAATGATTTTTTCGGCAAAATCGGCATCTTCTGTAAGTCGATCGCAGGCCCAGATTTCCGGCGTTGTTCAAGCGTATACACAACCATATTCGTTCAGCTCAAATCATGAGCTAAGTGTTACCATTCACGATATAAGCACTAGTTGAAAAAAACGTTAGATGGCGGACCCTTTATATCATTGAAACGGTAATAGTGGAAGGTTCTGAATTTGGTCTGACCAACTTTGTAGTCAATCCACATCATCAGTCGAAATATGGGCACAGTCGAAATTGGATAAGTGGGTGTAGCACCTCCAATATAAAGTAAAATTTGTTTTTAGTATATCTTTAGAACGGTTAGAATTGCAGTTTCTCAACTTGGTCTATATAGCTTGGTAGTCAATACAAATTATTAATTTTAATGCGTTCTTTTAAATTTTTCTTTTGAGGACTACATTTTATAGGTATACAACACGATAGCTCCCAGCAATGTGGGAAGGTTACTCTAGTAGTTCTTATAGAAAAGACCCACGCTTCTGATATAAATTTCAAAGTCACAATCCCGCCTTTAAGGGGCTCATAAATTACTCCTAAATATCACATTTGATGTTAGAAAGTCGTGGCAGTTGCTAAGGTCCATCGTATACTGTAGTCATTTAAATGTATGTATGCAGCAATATTTCAAAGGGAGATAGACAAGAGTGCACATTTTATTTGAATTTCGTCGATTTCGAAATGATATTCGGAATAGTAAGCCAAGCGATATGATATGGGCTCAAGTGCAGAGGTGCATCGGACAAGATAATTACTCGTCTCCAGGCACTTGCACATGAGGGAATACTAAGGCAGCAAATCGGCATTAAAATCGGGTTTAGACGAGAATGATGAAACGTAGGACATTAGAATAACAAGGTATCATCTGGGGTCTGAATGGACAGTTAGAGGACGTATATTATGCAGATGATATTTGTTTATTGGCAGATAAGCACTTGAACATGCAACTCAAACCAATTAATGAAGCAGCTAAATATGGTATTAAGGTAAACATCCCCTAAAGCAAGACCAATTTTTGAACCTCTCACTATCTGTCAACAAAACCTTAACGAAGCTGAGTCATTCTGCTACTTCGGCAGTAAAACCATAAAATCATGTGGTTCCCTTAAAGATGTCCTTATCAGAATATATAGGACTTTATATGAATATCCAGTTACAGCTCCTTTCGCACGATGTGTAAAGCGGCAATAAGACGGTCCAGTGCGGCTTGTCAGCATGACTATATGGCAAGCCCATCAGCTCGTGTCTGCGAATTTGATAAATACGACAAACATGCTATTACACGAGCTAGTTGGCTTACCATCAAGCCGTGCTGATAAGCCGCACTGGATCATCTAATCGCCGCTTAATATACTTAATAAATCGTTGTCTATAAAAAATACTGAACATTTACTGGCCAAACACCACAAGCCAGCAACAGCTTTGTCTAATAAATGTGGAATTAAAACGCCGCAAAAATCTCTGGATTGATCACTTGTTACGTAGGACCCTGAAAGACATAACACGATGGAAACCCACAAGGAGTGTGAATTAAGCGGCGATCAGGCCGAACGTGGCATAGACAACTGGATGCCGAAGTAGCTGATATTAGTCAGAACCGAATGAAGTAAATTCTTTGAATACCTATTCCTTGTGTGAGAGCAAATGGACAATATATATGTAGACCACACTTCTGTGAATTACATTGCCGATTTTTTACCAAAGTACCATGCCTATATGCAGATTATATTCGACGTTACCGTACGAACTACGCTGTTGCCAACTATGTGTATATCTCTACTCAATATCCTATTAAATCGTGACTACTTTGTTTCATTTTGGATTGCACCTAACTTTGCCTATAAGAAATCATATTTGTTTAGAATTCTGAAACACATTCCTATACGTTATTCCACTGTCTACACTTTTCACCACTGTTTTCTTTCTATTCTGAACTATTCGTACCTACAGAGAGGTCCCCGGGTAGCAAGAGAAAAATACCAAGGTAGTGAACTATTTGTAATGAAAAAAGGGTCACTCAATTCCATAAAAAGACTTGGAATTTAAAAAGCTGCCTTTAAAAAAACCAGCCTAACAGATTGGTCTCATTCTGATTTGATGTACCTCGTTCGTTGCTTTAACGAGGATTTTTTTTCGCCGTCACTCCTCTAGGGAGCATATTGGCTTTCCGCAAAGCATCTATTGGCTTTGTTTCAGTTTCTTTAATCAATTTGATATTTCAAGCCAAGTAGATGATTAGTTCGCTGTAGCTTCCTCCATATGATTTTTTTTTGTATAGTGGTGAAGATCCTTGCTAATTGGTGGTGATCTTAACTTTAACATTGTAATTTTTTCGCAGTAGGTGGCGTGTTTTTCCTGATCATTCGTCTGATGTTTGTCATCATCGCCAGAGGTATGCGAAAATGGTCAGGGGGGCTTTTTCTTTTTAGGTGGTGTTGTCTGGAGAGAAGACGTTAAAGCCTTTTTTTTAATTATTAAACATTCGAAACTACAATTAAAATTTTTTTCTTCGTCATGTCCTCTGCTGGGGCTCGAATCTGGGTCGTTTGTGTTGTTATGCGTGCGCTCTGACCACTACACCACGCCACCCTTTTAACGAGAATTGAGACTTTTAAAATATTTTTTGTTATCCAATGTAATAATATGTATAGCAGCACAAGGAGTGCGGTAGACGTCAATGACGTCTATACACGACCAATGCGTGTGCTTGCAGATGCATATGACGTCTATAGCAGCCATACACTTTCAGTATTTAAAGCAAATAACACAACAAAGTGTATTTTTTGAAAGAATTCACTAATTTTAATGAAAACGCCCAAATGTTAAAACTAAACTTGTCGAAAACGTGCAGATAAACAGCGTATGCAGCCGGCTTAGATGCTGGAGTGTAGTCTTCGTTACAATAGCTTCCGAAGATGTTGTTTTAATTTTGAAAATGAGAAACACATGCTAGTGAGGCACTAATCGATAAGGTGATTTAAAATTTCTTTTCTCAAGTGATTAACTAATATTTAAATTACTTTTGCTTGCTTTAATTTGATGAATTGTGATTCCGCAGAAAAACTGCGGATTGTTTTTTCTGTTTTATTATTCATATTAGATATGTAATATAAGTATTTCTCAGTGTACATCTGTTAAATATATTTTTATGGTTTTCCCTAAATAAGCTCCACCATTTCGCTAATATTTCACTGCAAATATTTATTGTTTTTTTATTTATCTCGTTGGATGCTTTGGGTATAATTATGCATAATTCATATCAAACAGCCCATCTAAATGCGATAATCATCACGACTAGCGCCGATGAACTGACGGAACATTTTGCAAACAATAACCAGCAACGATTTAAATTTTTTATTTTATTTTATTTTATTTTAGTAAAAACTCAATGATTAATTATTAATTACAGTCAAATTCGACATATCAATGCAAATTGTATTTGAAATATTTACGAGGATTTGATAATTTATTTCTTTATCGTTTTCTGTTTTCTATTTGTTGTTGTTTTTGTTTCAATATAATTATTTATAGAAAATTATCATAAATTGTTGGAATGAATTTTTTAATTTTAAGCCATAGAGAATGAAATTTATTTGCGAAATTAGTTACGCTGAAATTAAACTCTAATAACCTCAGTCGCCTAACTAATGCGGTAAACTGCTTAAATAATCAAATGACTTGTATTCTATAGGAGGTTTTTTTAATAAGAGATGGCAAAAGACTGAGAAGAGTTTTATGAATAATATTTTTAGGATTCCACTAAATGCAGAGCCCTAGACCTTGACCTAATTCTGGCAAAAGCAGCGCTTGCGCTCAATCTTTTTCCCGCATTCCTTACATTCAATAGATTCAGTCCAGAGTGTCCGATTAAAATGTGTAGAATGTAGATAGAATGTAGGAGGATGGATGTTCTTCTGGATTACTTAATAAAACGACTGGCGTACTTCCTGTGCCACCTGGTACCTTTTGTGTGTATACAAACTGCTCTAGAAAGGAAAGTAGAGCGGCCTTGTATGTACCATATTGGAAAGTTTGAGTTAAGAATGTCTCAAAAACGGACTTAGACGAAATTTTGTACATTGCTAGAGCAACGAATTGGCTGAGTTTCTGTCGACTATAAAGTACCCTTCGGTAGCCCGACAAGAGATCACATCTATGCCGCAATATGTGAGCTTGATGTTCCTGCAAAATTGGCAAGAACGTGCAGAATGATGTTGAGCAGCCCCTGCAGCTGCGCCAAGATAAAAAGGGAACTTTCAGAACCTTTTGATAATGTGCGAGGTTTTAGACAAGGCTACTCATTTCCTTATCGTGCGACTTCTTCAATTTTGTCATAGAGAGCGTTCTGTGGAAGGCGGGTATACATTGCAGTGTAACCATCTTTTCCACTAGAGTCCAGCTCCTTGCATATGTCGACAATATTGACATCATTGGCTGCTTTCAGTGCCATCGAAAAATAGTCTGCCATGATGGGTCTAACGGTAAACGTGTTCAAGGCCAATCAGTATATTTTGTCGACAAGTAGGGATGCTCGACATATTGGCTCCCAGGTTGACAACCACACATACGATGTGATGAATGAATTTATCTACCTTCGCACTGCCATTATCGGCAGTAACGGTGTTAGTGTAGAGATCAAGCGTTGAATAAATCTTTTCATATTGCGCAGTAGAAATCTCACTCGCTCGACGAAATTGATACATTACAAGAAGCTTATCCTCCCCATTATCCTTCACGGAGCAGAAGCATGAAAGTTGTCGGGAGAAAAATTCTACGTAAGATCTTTGGTCTTTTTCGCTTTGCGATGAATTCCGTATTCGGGCTAACCATGAGCTGTATGAGCTATATAACGACATGGGCGGTGCTCAATGAATTAACATCCAGCGGCTATGCTGGCTAAGACATGTCGTTCGAATGGAAAAAGATGCTCCAGCAAGAAAAGTGTTTTAGCTGCAAGTCAGTAGGTGTCGGCGTAGAGGAGGCTCTTGTCTACGTTGGAGATATTAGGCCGAGGAAGCCCTGTTCGGGGTTGATATTACCAATTGGCGAAGGCGCGTGCTAAGCAGAGATGCTTGGAAGAAGCAGCAGCCTGAAATTCGGTAAACGGGTTGTAAAGGCTTACGTTTAATTACGGATAATAAGGCAGCAATAAAGTCCGCAAATATCTAAGATGATATATGTCGATTCAGAAGTTATTCTAAAGTAGTTGCAACAACATGCTTTCAAAGAAGTAGGACTGGATTCCATATTTTCTTGTGCTACGAGTTCGTAATCAGCTAACAATTTTCACGGGACACTGTCGGTTTAAAACCTATATTGAGAGAATGGATTTCCCTTTCGATGTTTAACTATTTTCGTAGCCGTTGTGATTATAAGAATCGGATATATTACACTTTCTGGGTCAATGTCTAGTTGTTGGAGAGTACCGCTATAGGTTTTTGGGATCTTTTCACTTCCCCTCATTTCTATATTTTGCTACTTTCCTCTATAGGTATCACAATGAGAACTTGACTTATTGCACTCATGAGGGTGGCGTGTTGTAATGGTTAGAGCGCAAGCATACAACACAAACGGCCCAAATTCGAATCCTAGCAGAGAGCATGGCGAAAAAAATTTAATTGCGATTTTTTGACTTCAACCTTTCTCTAGACAAATCCATCTAAAGAACGCCATCTACCGGGGGAAATTTGCAATGCTAAGTAAGGAACACCACCATCACCACTTAGCAAGGATCTTCACCACTACAAACAATCATATGGAGGCGAGGCTACAGTAGATTAAGCAGTTACTGAATCAAAGTAATGTATGCTTTTAGGAAAGCCAATTTATGCTCCCTAAAGGAGTGACGGAGAAAAGAGCCCATGTGGTTTGTTATTTTCTTACTCTTCTTAAGAAAACTGTGTTCCTAACCTAGATGGGCATTTGCAAGACACCTCTTATAATGTAATTCTCTCATTCTTAATGAGATCGAAGTATTTAACTGCTAAAGTCGAATAAAGTTACAAGCTATTTAGTATTTAGTTCGTTATAAACCTTGTTATTTTAATGAAAATGTTCTAAAGGTTACATGAAAATGTTTGCTATGAAAAAATCACTATGACCGTGTTCGCTTAGTGTCATGAATCGTGTAGTATAGGTGTCAGAAACCTTATTTGCTTCATATTTAACTATCATTTTACATATTAGTTTCGAGTATAAGTTAAGATTTGCATAGCATTTGCATCTCAAAAGGATTTCAAGCATCTTCTGTTTAGTATCTTCAAATTAAAAAGCCAATAATATTTGATAATAAAATTCATTTTAAATATATTTTTTACAATTAAAGCCCTTTAGTAAGAAATACTCTAAAATATTACCATATTGGATCCTCAAGGCTTTTACATGTTTTCTAAATTAAGGACCGAATTTATTAAATTTAAAAAAAAGTTGATAAATAAACCAGCTATGGTATGTACAGAAGTGCATCTAAATATCACTTCCGCTTAAACAACAGACTCTTTACACTCAAAAATAAAAGTAAACGCATTAAAATAAATATAAAAGGAGTTGCAAGTATGAAACTAAAGAGAGTACTTATGAGTGTGTAGTTTTAAATGCATTTCCGTTATTTCTTAAAGTGTTTGTTGTATGTATTTGTGAGTTTGTGTGTGTCGTCCATATGTTTTTATAATGCTTTTTGTATAGTGTGTGTGTGTGTGTGTTTGCCTGCATTTACCTTAAATGTATGCTAAACTAAACTGGCAAATATTTAGTTTCTTTACCACTATCCTTACTTAAACACACACCCACATACATACACGCACATAAGCCACATATGTCCAAAGTAGCACTAAAGTGTGCAAGCATAATCGGCTCTATATCTTTATGCACATGAACGAAAACGAAAATATTCTGCAGAGAATAACAAATAAACAATAGTTTCATTCAGTTGTATAATAGCTTTTGATGAAAGCACATGCACGTAGCTTGGTGTATTGAAATTGTTTATTTGTTTTGTTCTTTGCTTTTTTAGGGTATTCTCTTTATCGCACACTACAATAATTTTCTACCACTACTACTACTACTACAAATGCAGTTTTTTCTTTGGCCATCCTTGCTATAGACTTCAGTTTACGAGTGTGTGTGCTATTGTCCTTTTTTTCTTGGCTTTAGTATTAGCCTGTGGAATTAAGTTTCGGCTTCTTCTACTCTCACTCCTTCTCTTCCACCCCCGCTTTATAGTTTTGTTTATTTTCATCTTTGCTGGCTTATTTGCCATTTTAGAAAATTTCCATAAAATAAGTCGGTTCTTAAGATTGTTGCTCGTAAGTATGACCACAATATTAAGAAGGCAGGTTAAGAGAGAGAGAGAGAGAGAGAGAGGCAGACTGCTTGTCGGTAAAAGGCACAAATATTTATTTATTTGTGTGTGCTTGTGCAAGAATGTTTTTCTAAACTTTCATATGCATATCCTTTAAAATATCCCAGGAAATAGAGAAAATGTTGTGCTAGAAAAACATTCATTTTATAGTTTATTACCTTAATAGCCGGAATAACCGATTAAATGGGTAGCAATACACTAAATATACAAGAAAATATTTGGACAGAATAAAAGTAGAGAAACTGTTTATCAAAAATATACTTGGTTATGTTAAATAAGAACTTGAAGACTCTTAATGACAACCATCTAGAGAAAGAATTTGCTTCAGAGGTATTACTTCACGAATATTGTCCTTTAAAGCGACAATTGTCTTTGGCTTGTTGGCGTAACACTTATCTTTGACGGCACCCCATAAATAATAGTCCAGCGGTGTCAAATCGCAGCTCCAAGGCCAAACGACATCAGCTCTGTGGCTGATAATGCGATCTACAATAATACGGCTCAAAACATCGAGTGTAGCTTCGGCTGTGTGGCACGTAGCGCCGTCCTGTTGAAACCGAATGTTGCTAATATTCTCCTCTTCAATTTTTGTGAACAAAAATTCGTTCAACAAGACCCAATAACGATCGCAGTTGACTGTAACGGTCACTCCTTGCTCATTTTCGAAGAAAAATGGCCCAATTATACCTCTGGACCAAAATCTGCACCAAACAGTGACTCGTCTTGGGTGTATCGGGTTTTCAATGTATGCGTGCAGGTTTTCTGTGCCCCAAATGCGACAATTTTGCTTGTTTACATACCCGCCAAGATCAAAATGAGCTTCATCTGAAAAGATGATTTTTTTGGCTAAATCGACATCTTCTGCAAGTCGATCGCAGGCCCACTTAGTAAAGCGAAGTTCAAGCGTATACACAACCATATTCGCCAGCGGAAGAATAAAACTAATTATCTGTCAAATCAGACATGAGCTAATTGTTACCATTCACGAAATGAGCGCTAGTTGAGAAAAAAAAGTTAGATGGCGAACCCTTTACAAGAGTAGTGATTAAACACAAACGTTGGGTGTAGTGGAATTAAAATCTATGGTAGGAATTGAAACCATGACTTTCATGATGATAAGACAGCACAGTACTTACTAGTCCAGTGGAGTTATGGTTTTTTTATTCTGAAACCATTATTTGACCAACTCGTAGGAAATAACTGTTTTACAGACTGAATATAAGATATCGGTACATCGCTTTATTGAGAGAATGGAGTTTTTTTTTAATGTTTAGACTATACATGTGTCGGTCGAGTTTTGGCCCACTGAAGTAACATTTTAGACCAGAAAAATCATACTTTGAAGTCTAGTGGCCTCAGTTTGTTTATCGACAGATCTTCATGCTTTTAATTAATCAAACATATACTTGGATTTTGAACTGGACTTGAATGAGTTTTAGGTTTTACAGGTAGCCTGGCCATGCTTTTTAACAAGGACATCAAATTCCCTGGTTTTAAGGCGTCAACAGATTCAATCTGGCAAATTATGCAATTCTTTGTCTTCAACATTTTGTAGTTGGCCTGGATGTGTTCCACATCATGAAGCATCTAAGCCATTTTTGATATGTTGTAGTAGCTACAGCAGTACTTCTTTGAAGACATCAAAGAAATATGAAAAAAATTAAAAAAATGTCCTTAAAACTGATTTCTTCAATTCAATTGGTCAACAAATTGGCAGGTTGGCAATATAATGAAAAAAGTCGCTCAAACATAGTGGTCAAAGTGCTTGCTCACAAAGTTTAGCATCCCATGTTCGAATCACGGTCATGACAAGAAACACTTTCATCATAGTTTTGAATTTGAAAGATTATTTGGAAGATTTAACCCCTTCCAGAATTACATTAATGATGGGAAGGTCCTACAATGCTACTTCTTAGGAAAAAAGCAGTAATCTATGATGATAAGCAGCAAGATTCCTCACCACTACACAGATGGTGTTGTTCTAAACAACAACGATTATGGCAGTACCATAATCCATCTTCTGCTTAGATAGAAGACAAACATTGAAACAAAGTATAGATGCTTTGCGAAAGCCACGACAAAAAGAGTGTCTGGAAAAATATATCGCAGCTTTCTATGAATATTTGGCCCATTAAAATCTTCTATGATTAAAACCACATCAACATACTAAACAAAACGTACTAAATCCGAAGGCATATTATTTGAACATGACTTTCATCTTCGTAAAGTGTAGTAGACTTCCTAAACTCCTACCGATCTATAGGTCACGTCACCCGGTTATGAATGTAACACCATATCGAGCCAGCGATTTAGATATAAGCCACAGCTACCACTTTGCTCCTAAACGGTGGCCCTCCTATATTCAGTTCACTGATTCTTTGAGCTCATAACTGCCGTGGTATTAGAATTAAGCGCCCGGTTAGACTTCGTAGCGCAAATGTTACTACCAATCCCCAATGATTCCGGACTAAAGCAACCTTAATAAAAACCAACAATACTAAATACAACAAACGGCAAACAATCGCGCAATCAGATAGGTATAACGCAGACCAGTAATAAACAGAGTACACTCAAGGTACTGCAGATGATGATACCAAAGATTGCATCCTTCCCATTAAAGACACTAGGAGCAAACTCGTAGAGCTTTTGTATACTTCGGTCCGATCCAAATGTCACACTAACGTCCAACACATCTCCCGTTACGATGACTGCCATTGCCCCAAATCCCTAGAGTGGAGCTCACTAGAGCGTATACTCACTAAAGATCTGTGTCTCCATGCTTACAAAATTCAATTAACACAATAACAGAAGCCCAACGAATAGAGTTTTTTGAATCCTAAGCTATGAAGTATAATCGCTAAAATTGCCTAAATTGCCTAAAATTGTTATGAGAATCAACATGTGATTGTCGAAAAACAAATGCATCCACAACGTGTCACTGCATGACACATTTTCCGATCGTGTACTCTCTCGTTTCGGTGATCGGAATTCGCCCCCTAGATCGTGTGATTTAACACCACTAGATTTTTTTTTAAGGGGTTATTTGCAATCACTATCTATGTTAACAAGCCCTCAACCTCCAGCGAATTAAAGCAGAAATTCGGCCACATTTATGCAAGTGGTCATCTATAAATATATGAATAAGTTGCCCTATATTCGTCATTTAATAACTCGAGAACCACTTAACCGATTTGGAAATCAATACATGCATTGGAAAGGTGTAGTTTCACTGATGGCTTAGCTTAAACTGGGCGGTGCAACGCCCATATACATTTTTTATTTATATGTTTATATCTTCAAAACGGTAATAGTAAGAGTTTTTAAATTTGACCCAAACAACTTAGTGGTCAATTCAAATAATCGGTAAAAAAGTGGGCGAAAATTTGGATAGATGGGAGTAGCACTTTCCATACAAAGTATATATTGATTTTTGTGATCTTTAAATTCGGCTCAAATAACTTAGTAGTCAATAAAAGTTATCAATTAAAAAGTGGGCAGAGTTTGTATTGATTTTCGTATTTCTTGTGGACGGTAATAATAAAATGCTCTGAATTAGGTCTAAATAACTTCGTAATCAATTCACATTGTCAGTCGAAATATGATCGAAATTGAATAACTGGGTGTGGTACCTCCCATTTAAAGTAGATATTGTAGTGGTAAATATTTCTAAATTTGGTCCAAAAAACTTTGTGGTCAATATAAATAATCACTCAAAAAGTGGGCGGAATTGGGAGAGTGGGAGTGGCACCTCCCATAGAGAGTAAATATTGATTTTTATATATCTCGAGAACGATTAGAATAGCAGTTACTGGACTTGGTCTAACCGATTTGGTGGTCAATACAAATCATCAGTTGAAAAATGGGTGAATTTGGATAAGCAGGCATGGTACCTCCCATACAATGTATACTCGTACATATATTGATTTTTGTATATCCTGAGAACATTCAATATGGAAGTTTCTGAATTTCGTATAAATTGGTATTCAATACAATTCATCAGTTTTATAGTGGGCGGAATTGCATACATGGGCGTGTCATGTTTCATATATAGTTACTAATTAATTTTTGTATATCTTGAGAAGGGTGATGGTAAAAATTTTGAAATATGGTTTAAACAACTTCTTGGCCAAGACACATGATCAGTCCATAACTAGACAAGATTGAATAAAAAGGCGTGGCAGCACCCATTCATACAAATTTTAGGTTAGTTGTGGGATAGCCTTTGGTTTTAATGCCATTCTACATCGAGTTAAAAGCCTCTCCCTACGATTTACGTAAAACCGAAGCAACTGTATCTTACAATTATCGTACAATAAACTAAGCTTTCGGTAGGATAGTGCCAAGACGCACCGTTACCCGAGGGATGATTTGTTCAGCTCTATTAGTTCACCACATCAAATTGAGACTGCTAATAAAGTCAGTAATCCTATATTGGTGAGAGAAGAAATAGCTGTTTTTGAATCCCTACAGCATACCCCAGGAACCATATATACGACTGAATATGAATATTTTGTGCAAAGATAATTGATGAAAAATGGCTGACCATGGCGACCGCATATTAATAACTATTACTGACTTACATAGCTATCTTTTCACCTTAAATTTAAATATTCGATTTTCAAATCTTTAAAAAAAGTTTAGTTTTATTGAAGCATATTTTCAAGCGTTTTAGTCACTGCTTTGTTTTTCTTTTAAAACTTTCTCTTTAATGATGCTAAATAGCCCTTCAATTCAAATGTAAGCCATTAATTTTACCCCAAAATAATAATGATTAACACGTGCTTTATGGGATGGGACTTTAAATTATAAAAACAAATTATTTTTTGTTCTCCCTCCCCATTTTCTTTATTTGCTGGCCCCTTGTTTTAGTCTAGAAGTATGCCATAGAAATTATTAAAAAAAAAAATAAATAAATATTTCAACAATGCCTGAGAAAGAAAATCATAGCCTATTTATAGGGGTTAAAGTAGGGTATATAGAAAAAAAATTGTAAAAGTTCTTCTTAAAGTTTTCTTCAAATAATTTAAAATAAAAAGGAAAATTACCGAAAAATTTAATTTTTTCTTCTGTTTTTATGGCTTTAAATCTCTTAAAGGTTAAAACTTATGAAGTGTTTGAGGAAAAAAAGGTATCTTCTTCCCCCAGTTTGGATGCTGTTCTCAATTTCTATTGAAGCGCATGTACCAAAAACAATTTTGAGGGAGTTTGCGCGTTTTTAAAAGGCTCTTTATAGAGACACCATTTTTTCTCTTCAAAGGTACTTTTTTTTGCAAATTTTTCTTTCGTTGGATTCTCTATTGTATAGACAAAATGGCTGGAATTTATTTTTTTATATAAAAATAGCACAAAAGAAAAAGTTTTTTTTTAGAAGGGGGATGACAAACAACCCCCATGTCTCAGAGAGTTTGTGGGGGTTATTTTTCAGGGCGTTATAGTGTGTCTTCTTCAATGGGTTTCTATTTCTTTTGCTATAACTTTCTTTTTTGGCTTTTCTTTTATTCGAATTTCAAATTTTTTTTTTATTTAATTTTTTTTTTCTTGATTTTCTCTATACTGTAGGGCTTTTAAGCTGTAATAGCAAGGATGTACTTTGAGAAAATTTTAGTTACCACGGAATATTAATGAAAAAAAAGTACTTTTTCAACATAGTTGTACATAAGAAAGAGATACTTTTAAGTAAAATACTTTTCTATCAAACAAATTCATATCGAAAGTACTTATGTACGTATTTATTAAACAATAAAATGAATAAAAAAACTGTTACGCCTTTAAACTTTAACGCACCTATTTTCTAACCCACTTATAACCATTCTGTCATTTTTAATATACATTTTTAATATAAATTTTTCATTTTTATAAAAGGTGACATGCCTATTTGTAAAATTGTACCTAAAGTACTTTTCATAACTGAAGGCACTTTAGCTTACATTTTTATCGTTATCAGCTTAGTAAACTTCAGGATAAATAAATTCATTATGATATGCATACAGGGACCTAAGGACCTTTTTTTGTTCTTTTGTTTATACCAAAGCTATTAAACCAAGTTGTATAGTTAAAACAGATGTTCAATTTTATTATTACAAAGTAAGTAATTTTATCCCTGTTTTATAAAAGTACTTTTTTTATTCTGAAATAATTTTTTGATTACATTTCTGTATTTAAAGTATAACTTAAATAGTATTTTTTCCTATAAAAAATCTTATTTGGTCTAATAAAAAGTACTTTTAATTAACAACTGACCAAATTTAAATCGTTAAAAGTATTTAAAGTACTTTTTGGTACGAGAAAGTGTATCATTTTATACTTAAAAAAGCAGATTTGAAAGGCTCTGTTTAAAAAAAAATACTTCTTAGTAATAATTGAACAAACTTTAACAAGGTTTAACGTACTTTTTGTTATAAGGAATGATATACTCCCTCTGTACCATAAAGTCATATGTGCTAAAGGCTTTAGTGATTGGCTCTAAAAATTTGTTGTTTGGCTTTTAAAAAACTTGGTACTTCTTGTTAAAACAAACAAGTTTTTGTACCCTTATTTTCAAAAGTAATTTTTAATGAGTTCTTTTGTCCAAATTTCTATAAACGTTAGTTTTTTATCTAAACTGATCTAAACCAACGGACCAACATGAATGACTATGTCGCTGCTAGTGTTCATGGTGCCAACCGAGATTTGTCGATTCCACTGGACAGATCATTGATTGCTAAATGTGCAGAAATCAACCTGGACAGTGGGCTCACGCTACGAAACGTTGCAAAAGCTTTCGCTTTGAAATTGGGCCCAGTTGTTTTGGGTACCTGGACACTGTGGGCTAGATGGTAATGAGATAGGGGATGCATTGGGCAGAACTGGTTTCATGGCACCCTATATCGGACCGGAATCTTTCTGTACGACACCACTTACTACCACATTCATTCTAATCAAAAATTGGGATATAAACAGATGCTTGGAATACTGTCATGCTCAAAGGGGGAATTGTCACTCTAAGCAGGCGAACAGTTCTCAGTTTTGGTGTCGATTTAAGGTTCGTAAGTATGGCTGGACTTGAAACTAGCTCACGCTGCGATACGTTGCAAAAGCTTTCGCTTTGAAATAGGGCCCAATTGTTTTGGTTACCTGGACACTGTGGGATAGATGGTAATGAGATAGGGGATGCATTGGGCAGAACTGGTTTCATGGCACCCCATATCGGTCTGGAATCTTTCTGTACGACGCCACTTACTACCACATTCATTCTAATCAAAAATTGGGATATAAACAGATGCTTGGAATACTGGCAAATTGGGCGTCGATTTGAGGTTCGTAAGTATGGCTGGACTTAAAACTCCTTTCAGAGACTCTTATGGGTCACTGTAGACTAAGAATGCATCTGAAGAGGATGGTGATCACAGATGTGGGTCAGCGGACAGACACATATTGTTTGATAGGCTTAAGGGATTCTCGATAGGTTTTGGTAGAAATGTTTAGGCAGACATCGGGTCTCACTGGGTGATATATTCATCATTATGGAGACCGAAAGGGGCACAGCAGATCCACGGAGTCGCAGTGTCCTGCAATAATGTCTGGTCGATATAATGAGCATGAGAGTTTTTAGCAAAATACTATTATTTGTTGAAAGTACTTTTTTTATAAAAGTTTCGTTAACAGTAAACAAAGCTTATATTCTTAAAGTACTGCCATACAAACCTCAATAAAAAATATATTTTCCCTACGAATCTAAATTCTATCAAAACTTTTAAAAAGGGATTTTGTTAAACATTTTGCAAAATAATGCAACATACATACTTTTTATTGAAGTGGCATTTTTTATAGATCGTTTTAGCAAAGTACTTTCTCTTACCAAAAAGGTACATATTTACAAAAAAATATATTTTTGAAAAAACTTTCAAAATAAAAATATTTAAATTTTATTGAAATAGTATCGTATCTTTTATAGATCTAAAAACTAAAGAAGTAGTATTTTTATCTAAAAAAAACCTTTTTTTGGATTAAAAAGTACCTTTTCTTCCTTTTTGGAAAAATATCTATTTTTACTAAAAAAGTAATTTTTTAAATAGAAAAGTATTTTTAAATAAAAATGAACAAAGCACTTTTAAACAAAAATGTACTTTTAAACAAAAATGTACTTTAAAAAAAATGTTCAAAAGGAACAAAAAAGTACTTTTAAACAAAAAAGTACTTCTAAACAAAAAAGTACTTTTAAATAAAAAAGTACTTTTAAACAAAAAAGTACTTTTACATAAAAAAGTACTTTTATATAAAAAAGGCCTTTTCATAAAAAAGTCCTTTTCATAAAAAAGTACTTTTAAACAAAAAAGAACTTTGAAATAAAAAAGTGCTTTAAAATAAAAAAGTACCTTTTCTTTTAAGTTGCTATTCTTTAAAACTATATTATACAAAAACCCCCATTTATAATAAAATCATTGCCTATGAGTATGTGTTAAATAGCTGCAAATGTAAGCGATTTTTACAATGTCTGACTACTAATACTAATGTCACAAATAGATGTTACACATGTATAAGTGTTTAAAAAAAATGTGTGTGTGTGTGTGTTTGTTTTATAAAATAGAACTTTAAAGTCGAAAAATTTTTTATATAAATTTTTTTGCTAAGCGAAGTATAAATACAAAATTTTAATTGTTCATCTCTTTGCACACCCCCCTCCCCCCTCTGTGTAGCCTACTATTGAAGCGTCTGTCTATAGAAGTCTATGTGTGTTTCCAAACATACATTCACATACACATTTACAATTAACATAATTAGACGAGAAGGTGTTCAGTTTGTACTACTTTTTTGCAGTCCTCTTGCTCTTCTTTTATTTCAATTTTATTTTATTTTTTTCGTTGAGCTTGTATTGCTGCTAATGGTGATGTTGTTAATGGTGTTTTTCCGTTTCTGTGTTTTTTTTTCGTACTTTTTCTATATGTATGTATGTACGTTTTTTTGGTACCATTGTTATGTACTATACCAAAAGGTCATTAATGTTTTGATTTTAATTGCGTTAATTACATTGTACGGACTATTTATTAAAAAGAAATTCAATTTTTCAAAATGTTATTAAAGCTTTAAAAAGTACTAGAAATTCTTAAAATCCTTTTTGTATTCATCACATAATACAATTCAATGGAGAAAAATCATTGCAATAAAAAAAAGTTGAGAGAAAAAAAGTGTAGAAAAACAACAATAACAACAACAACAGCAAAAAAGAATGAAAATAAAAAGTGAAAAATCAATACGCGTGTCATCGAAAAAAGTCTATAAAATCCGTTGCAATATATTCGCGTATATTTTTAGTGTTGCTCCGTTACAACTGAAAAATTTTAAATGCCGACGGAGAAAAAAGTGATTCGAATAAATGGATTTACTACATCAAGAGTGCGTTTAATGATATTGTCATGTGTCAGGTTGTAAGACAGATGGCAAATTATAAATTAAGAGAGTTTTTTTGACAGTAGGTGGCTGAGCAGAGATTGTGCATTAAGAGAATGTAAGTGAGTGGAATTTAAATAAAAAAAATGACATAAAATATGTGATTCGAAAGTGAAAACTTGTGAAAATTTCTTTAAGAAATAAAACCTCACCTAATAGGTATGGAAAACTATAACGAATCGCATAATTTTCTTTTTAAACATGAATAAAATTGATTTAAATACATAATACCGACGTATTTAGCAACAATTACAAATAACATTGCAAGCCTAAAAATAGGTTTTAAGAATTTGCTAAAATTTTTGTATTCTAGGCAATTTTGAAAACATTTTTATAACCGTCGGCTTACTTTAAAATGTTTCGTAATTTTATTAATTTTAAGTCAAAATCAGTTTTTCGAACAGTAATTGAAATTCTTTAAATTTTAAAGGGTTTAAAAGCCTTAAAATATGCCATAAGTATTTTTTTTTGCAAAATAAAACGTTTTTCTGATCAAACATTTGTGTATAGTTCTCGCTCCAGCTACGGCAATGTATAATGTTGGTATAACCATTAAACTAAAGCTGGACCTCGTGCGGAAAGATACAATTTTGATTTTGTTCATTAGACATAAGTGCGTCTAGTAAATATGGTGATGCGGAGTTCAAATCTTATTTGTATTTTTTATATTAAAGGGTGTTTTGAAGCATTGCAAAAGTTACAGCGGAATAACATTAACGCTAATCAATAGATCCAGTTACACAATTTCAAATAAATATCACTCTATGGCTTTAAGTCCAACACTGTGCAACGGACAATCAGAGACCCTTCTATATAGCTTATGCCACTTACCCACGTTTTATAGATTTAGAATATACGCGGCCAGATAGGCACTCCCGTGCATGAGAATTATCTACTCCGTATACGTTTACAACCGATAGTAAACGAATAGATAATGACAAATAAACAACAACTTTATTCAGTTCTGTGATAGATCGCGATGAAAGCAGACGTATGTATGTCGCTTTGCGTACTAAATTTTTTTATTCCCGCTTGGCCTGAGATTTGCAATAAGCGAATGTTCGCTATTAGAGAAGGATTATTACAACAAAAATACTTAACAGAGCATAGAATATTGCTGATCTCTATAAACGTTACTAAAACAAAAATAAGGCAATTTAACGCTTACACTACAGCAAGTTTGCAAGTAAATTTCGCCGTTTTGTTATTTCGGCGTTCGGTTAGAGCCTGGAGACTAAAAACATAGCTGGATGACCTTGTTTATGCCAACGGTATCGGGTTTATAGCTCACAGACACTCCAACATGTAGAGCAAAACTGGATATTGTACAACTAGGGATATATAGGACGGCTTTGCAGTTAAATATTGTTAATACTGCAAACCTGGTGAAAGTATTATCGTTTAGCTATTGGCGACACATTTTTTCAGCATTCGGCTGATCCAGTGTTGACAACCGCGAATATATTACCCTATGCAGTCCATGTTTAAAGAGAAACTAAACCCATACATCTTTTCTAACACAAAAATTCGTATTGTTAATAGTTTACGCATTTGTAACCGTTGCCGACGGCGCATTTTTTATATACCATATATATCATTTAGCCAAGCACAATATTCAAACAATTCCTAATACCAAAAAACTCATCAAATTTTAATAAAAAAAAGAAAATTTAAGAACAAGTGGCGGTGGCATTGCGAAAATAAACATAGAACAATATAAGCAACCAGCAAGTCGAATACTGGAAGGACCAGCTGATTTTGGTAAAAGACTTAGATGGGAGGAATTTGTTAAGACCCAATGCTACCCTGACAGCTGTCAAAATCTTGCATCTAATCTAAGATTAAAGACAATAACTTGTCGTATTAATGCCACGCCCCACGTAAGTAAGCCACAAGTTTAACGTGAGTATTGTTACGCTGGCATACTCCACGGCGCCCAAAGCACGACTGAGTACAATGCGTCGACCAACGCCTCTACACATGATAATAATCACATGTGAGTACCAAATTCTAAGGCATGTTATTTGGACATGACTTGCACCTTGGTAATGTGTCGCAGACTAGACTATCTTAACTCCTACCGATCTATTGATCACGGTATCCGAAGAGCTAGCTTTCCTTTCACTATTTAGGTATAAACCACAGCCTCCACGTTGCTCTCACAACGGGGCCTCACCATAGTCGGGCAGGGTCCTAGATCCCTGGAGCTTCCTATTACCGTGGTAACAGATTTAAGTCTCAGGTGAGACTTCGTAGCATAAATGCTACTACCATTGTAAGGCATAGACGTAAGTCGGGCAATTTTCTTATCTTAAGAGCATCATAATTACAAACGGAGGGTCGGCTCAGCTTTGATTATAGAAAGCCCGTTAAACTTTTGTTCTCTGAGTATGAAGGTTGAAATTTTCAATGCGAAAGCTCGAATGCTGCTTTGTCTTCACAAGATACTTCGCGTATTCTGGACGGGGAAACCAGAAGGAGTAATTTGCTTTGAATTGCACAGAACATAAGAATAATAAGACCATCGAACAATATCACTATTATTGCCATTCTGCTCACACGCGGAGAAGACAGGTTAATAGCAATGAAAAAAAAGTAAAGGCGTTGGCTCAGAAGATGGAGTTGCTCTAGAAACTTACCGAAGTCCTATGCTCCTTGTAGAAACAACGGTAAATTATTACTACTATTCTGGCAACCTGATGATCGTTAAGGGAAACAATAATATTTCTCATATACTAGTCAACAGAAAAACATTCTGAACTGAACTCAGCTGCAATAAAACAATTGTTATATGGTGGCCAAGGTGTAGGTGCCATGCAGTCTAACAGTGCTGATAACTCAGGCGTGGAAATAATAAAACCTAAAGGAGATGAATTTAATACGAATTTTCCGCAGTAAAAGAACCAAGTTTTCTTAACATTTCGTATGACATCTGTCTTGTTCCCATACTTTCCTTTTCAAATATTTCATTTATTTTCGAAATTTTCTTCTAAACTATCTCTTGGAGATTTTTATTGTTTGGATTTGATTTAATTTTTTATTGCTTTTTAATTTATTTTTTTAATGATTTGATTTGTGATAATCATGTTTGTTGACAACCAACAACAATTTTAAATTTTATTACGCTCCAAGAAATTTTCTTGAATTTTTGTTAAATACCATGTAAAGAAACTTAATGAGCCATGTTTACAACTCGAAAGTAAAACCAAAATCAAAAAAAAAGAAAAAAAAAACACCCATGACTTGTGTGTTATTTGGTCAAGAGAGTCATAAAATCCATTTTTATGGCACATTTGACCAAAAACAAATAAAAAAAAATTAAAAATTAAAAATAAAACCAAGAAAAACAAGGTGAAGAAGTTCTTATTGTTTTTCATTAAACGTTTAAACTAATTTTTATCGCTATTTTTTTAATTTTTGATTTTTATTTTTTATTTTTTATTTTTTATTACCACATCTGCAGAGCTACACACTTTTTGAAAAGAGTCAAGAAATTTTGATGAATGAACTGAATTTCTTTTTCTGTTTTTTTTTTCTTTTTTATGTTTTATTAGGGCAGAGAAAAACCCATTAAAAGGTAACTTTCAAAACTGATTTAAAACAGAATTTAAAAAAAAAAAAAAAAAATATGTAAAATTTCCAAATACAAATTTACAGACCGACGGATGGATGGACAGACGGACGGACGGACAGAGTAAATAAATAAAAAAAAATTTCAATTTTAAAAATACACCAAAGATGTAACACCTGATCTGTTAAGCCATAGAAGCAGGTCAAGAAACTAAATTAAGCGATGAATTGTGCTCAAAGTTAATGGTTTTTAAGCTTAAAGGGGTTCGCTTAATAAATCCGGTGATGTTTTTCTAATTTCACGGCATAACTGCAAACGATTATATCTTGTTTTCGTGTTATAAGTGCACTAATCACGAGCTTATGTGTACAGTTTTGATGATAAATATGAACAATTTTGTTAACTATTTAGTAATTTGTGTTAAATTTCGTATCAAAAGGTAATGCGTGTTTGATTGTATGTATGTATGTTTGTTTATATGTTGGTTTATTGGTTTGTAAATTTGTTTGTGCCTTATAGACAGCTAAACGACTGAAACGATTTTGTTGATATTTATACAGTATCTCTCTGTATGTCTGGAAAGAACTATAGGCCATAGAAGTTTCAATAATTTCTACTGTGCGGTGCCACGCCCATACAAAGTAAATATCGTTTTGTCTATATGTTCAAAATGGTAACAGTAAGAGTCTCTAAATTTGGTCCAAACAGCTCCATAGTTAATACAATTGATCAACCAACAAGTAGGCGGAGTTGGACAAGTGGGCGTGGTACTATTCATACAAAGCAAATATTGATTTTAGTATATCTTGAGAACAGCTTAAGCTTAAGTTTCAGTATTGGGTTCAAATATGGGCTCCGCCAAATAATTTTTTCTTTTTTTTTTTTTTTGAAAACAGGGCGCAAAACATCGAGTGTAGCTTCGACTGTGTGGCACGTAGCGCCGTCCTGTTGAAACCGAATGTACTAATATCCTCCTCTTCAATTTTTGTGAACAAAAATTCGTTCAACAAGGCCCGATAACGATCGCAGTTGACTGTAACGGTCACTCCTTGCTCATTTTCGAATTATGCCTCTGCACCAAAATCCGCACCAAACAGTGACTCGTGTTGGGTGTATCAGCTTTTCAATGTATGCGTGCGGGTTTTCTGTGCCCCAAACGCGACAATTTTACTTGTTTACATACCCGCCAAGATCAAAATGAGCTTCATCTGGAAAGTTGATTTTTTTGGCAAAATCGACATCTTCTGTAAGTCAATCGCAGACCCACTTAGCGAAGCGAAAAAAGCGTATACACAACCATATTCGTTCAGCGGAAGAATAAAAATCAGACATGAGCTAAGTGTTACCATTCACGAAATAAGCACTAGTTGAAAAAGAAAAACGTTAGATGGCGGACCCATTAGATAAATAGTCGATACAAATCATTATTCGAAAATTGAGTGGAATTTGAGAAGTGGGCGTGATATTTCCTATATAAAGTATATATTGATTTTACTAGATCTTGAGAACGGTTAAGGCTTAAGTTGCTAAATTTGGTCTGATTTATGAAGTTAATCCAAATCATCAGTCAAAAGCTGGGCGGGATTCGACAAATGGATGTTGTACCTCCCATACAAAGTAAAAATTAATTTTTTTTATCTTAAGGACGGTAACAGTGAAAGTTTTTAAATAGGGTTCAAACGATGTGAACAATAAACATCATCAGTCACTAACTGAGAGAGATTGGATAAGTGGGCGTGGCAACATTCATAAGATAACAATTAAGAAAAACGCTGGGTTTTAGCGAGTTTCACCCTTATCATGTTTGGCGAGTCGTAGTCATTTTTCGGGTTTCAAAAATGTCGAAATACGACAACGAATACGTCAACCACTATAAGAGAAATTATTGAACTTTTCGGAAAAAATGTTGCCTTTTTAAAAGTTAATATTTTAAAAATGTTGCCTCATCCTATCAAAATTTTGCCGTTTTTCTTGTCAGAAGGGAATATTTTACACAAAATTTTTCCTTCGTGTTAACGCCAGAATTAGTTTATTGGTCATATCAAAAGAAATTTTATATTAAAAATGTCATCCAACCACTATGAGAGAAATTATTGAACTTTTCGGGAAAAAATGTTGCCTTTTTAAAAGTTAATATTTTAAAAATGTTGCCTCATTCTACCAAAACTTTGCCGTTTTTCTTGTCAGAAGGGAATATTTACACAAAATTTTTCATCCGTGTTAACGCCAGAATTAGTTTATTGGTCAAATCAAAAGAAATTTTAGATTTAAAATGTCATCAGCTATTCTGGAAAACATTTTTACTCTGCACGTTTTTACTGCAAGTTATGCCAAATTTTTGCACTTCATGAGGGTAATATTTTAAGAAAAGAGCATAAAATGATGCATTTTTTGTCTGAACAGAAAATGCCATTAAAGTGTTTACAGTGGCAAGTGGTGAGTCGGCTCTGAGTAAATAATATGCTAAAAAGTAGCTTAAGCTTTTCTGAAAGAAGATGGCAACAACATACTTTGATTTGGATGTCAAAGCATTTCAACGTTTAGTGACAATGAGAAATCGTCACCATAATCGTCATCATAATCCTATGTACACACTTTGAAACATATTTACGGAACATGTGCCCCACTGCAAATAAGTCCAACGGTGTCAAATCGCAGTTTCTTGTCGGCTAACTGACATCACCATTTTGGCTAATTACGGCCATCAAACGTTTGACGCAATAAATCGATTGCAGCATGACATGTGTTCAAACATCGTTCACATCAATACAAGAAGAAATCGGTTATCATGGTGCAATAGGTGTCTCCATTGACCATTCTGGCTGCGCCGTCCTCATTTTCAAAGAAATATGAACCACTGATGCCTCTGCTCCACAGCCGCACCAAATAGACCACGTTTATGTTTTCTGAGCTCTAAATACGACAATTTTGCTTATTAACGTACCCAGCAAGATGAAAATAAGCTTCATCCGAAAAGATGATTTTTTTTTTCTTTTTTTTTTGACAAAATCGACATCATCGTCATGCGGCTTCAATTCTTGAACCAATTGAACTTTGTAAGGCGTCATACCAAGATCTTTTCGCAAAATTCGACGTAAACTGGTGCATGAAATGTTCAATTCTTGAGAACGATGACGAGTTGATGTTGATGGACTCGCAAGCACACTCTCAGCCACAGCGTCGATATTGTCGGGTGTACACTTACTTCTTGGCGCATCAACAATGAAAGCAGTTTCACGAACTTTAGCAATAATCTTGCGTATACTGGGTACTGTTGGTCCTTCTCTGCGACCAAATTTTGTACGACATTTTCGTGCCATTTCCGATCAATTGTCTTCGTTTTGGAAATAAATTTACAATAAATCGCAATGTTGCTCAAGCGTAAATCGATTCATTTCGTTTAGTCGAGATAATATACTGACATCATCGTCATGCGGCTTCAATTCTTGAACCAATTGAACTTTGTAAGGCGTCATACCAAGATCTTTTCGCAAAATTCGACGTAAACTGGTGCATGAAATGTTCAATTCTTGAGAACGATGACGAGTTGATGTTGATGGACTCGCAAGCACACTCTCAGCCACAGCGTCGATATTGTCGGGTGTACACTTACTTCGTGGCGCATCAACAATGAAAGCAGTTTCACGAACTTTAGCAATAAACTTGCGTACACTGGGTACTGTTGGTCCTTCTCTGCGACCAAATTTTGTACAACATTTTCGTGCAAATTCCGACCAATTGTCTTCGTTTTGGAAATAAATTTACAATAAATCGCAATGTTGCTTAAGCGTAAATCGATTCATTGCGTTTAGTGGAGATAATATACTGAATTTTGTGACAGAATAGAATGACATAAGTATTGCCAGATTGGAGATAACTGCTGGTTCAAATTTAAACCGGTATGTGGAACAGCCACTTTTTTGAACATATACGTTTGTTGAGCAAATGTTTTTGTTTCGAAAATTCTTCGCTTATAGCGAACCATTGCTTATTACAAATCTCAAGTCAAGCGGGTCATTACACTCAAACATTAGGTTTCTGAAAGTAGTCAGCCTTTTGATATTGTTCTACCAGTTGTAAGATTTCATCAACAATTTTAATGACTGGCTTCCTAGAGCGAGGTGAATGACTGTTATTAAAATCGAGCAAACTACGTCTGAATCCGCCGACTTTCACTCACAGTATTCTCACCGAACATGTTTTTGTAGCAGTTTTTTTTTTTACTTTTTGTTGTAAAAAAAACGTCACAAAGCCTTGGTCTTTTCAAATCAATATAACTTTATACACGAGCCACGAATTAAACTACTGTCTTCACCAAAAATATTGACTGGAGCGTCTGCTTTTAATCACGCATTTATTGGACACAATTGGATTAAAGTTGCCCGATATATGGGCATCAACATCAAGCTTTTCATACGGCCTAATATCTGCTAGGGATTTGATTGAAGATTTCAAAGGAAATACTGACAACAAGTGACTTTTATTCCATTTTTTTAACAAACCTCGTATTTGCTTTTTTCTTCTAATCAATTTCTTTTAAATCTTCAGCTTTTTTCGTACTCTTTGTTGGAAAAGATTAAAAAAATTGGAGAAAAAAGTGCTTAAAAATGTAATACTAAGCCGACTTTAAGTACCTTAAAGCCGCCAAAAACAAGCGATGGTATGAAATTGAACAACAACAACAACAAAAGTTTTAGATTTATTAGACAGAAAAATAAAGAAATAAATTTGAAATTAAAGTTGAATAAAATGAGCTTAAAATTTATGACCTCCAGCATAAAAGATACCAAAAAAGCACCAAAAAAAATTATTTTCTTCGCATAAAAAAAAAAATAAATAAAAAAAGGAAAGAAAGAGAGAAAGAAAGTAAATCCAGTAAAGTTGGTTATTGTCTAACTTTTAACAACAACAACAGTAACAAAATATTACAAAAATAATATAAAATAATAATGGCTTTAGAAAAATATTAAGTTTTTTTCTTCAAAATAAATGTGAAAATGTGTATTGCCACAGATGCCACAAAGTTGTGCAACATAACCCTACAGCAAAAAAAGAAAAAGAAAAAAATGTTTGAATAGAAAAAACGTACAAATGTCAAATCAAGTTTATTATGTGGCAGAACAGACCCAAAAATACTCGTAATGTGTTACAAACAGAAAAAAATCACAAGAACAAAACAAAAAAACACCATAAACTCTATGAACCATATAACACACACACACACACTTACATACATACATACGTACATATAGAAACATTTGGTATTTTTTTCTCTCTACATGCCACACAATGATGCATAAAGTTTTGACCCTAAAAACCAAAAAAGCCACAATACCACAATGCGTTTCTATAGATTCCATAGAGTCAGTCAATCCCCACACACACACACACTCATACGCACACATGAACTAAACTGAAGCTCATGTTAAAGTTAACGACGATGACAACGACTGGGGCTATGGTGGTGTTGATGGTACTGATGAGCAGGGAAACTATTATAACAGGCAACTGACCAAAAGAGAGAAAAAACTAACAACACCAACAAACTTATAAACAACCATACACACATACAACGCATCACAAAATAGGGGAAGTAAACCTTAAAATGAATTTGGGAAGTTTTTTAATCATTTTACTAAAGGGAGTTTCAATTAGAAAAAATATTGAAAACACTGTCAGTTTTTCACATAATGTTGGCAGTTTTTCAATCAAATAATATCAGTTTTTGTTTTTGTAAAAACGTATTCAAATAATTATTAAAAATTATGCGAAACTAATATTAAAACCACTGACAGTTTTTCCACTGAAAGCTGTTTGCATTAGTTAAGGTTAAGTTAAGTTTAAAAACTGAAGTTCAGCCCACTTAGGCCTAAAAGGCCCATTATGATGCTTCATTAGACAATGACCATTTAAGTAAAAAATCCACTACGTACCAACCAGATCTAAACCGGTTTCGATAGCGAAGTGACCAGCAAAAATTTGGAGCCCACACATAGCCTTCAATTTCAAGCCTGGTAGCGCCGGTTATACCAAGAGCAACACTATACCCAATACAGATTGCATGTCTTTCCACTAGACAATGGCCGGAGAGCACAGCCGAAATCCTCCGTCCTAGCAGGTTCATTAGTTGACCATCATTATCATCATCCTGATCACACACTATTGCAGGACATAGCCAACCATGTAATCTGTTATTCCCCTTCCGCTCTATGTTTTGTTAAACAGATACACTGTCTCCACAGGAGACCCTAGGTCTCCATAAACATTTCCATCTGGCCAAGATGAGTCTGATCAACAACTCTACCGCCTGTTTACAGGAAGAAGTCTGTCCTGATTTTGCGGAGAAATCTTGATCAAAAAGTTTGCGAAATAACCACCGTGTGGCAGTCCTATCGTTCCGATTGTTGATATTCCCGTCATAGCTTGATATTTGCAAAAACTACGTAGCCAAGAGTACATCAATCTCTATGTGTGTTGGCGATTTTTTACAATTTTAAAAACGGCTGCTTCAACCGTAACAAGTAGTGATGAGTGGCATCTTCACACCGTCTTGGGCTTAGTGAACATAAACTCCAAAGACCTGACTGTCGTCCCCTAAGCATTGCATTTCTTGTAGGCCAATTTTGGTAGAAAAGTTTATGCGAGAATCTAATGTTAAAGTTCTAAAAACAAATACTATACCCCACTCTATGGTCTATTTTAGAACCATCAGTGAAGAATTGTAACTCGTGATGTCTTCTTCCAGCGAATTCTGCTAAGACCTCCTCCTGTGGATATGCGTTTTGTACTTAGAGAGTGGCAGCCTTGTTGAGTCAAGGCCCGTTGTGATGCCACACATAAAGCGAAGCCTCTGTGCTAATTGACAAGTCCTGATTAGCCGGTCTCAACGATTATCCAGAGGTTTTACAGCGAAGCACATTTTCACAAATCAAGTCAGAAACCAGTCCGACAGTCTAATGAATATGACTATTAGCCATATATCGATGGTAGGTAGTTCCGATAAGCTATTAAGAAAGAACGAGCCAAGTGTGATTATTCGACGTCTAGCTAGAAACGGACATTGGCAAATGAAGTGGGTCGCACTCTCCTTTTTCTCAGTGTACAACCTCGGCAGAAATCTTGTGCCGTTTGTCGCAGACGTTTTGCGTATGCTTACCTACAACATAATGTATCGCGAGGTTAGACACAGTGGAGGAAATGCTAATACGATCCAATTTAAACAATTGTTTGGTACGCCCACTATCCAATCTAGGCCAGGTTAATCTAGCAATGGAGCTCTCTCTCTGCCCAGGATCTATCAGCGTCCAATAAGTACTTCTGCCTAAAAAACAGCTTAACAGGGGACTGCGGTACACCAATGCATGGAAAGTGTGTGCCCGCCAATTATTCGGAATGTCTCTGAGACCAGAGACCCAAACCCTAACTTCCGTGAGAATATATAAAGGGAGCTGAAAGTTACACCGAAAAGAGATCTAAGAGCCGCTTGGCCATAAGAGAGGATGCATATACATATCAGCCGGGTGAGTACCGCCCCTCCGGATCAATTCCGCTGCATGGTTGATAGACATGACATCGACCTGAAACACACACATTACATTGACATCAAAATATCGGCATGTTCCGCATTCTTTTACTATTAGCATGGCAGCACAAGCCATATGTTTTGCCATAATATCAGGCGGCCAGGAATCGAAAAACACATTGTGGGGCTCGGTGGGCATTATCTGCAACGTTACAGAGACCGCAATCAGGCCTGATCGTCGAACCTTTCCAAGTTCCTCAGCATAACAACAACTTTTCCGACAACCTCTCTCATACAATGACTCCATAATGAAATATGGATCTAACTCTCGTGGTAGATCCACATCATAGATGAAGGATAAAACCATAGTACTTGGCAACTGCTGCTTTGCTGCAGTTAGGTGATCAATAGATTCTAAAACAATTATCAAAATTATTTCAAATTCTGCACATTTGTAGTGGCAATATAAACAAGTCTTAAGAATGAAACACATAACCGACAGCAAGCAGCAGACAGCAAAATGTCAAAATTAGAATACATACGTTTATATCAAAACAATTATTTTAAAGGCAGCACAGCAGAAGCCTATACAACAACCATTGTTGCTGCTGCTAAACATAAAAGAATTTTTATATTTTAGGCAGCAAAACAAATATTAGTGTTACCAATACAACATAAAATTTTAAATAAAAAAAAACGTAAAAATACAATAAATAATACAATTAAAATATTGATTCAAACAATAGTTATGTTAATAGTTAAAAAGTTTTAAGCACATAATTCCATTAACTTGTGTATATTTGAGTAATATTTGGAAAAAGCGATTTTATTTTAGTGAATTTGACAAATATTTTTATGACAAATAAGACAGATGATAATGAAACCTAATCTTATTGCTGTTGCTTCTTTTAAAATATTTATGAAGTCGATAGCATAGCACCAAATACTGCCGACAAGAACTTGCTGCTTGCTTTCGTGCTGCTTGCTGTCGATTATGTGTTTAATGCTTTAGTTTTCAATTTGTATTTCCCTGGTCCATACTGTTAAGGAACTGCATTGTGCAAAGTAGTATATGCGGTTAAGGAAATGTTTTCCTTTTTATTTTAGTTTTTAACAATCTGTACAGCAGAACAACAGCTGAGCTTAAGTCTTGATTGCAAACATAATAGCCTTTAAGAAAACGTCGTTAGATAAACTCGAAATGAGGTTCCATTTATGAGTCAGTCTCAAATAATGCCATAAAAACGCTCATAAATTTGCACATTAAAGCCATTAAACAAAATAATATTTTGTTGGGGGACAAGAAAAAATGTTGTCAACAGTTTTTACAGCAGCAGCCGTCTGAACAGTTATGACAATAATAAAAGCAACAATAATGAATGATGTAACAAAATATTGTTGTTATTGGCAGTTATTGTTGCTATTGATGCGGCTGCTGTTAAACATAATGTTTTTCTGTTTTTTTTTTCATTGGAAAACTGCAGCTGAAGGCATAAATTTTCTAAACCGAGGAAGAGTGACTGACTGTCAGTTGCACCCGCACTTTGAATGACCAGCAACACCAAAACGGCAAAACAAAACAGTTGCAACAACAAAGGCTATAATGTAACACCATGCAGAGTCAATAATAGAACAACAGCAGTAGCAGCAGTAAATATTTAACCATCATTTAGAACAGAAATGCTTGGAACACAGCAACAGAAACACAGCTGAGGTCAGAGATTCTCTCTCTCTCTCTCTCTCTCTCTCTCTCTCTCTCATCTATTCTATCTCGTTTCGATGCTTGAAATATTATTGCAATTATTAGTTGTTGTTGCTGTTGCCGTTTAGTTGTAGTTGCCATTGTTGTAGCTGCTGTTGTTTGCTAAAAGCCAGCAAAGTGTGGAAATATGTTGCCTGCTGTCCTGACATTATTTCGCAAACAGGCAACCATCACCACAGACGCACTTAAAACACACCCACCACTTGAATGGTTCGGACATTGCACAAGTAACATTTTAGTTGACAACACACACTTGCAACATGTATTAACAAAAACCAAAAAAAAACGAAAAATTGCAATTTTCACAACCTACGCTATAATTGTTGGTGCTGCCACTTGTAATACCTTAAAATATTCGAACTGCAACCAACTTCACTTTAATCAAAAAAATCAGAAACAATTTTTAAAACCTAAGAAACATTATATTCTGTAGGGCTATCAATTAAAGCATCGAGGGGACGGTTATTATTATTGTCGAGAAGCATGAACGTTTGGTTTATTGTACTGCCACGACTAGGATAGGGTTTCCCTATAATATCCCCTCCTCTCTGACGAATTTCAAGACATCGGTTAGAGCCAGTAGCGGTAGCTCTCCACTTTCTACCTGACAGACGCTTACATGGCTCCTCCTTCAATGTATAAGTGCGAAACGGTACAAGTACCTTCCCGGTAATTCAGTTTCTTCTCCACAAAATCTGCACATTATTCTATTCTAATGTGCGCTGGGTCCGCAATACCTGATTAAAACGATCGTTTATAATTCTCAAACAATTTTTTGATTCAAGCCTGATACAAGACTCAAATCGCTTCCTAACGTAATTGCCTAGAAAAAGCTTGGATTGTCTCACGCCTAGTATACGCCTCTTCTTCTTCTTCTTCTTCCCTTCGCTGAGCATGCTTCTACAGATCCCAAATGATGCAGAGCCTTATTATAGACAGTCACATATGAGCTTTGAGTCAAATGCGTAAATGGCTGCTTGACTATCAGCTTGATTAGTAGTGTCAAGTAGTACCTCAGGTACCGTTTTGCCAATTATCACAATCACTCGAAATTGCATGAATGCACCTATTCCGTCAGGTTGAGGGATCTAAGAAGATCCCACTGTCGAATACATGATATAGCGTAATTGTCATCTGGGAAACACTCGCCGAAGGTCTTCCTGCGACGTTTCATAAGGACGAGACATTCACAAATTAAGTGCTCAACCGCCTTTGCCACTCGTGATTGCTGCTCAAGTTGAATTTTGTTAATTTTAGCTCCACTTGGAAAACACTAGCGTGTTTTCGCATGGATTTCCACTCCAGAGCAACTTTATAACACAGTTTCGTCACAAATCGTTTCTCAAGGTCATAGAGTTTTATCATCGTGTCTAAGGAACAGTCAAGCAGAGTCATGTCCAGCTCCCGACCCGTCAAATTGCGATGACGCCTGAAAAGTTATGCATTTGTCTTATCTTCTCTTATTATGAACATACCCTCTATATTCTTTGTCACCACCCTCTTGACCTGAGATTCGCAATAAGCGAGTGTTCGCTATTAGCGAAGAATTTTCGAAACAAAATTTTTTAATAGAACCTATAGCAGTGCTGTTCATTTCATAAGACTTTTGTTCCTTTCAATTCACATGTATTCTTTTGCGTTTACTTTCAGTCGTCACTAAAACAGCGACGAATAAACACGCTTAGCGGGTAATGTCGATTTTATTTATCATTTTATTGGTGTTCTTCTTTCTTTAAAGAAACAAATAAACGAAGTTAGTATTTAGAGGTGAAAACAAAATGCAAAATCAAAAACAGCAGTAAAAAATGGCAAAAGTCAAAAAAGAGAGCAAAGTAAAGTTATTCGCTTTAGATAATGCTAAATGCTTAGTGTTGATATCACAGGCAAGCCTTCCAGAGCGAAAAATTTGCTGACCAGAACTAGCGACGGAAAGAACTAACTCTGTGAGTTCCTGTTCATTTCGCCTCCCATAGTCATTTTCGATTGTTTTCTCAGAGAAAAGTTTGCCAAACGCTCGAAGGTAATGTTATTATCGAATGTCGTGCAGTGAACTTAATTCCAACAGAATTTCGAACACAACTGTGGGCTCTCACTGCTCCAGTATTCCCAACACACGCTAAAATCTGTATGTTGTCCTCAGGCAATGGTTGCTACACATTGCATGTTTTTTGAATGCCAATATTTCATATTTTAATTGCTATAAGACGCAAAACTGCCGTAACAATGGTTCTATTCTATTTCAATTTACCTTCTCCTGGCATGTAATGCAACCGTCGCTTTCTTTAGAGTATGTCCTATGCATCTTCATTGCATTAACACTTTCTGATCTTTGTTTCCATTTGTTCTGGGCCACTTACCACTGGCTCTTACTTGTGAAACTAATTTCGGTAGGTGGTTATCATAGCCTATTCAGCTTGATCTTACTGTTTAGCGATTCTGTTAGATAAGTTACCTAGTAAAGCGTCTAATATTCACACCTCTCCTTATCTTAATGTTTACGAAATCATAATACTTTTGTTGCCCACTGTCTATATAATAAGTAAATCCTCCCAAAAGTAAGTTTCGTTCGAGTCATAAGAAAAACTTTTTAAGCCATTGGATTTTTGCTTTTTTTTCTATTTTTGGGTGGCCGCCTATAAAAGCTAACAATTGCAGAATCAGGTTAAATACACACGAGGCAAGTAAAACAAAAGAAAATTTTTTGTTATTTTTTCTATTTTATTTTTCCATTTTCTTTTTATTTTTCATTTTCTTTGTGCAAAAGAAAAAAATGTCTGTATTGCATAGGTTTTTTCTTTACCAGGGAAATAAAACCACAAATATCAACTCCCTAAAGACATTTACGTGCGCTTTTCTTTCTTTCTTCTATTACGTTGAAAAAAAATGTGAAAAAAGACAAAGAAAACCTTGGAAAAGTTTTTTAAAAAAGACAAAAAAAAATACTTTATTTTCCACAGAAATTGTTAAAAACGATGGGCAGGAAGGTAGCAAACAAACAAAAGTAAAGAAAATAAATTTCGCAAAAAAAAATCGATTTTAATGCGAAACGACTGAAGCATACATTTTCAGCTCTGACAGAAGAATTTTTTCTTATTCAAATAAAGAAATATTTCTACTAAAAAAATAGTAAAAGAAAATAATGTTTCAAGTTTTTGAAAATGTATTTTAAGGAATTTTTTTTCTATTTTAGGGATTTAAGATAAAAAGATTTTAACTCGAGCTTTTGAAACGGTATATACCAGCGACAGGCAAACTAATACTAGTGCGTTTTGCAAATGTGATAACTTGTAACTTGAGACATTCTCTCTCAAGCCACACTGCAAAAAAAATGCACTTCGTATTTTACACAAATAGTTGTATACTGGAAAGGTTCTTTTCCCTCTTCTTAAGTTTACATAAGTATTGTGACACAAATTTTTAAAGGATAACAAAAAAATATGACAAACAATGGCAGAAAACAATAAAAATCAATTTCAAGTTATAATTTTTCTCGCACTGTAACTTTCTGTTAATTTTTTTTATTCCTCTCTTATTTTTCGTATATCTGTGAGTAATAATGTGTGAGACCAAACGAAAAAATCTGCTCGGAGTTGTGTTATGCCTCTCGATACTATATACCAGCGTCAGGTCTCTCAATCAGGCCAGCTTGAACTGTAAACTTCCATTTGTTTTCTCTTTATTTTTCTTGGTTTATTTCTTGCTTATTTTTTACCTATGAGTATGAGTAATTACATGTGAAAACAAAAGAGAAGAGCAGCCATTTGCCGGTCGATGGTATATACCAGATAAAGGCAATAATCTGCTCTTTTCTTTTATTTTCTCACGTACGTAGTCACACGCATAGGCAAAAATAAGCAAAAGAGAAACAGAGAGAAGTAAAGAGAAAACAACTGGAAAAACACAGTGCAAAGTACCTGAGTGAAATACTCTCAAATTACTGCCACAATTGTAAAATGAGTTAATATTAGTTTGCCTAACGCTGGTATATTCCTACCTTTGCTTACAACCAGCATTCTAGTTCCGTATCAATTTGTATTTCTATTCGGCTACATAAGCAATAATTAAATACTTGATCCTGCACCCTTCCAGAGCTTGCAATGGCATTAAAAGTGCTGCACCTTTTCTCGCGGTCTACACTTATCTTTCAAGTCAGAATCAGCACTTCTACGATCTAAGCTTTTCAAATTTGAGCTCAAACAAAATAAAGCGTCGTAGGAAAATTCTTATATTTGCTATACGAGTAAAATATAAGCAAGTTTTAGGCGTTGTGCCCTTAAATTTATCTTAGAAAAACAGAAGCTACCTTTTTAGATCAGAACTTCAAATTACGCTTTTAGGTTTAAAGTCCAGAATTACTTTAATTTACTTTTCCACCCTCAAGAGCACCATTATACCTCTAGGAATTGATATCTTTATTTAAAGAGTAAAATTTTAGCTTAAGCCCCCACTTGATTTTTGCCTTAGACTCTCGGTTTTCGAGTTATAAACAAGATAATCTAAGGTTTCATTGAATAAGTGTATTGGTTTTGATGGATATTTATAATAAGGCTACAAAACGTCACTTTTTAATAATAAGTTCCAATTGATCTTAAAAGGAGCATAGGGCACAAAAAAGTCTCTGAACAACTCTTTGTTTTGCGCCAACGCCTTCACTTTCCTCCAACTCCTGCTGAACTCGTTCAAGTCGGCCTCAATTTGTTGTCTCCGTCTAAGTGCGTGACTAATCCTCCGCCATTTGTGCTCTTTATCTGAGTCAATAATGGTTCTTGTTCCGTTCTGTGGCACGGTGTGTGATTAGACAAAGTTATCGGCCAAAAAATGACCAGGATCCTGAAAAGACAACAGTTCACAAAAACTTGTAAATTTTTCATATCTCGGGCAGAGTTAGACGTTTCGCAACCATAGAAAAGGGTGGACTTTACATTGAATACCGCAATTTCCATAAGTAACGATAATATGGATGATTTCTTAGCCGAACAAAAGTTTGAAACGTTTTCTGCAAGCGGACTAATAACATATAATCGGGCGTCGCCTTAATACGGAGAGTTTTAGTCTTCCCGACATTTATTCTCAAACCTGCTGCTTTCGCTGTCAGCGTTACGTTACGTAAATATGTCGCCAGGTCCGGAAAGCTATGAGCCACGATGTCGTTCAGCAGGCTTTGAAGTCGCCACGTTATGCCTCTGCCGTCGAAGCGAACTTTCTCAAGAATAGTGTCCAGAACGATGTTAAATAGCACTGCTGACAGGACACATCCTTGCCGGACTCCAATTTCCACTGCTATCGGTCCGCTCAATAGCTTGCCATGTCTAATTCTGCAATATACAGTGCGATATAAATCCTTAATGAGTTCAATGAGTTTAAACGAAACTTTCTAACATGCCAGCGCACTCCATATCATGTCATGCTTCAGTCAAAGGCTTTCTCGAAATCTATGTGGTTTGAAACCAGCCTGCTCTTGTCTCAATATGCTACATAGTAGGGTTGATCTTTCAGAGATTCTCTTAGAAATTATCTGAGCGATAACTTGAATCATGTACAGTCATGCGCCTTGTTAGACAGCTTAATATGCCTCCAGTTATTAGTATTTGTAAGGATTGCCTTTTTCGGGATATTTATCGTCCACTCAAAATATGCGAATAATTGGGTATGTTATTGGAACACTAATAAGGCGATCAAACTTAATTTTACCGTTGATTTAATTCTTTTGCCAGACTGTTTTTAGAAATCACAAAAAAAAAAATACTATTTTATGCGGGTTTTTTTTCTAAAAATTTTTTTTTGTTATAAATTATGATCTTTTTACTCTCATATTGAATTTTAAATACTGTGCTTAGCATTGATTCTCCTTTTAACCCGTCGTTGTGTTCAGTGTTTTGTTAACTGCTGCTGCTGCTGCTGCTTCTGCTGTTGTTGTTCTGTCATTTCGACATATTTTACCGGCTTTTGTATGTTGTATTTGACATATGCGCCATTTTTCAAAATGAAAACTGTCAAAATGTTGTGGTGCTCAGAGAATATCAAAATAAATGCAAAACCACAGACAAAAAAAAAAAAATAAATAAAAAAATGCGAACAAAGAAATTTTAGTTTTTGTTAATGGCCATTTAAAATAAAATATTTTGCGGTTTTGTACAAAAAAAAAAAAAAAAAAAAAAAAATTAACAAAAAAATTTACTTAAAATACGTATATTAGGGGATATCACACATTGTTGCAAACCGGCCTTGCAAGTCTTGTAGACGTAGCAAACTTAGCATATCTGCAACATTTTGCTACGCATAGCAACAAAGTATATGAAAGTGATATTTGCTATACTTATGCATATTTGCTATACAGAAGATTATTGCAAGTTTGCTATACTTGTCTTTATTTTGTTTATATAGACAAATTCCAAACGATACCGTGTAAAAAATCAAGTAAAATGTTTGGTGTAAAATAAGTAAAATATTGAAAAATATTTTTCGTTGACAAAATTATCGAAAAATAGCATAACGCCATTGTTGCAACGCAACTAACCAACACTATGGGCAGCAATGTGTTCGATTAGTGATGATATACTATAACGCCATAGCTGACCAATTTAATTTTGGTTGTCTCGACTATGGTTATGGTTATGAAGTTGTATTAAGTCACATCTAATTCAGTCTTATACAGTTATAGCTGTTGAGTTTATAGTGAAATGTACAGATATTTTTGTCGATAGCCTGATGGCGATTAAGACTTTGGGCTCTTTATTTAAAGATAACATTTATGCTGCGATGTATGTATTGTGTGCCGCTGTGGTATGGTAGGTAAGATAATAGCCTACCAACCAGAAGGTCCTCGGTTCTATCCGACGACAGACCATTCGAGGAAGAAAATAATTTTTTCTACAGTGGTATGTACTTACAACATTTTCTCTAATGCATTTGCCATTCGGGTGCAGCTTATTGACTGAGAGGAGGCCTCGTGTTCTATCATAGAATGTTATGGGAGTTAGTACTATTATTATAAGATCATTTAAGCGACTGTATAGAAACATTGTGGGACTTGTTTGAATACATGCTCCCTGCGATTTAACTTTCGAGCAAATTTATCAGAGGAACCAAGAGGTGAAATTGCAATTTAGGTTTATACTGTTAAAGTGTAATGCTCTTTCTATTAAGAACTTAAGAGCTTTTTGTATCTCCGCTGCACCATGACTGACTGAAGCATGATTGTCATCAAGTACAAGCAATACTAATTTGATAAGACAACATGCAGACGCCTCATGAACAAAACATCATAAAAAAAATTTTGATAAACATCATGACAAGCATTTTTAACAATTCCTCAGCACCATTGTTTTCACTTTATTTTCACAAGTAACCTTAGGCCAATTGATACTGTTGCGAAATTGAGTTGTACACCCTGTATTCTATTTAAATGGTGAACAGATGAATAAACTCTACAGTAACAATGACCATCGACCACCAAATTCACGCAGCAAAATAAATAAACAAAAGGTACAAAAATAAACTACAACAACAAAACAAACAGATAAGGAGACAAACAAGAAACAACAGCAACACAATAAACACTGAAACAAACAAGTTGTTTATCATCGAAGTGCTCTACAAACACTAAAATGAAAGAAAATGAAAGAAATGTAATCTATCGGAAATATTGAGAGATTCGAGAAGTTTCGAAGTAATGTTTACTCAGCCGATAAAAAACACAACGATGCGGACTGCAGTCAGCTTAAATGAAGTAAACTAAGCGAGTAGAGTGTCTATAAGAAGAAAACTTGTGAATTGATGCGTGATCGTGCTCAAGTTGTAAACAAAAGTTAGCTAAAGGCTCAACTATAATATGTGTCGGCCAGCTTAAACGACTTAAAGACATCGCACCGTCATAATCAAATGTACATTACTATGGTTAACAAACTTTATGTCGATTTTCATTTGTTTACGTTTTGAGCAAACTCAATCGCACTTTACGTAAGTAAGCAACTGTATGTGTGTTATACGCAAAACAATAACAAAACAAAAACACCTTGTGCAATGCATGGTCTTGCTTTTATTCGTCTTAAGTGCAAGATAAATAAGTTGGAGACTCTATATCTATAGAGTCCGCCATCTAACGTTTTTTTTTTTTTCAACTAATGCTTATTTCGTGAATGGTAACACTTAGCTCATGTCTGATTTTACAAATAATTAGTTTTATCCTTCCGCTGAACGAATATGGTTGTGTATACGCTTGAACAACGCTGGGAAATATTGCGACATTACTTTGAAAATCATGGTAATGTTACAGAATCAAAAATCATCTTTTCAGATGAAACTCATTTTGATCTTGGCGGGTATGTAAACAAGCAAAATTGTGGCATTTGGGGCACAGAAAAGCCGATACACTCAAGACGAGTCACTATTTGGTGCGGATTTTGGTCCAGAGGCATAATTGGACCACTTTTCTCGAAAATAAGCAAGCGGTGGGCGTTACAGTCAATGGCGATCGTTATCCGGCCATGTTGAACGAATTTTTATTCACAAAAATTGAAGAGGAGGATATTAACAACATATGGTTTCAACAGGACGACACTACGTGCCACACAGCCGAAGCTACACTCGATGTTTTGCGCCATAATTTTGAAGATCGCATTATCAGCCGCAGAGCTGATGTCGTTTGGCCACCTCGGAGCTGCGATTTGTCATCGTTGTAATATTATTTGTGGGGTGCCGTCAAAGATAAGTGTTACGCCAACAAACAACCAGAGACAATTGACGCTTTAAAGGACAATATTCGTGAAGCCATTGGTGAAATAGAGCTGCACATAATCGATAATGTGCTTAAGAATTGGACCGATCGTGTAGGCTACTGCATGGCCAGCCGAGGCAGCCATTTGAATGAAATGATTTTCCATTATTAACCGGAAGGACTGTACTTTCAAATAAAAAAAGAAATTTGAGAAAATATTCAGTAGTTTTTTTTTCTATAGCATTTTCAAAAAAAAAAACTATTTGGCGGACCCTTTATAATTGTATACTGTAAGAAAGTGAGAAAATGAAGTCTGTAAAATAACAAGTACGTGGCGTTTATTTTATTTTGACGCAATTAAAAAGAACTCAAACGTTTTAAAAAGGTTAAAACGTAACAGTATATTATAGTTGGGCCTTAAGCGTATATATAGTTTAGTGTGAATAATCGCTGGTTGAAAAGTTGGTGATCGAACCTAAGTTGTAACAACGATCGCGTTGGAAGATCTTTAGATAAAAAACATGTGTCGAGTAATTATTGTTGTTTACAAAGTTGTATACAGGGAGACTAATTAAGAACAGCAATTGTTATTGCTGGTGAAAAGGTTGCAAGCAGTGATGCACAAAACTGTGTTAATAGAGAAATTTTGAATTAAAACCAGACATAAATTTATTTGCAATCTACGAACTCATTTAATAAGCGTTTTTAAAAGGTTTGTGTAGCCTTGTTTTAAATTTTAAAATTATGAAATACTTTGAATGAATGTTTGCGATTATTTTAAAAATTTATTTCGTATTTTTTACTTGCGTTTAAAACGCAGTGTTTGTTTTGTTTGCCACTGTTAAAAAAATGTTTTTTGTATCCCCCCTAGTTTTCTCTCTTATTTTAATGGTTTTTTTTCGAGAATAAAAAAATTTTCCATTTTTATTTTCGTAAGCATTACTTATACGCCCCAAGGTACAAGTATCAAAGAGACATGCAAACAAAGCATTCTACTCTCCCTCTCTGTATGTGTGTGTGTGTGTGTGTGTGTGTAATAGCTTTGACAGTTGTATTCGAATTTTTGGAGTTTTTTCTTCGCTCTCTGTTTTCCTTTTTCTGATTTTCTTGCAAGCCTCCCAATATTGGAGAATAGCAACAGCAGCATAGCATTTTCTAACGACGTGAGTATAGTACCAACAAGGATTTGTTTGTATCTCTCTTTGTGCATGCGATTTGTATCTCCCACGTTCTTTACTCACATATTCATATTTTCAAACACACATACAGAAAAGCTTAATCTCTTGTGCAGAGCAATATGAATGAAAATAAATGAATTTACTCGTATATATATATGTGTGTGTGTGTGTATTTGTAAAAAAATGGTGGTATAAAACAGACAATTTTTTTTCTCTCTCTTATACATATCACACACACATACGTATGTAATATGTACGCTTATTGTATCAATAGAGAGTTAGTTTCTCTACATTTTTTTACATCAAATTTGTTTTATTTTCTGCTTTTTTCTGTTTGTTTGTTTGAATTTGCTTTTGTGTGTGTGTGTTAGTGTGTAAACGTGAGTATTGCTTTACATTTCAAAATGGTTACTCGACACAGTGAGAAGGATATTTAACTCTTTTACTGTTTTTGAAATGTGCCAGCTTTTAGGGATATTCTTTTAAATGTGTTTCCAATATTTTGTCTTTAACGCTGTTTGAGTTTGTGGGATAAAAAAATATGGAATTTTTTTTTTTTTTTTTAATTTAAGGCTTTAATACTTTTCCGGTATTGATAAATAAAATCTCCTTTTAAAGCCAAAATTATTTTATTTATGCTTAAGTACGTATATAAAACCTTATTTAAAATATAATAAAAACCTAACCTGACAATTTAACACTTTTACTTCCATTTTATTTTTATTTTTCGTATTTTTAAATTCTTCCCCCAAAAGCAAACTTCACATTTCATTTATTATTTATGCATCAACACACTGACAATAAACGTAGACAGTCTCTGCATAATAAATACTCAACATATCCTGTTATTTTCCACAGAGAAATGAGTTCTAAATAACAGTATGAGTATGTGAGTGAGAGTATGTGTCAGTAAATGTCAATGTATTGATGAGTTAAATACAAAAAATCAAATATAAAAAATATATAGAATATGCGTAGAGTGTTAGAGAAAACATACATATAAACAAACATGGCGCTTAACGAATATAAGAAAAAAAACCCCCCAAAAAAAACCAACAACAGTTGAATTCAGGTGTAGGATTAAGGACAAAAAATAACAAAAAAAATAAGTAAAAATAAAAATGGAGAAGACGGTGGGGTTTTACGATAAAAAATGTAATAATTTTATAAAGGGTCCGCCAGATAAAATTTTTTTTTTTTTTTTTGAAAATGTTATAAAACAAAAACTACTGAATATTTTTTCAAATTTCTTTTTTTATTAGAAAGAACAATCCTTCCGGTTAATAATGGAAAATCATTTCATTCAAATGGCTGCCTCGGCTGGCCATGCAGTAGCCTACGCGATCGGTCAAATTTTTAAGCACATTATCGATTGTGTGCAGCTGTATTTCACCAATGTCTTCACGAATATTGCCCTCTAAAGCGTCAATTGTCTCCGGCTTGTTGGCGTAACACTTATCTTTGACGGCACCCCACAATTAATAGTCCAACGGTGTCAAATCGCAGCTCCGAGGTGGCCAAAAAACATCAGCTCTGCGGCTGATAGTGCGATCTTCAAAAACAGGGCGCAAAACATTGAGTGTAGCTTCGGCTATGTGGTACGTAGCGCCGTCCAGTTGAAACCAAATGTTGCTGATATCCTCCTCTTCAATTTTTGTGAACAAGAATTCGTTCAACATGGCCCGATAACGATCGCCATTGACTGTAACGGCCACTCCTTGCTCATTTTCGAAGAAAAATGGCCCACAATTATGCCTCCACACCAAAACCCGCACCAAACAGTGACTCGTCTTGGGTGTATCGGCTTTTCAATGTATGCGTGCGGGTTTTCTGTGCCACAAATGCGACAATTTTGCTTGTTTACATACCCGCCAAGATCAAAATGAGCTTCATCTGAAAAGATGATTTTTTGGCAAAATGGTTCTGCAACATTACCATGACTTTCAAAGTAATATCGTAATATTTCCCAGCGTTGTTCAAGCGTATACACAACCATATTCGTTCAGCGGAAGGATAAAACTATCTGTCAAATCAGACATGAGCTAAGTGTTATCATGCACGAAATAAGCACTGCTTGAAAAAAAAAACGTTAGATGGCGGACCCCTTGTTTGCTCACATAAATGGTTTAGGACAACTGGATGATCTGGAATATGCCGATGACATATGTCTTCTAAGCCATAAGTACACCGCCATGGTAGATAAAATCAAACCGCTAGAAACATATACAGCAAGATCCTTCAATTGCACGAAGACCAAATCGATGCGAATAAACGCAACTCATAACCAACCGTTTTTAATCGACGGCTCACTAGTCTGCTATTTAGGAAGCACCATTTACACAAAAGAAGGTTCCACTGCTGACATTGCCAACCGTTTAAGCACATTTGGACTTCTTAAATCCCTATGGAACTCTGCACACATATCGGGGCAGACTAAAACAGCAGTTTTCAACTTGAATATAAAATCAACTTGGCTGTATGGATGCGAAACGTTGAACGCAGGCTCACGTGATCTGAAAGCAGTTCAGGTCTTCATTAGCATATGCTTTAGAAGAATTGTAAGCATATTCTGGCCGAGAACAATATCCAACGTAGAGCTGCAAAACTATCGATGGTCGGCCCACTCGATAGTTTCGATGGTTTGCACAAAAATATCGATACTATCGATACTATCGGATTCTTTTAAGTACTACTAGTGGCAACAGTATTAGAATTTAAGTAAAAGGGAAAGAATAATAATAAATATACAGTATTGGAACAAATAATAGGGACACTTTATTTTTTTCCAGTATGTCATAAAAGTTAATGTATTGAAGTTATTTGTTGGAAGATTAATCCCTATATATAGCGAAAATTGGTCAGACCATGAAGTGCTTCAAAACTAAAGAAAGTAATAAAATCCAGTGAAAGAAAACGTAGAGCAACTATCAACTTTTAACTCGTACTTCAAAGATTAATCTCTTTAAGTCATCAAAAAGCCTCAAAAATAAACTTATTCTCCTGTTTCAAGACGCGCAATACGAAAAAAAAAAACTTATGGAAGCTAGACTTGTGGGTAAAAGTCCTCGAAATGTATCGTTTCTCAGCCAACGGAGGCAACACCTGCACCATAATAGTTAGAACAACATGCTATGGTCTGACAAACCGAAGATTACTAACTTGATCAAAAAGTTCCCGTAATAACCCCCGTTGCCGGTCCCATCGTTCCGATTTGATATTCCCGCTAAATCTTAACGTCATAGCTACGTAGCCAGTGTTGGTTATTTCGGCCATACGGAGACTATTTCGGGAACTTCTTGATCAAGGTAATAATTTCTTTCGGTCAAATGTAAAATCGTATATACGAACGTATTTTAGTTACAATTCATACTTTCTTTGAGTTTAAAAAATAGAAATTTAAGAAGCTGGTTAACTGCGTCCCTATGTAACTATAAAAGTTTACAGGCGGCTACCAACCGTCGTCAAACATATTTTTGCAGATGTGACTTTGACTACATTTAGTGGCCTCCGTATTTACCATTGATATTAGACGATAGTATCGATAATGAAAAAAAAAAAACTATCGATGATCAGCCAAAAACAAAACTATCAATACTATCGATAGTACTATCGATTGTTTTGCAGCTCTAATCGCTTGGGCTACACTCAATTGATTGTGTCAAATGAGTAGGTGTTTAAAAGGTGGCATTTCAAGTAACATTTTTTGGTAAAGACAGTTCCAAATGATTTGTAGCTCGCATTGAAGGTAATATTGATTTAAAAATGAATGCAATTTTTCAGAAACTACGCTATATGACTTAAGAAAAAAGGGCAAAAGTTGAAAAAACACTTTGGAAAATATCTATCGTGATTTCATTTCAGAAATTTCGTCGCAAACGATGTGTATTGCTCGTCAAACACTTGAAAAACCAAACTAATTTTAAAACTAGTGAAGCAAAATCGGCACTTAAGCCGTCTGAAGATAGCAGAGGCACTAAGCATCAACCACATGGCACTTTAGAATCATTTACAAAAGACCAATGGATTTAACACAAAGAAACTTTGGTTGATCGAATTACCATCAATGAAATATTGCTGAATGTGGACGAAAACGCACCATCTTTAAGGAAAAAAAAGTGCCTTATATAGGGCTGTCAAATTTGAGATTAGGCAGTAAATTGGCTGTCAAATGATGTCAACCTTCCTACAGTCTTGAACAAAGAATTTTAACTGTGAAAATTTACTATCAAAATGGTGAAAATTTTACTCGTAATCAGGCTCCTTCTAAAACCTCTGTGCGTAATTTGATCGCTAAATCGAGGTTCACGGTACTGTTGCTGTCAATACGCTCGTAGTGGCCGTAGCAATGCAAACATAAACGCTGTACAGCAAAGTGTTGAGAATGAGCCAGGAACATCAACTCGTCGACGTTCGCAATGATTGGGCATAACCAGAAAAACCTTGCGCATCATTTTGCATAAAGATTTTCATCTTAACGCTTATAAAGTTCAACTCATTCAAGAATTAAAGCCAGTCGACCATTGTTTGCGTCGAACGTTTGTGAATTGGCTGTTTGAAAAACCGAACGAATACAACGCATTTTTCTACAAAATAATCTTTAGGGATAAGGCGGCATTCCTCGAAAAATCATTACATTCAAAGAAAGTGACCGTATGCTGCGGTTTGTGGTTAGGCGGCATTATCGGCCCATATTGTTTCGAAAATGAGCAAGGAAACGCCACCACCGTGAATTCTCTATGCTGCCAATTCATGATAACCAATATTTTATGGTCATAATTGGCTAATGTTGACATCAGTGACCTTTGGTTTCAGCAGGACGACCGCCAAACAATTCAGTTATTGCATGAGAAATTTCGCGTTCGCGTAATATCTCGATTTGGCGATGTCAATTGGCCGCTTCGTTCTTGTGATTTAACGCCATTTGAAAGACCGGGCTTACGTGAAAAAACCACAAATAACTGACACTCCAAAAGATGAAATTTGGCGCTGCATTGACGACATAAGCGAAGCCTTGTTGCAAAATGTGGTTCAAAATTATTCGAAAAGAGCGGACGTCTGCCGACCTGCTAGAGGTGGATATTTGCCCTACATCATATTCCGTTATAAATTCCCATATTTCTACTTCATATTGGTATAAATGAAACTGAATTTGTCAAATAAAATATGTGTTTTAAGCCATTTTACTTCACAATCTCAAATTTGGCCACCTTTTAGCTGCAACAACCTGTTGAAACGTTTAATTCTGAGTCGTAACTAGTAAAACTAAAGAGTTTGAATAAAACAATTAAGAAAAAGCGACCAGAATTGGGCAATTGATGGCCCACAAAATACACTTTTCAGAGAACTTTTAATGCACCCAACCTGTAACGCGTACCTTAAACCAACTGACTACCAATTGTGGGTGTCTACAAAACTCTCTTCTGTTTTAGTTCAAAAGTTTACCGAAAATCACTGAATACCTTTTATATGATACGATATACCATAAAAGAAAAAATACAATAAATATATGCAATTTATCGAAATATTTCCATTGCGTTGCTTTTTTAGTTAAAGTTTTTTCATGACATTTAAATTAAGACAGTTTTATAAAACATATAAAAAGTACATGAAATTACCTTTCCAATGATATATAATACGTCCATCTTTTTTCAAAATATTGTCTATTAAAACTTACAATAAAATTGCTCATTAAATTCAAAAATTAAACTCCTTATCAGCCTACGAGTACAAGTACTTAATACCAACCTTTTTTCTTGATCGTACCCACTGTGAGAGTATACATATGTATGTACACATATCGTATGGCCTAGGAATATAAATGATGATCGTGTTGTTGTTATTATGTATTAGAGGAAATATTTGCAATTACTCAATGAGTACTAAAAGTTAAACACAATATTTAATGAGAGAGAGAGAGAGTTCTTAAGCCACATTGTATGTTACAGGCATGTGTCTGTGTTGGTGTATAAAAGTATAAAATTGTTTTTGTTTTTTTGTTTTTCTTTTTTGTGTGATGACGATTATGATGCTGATAATAATTACGATAATGTGGGGAAAAATAATACATTGTGTAGTACATACAGGAGGGGAGTATTTTTAGTGGCGGTTTATGTTTATGGATTTTCTTTTATCTCAGTTGGAGATCTTTGCTATTGGTTGTTGTTTTGTTGTTGTTGTTGTTGTTGTTGTTGTTGTTCTAGTGCTTGTACTGTACTGTATAAGAAATGTAAGTATGTAAGTCATTGGGTGTTTTTTGTGCTGCTTTTGACTTCAATTGTAATTCATAACAAAATATGAAAAACTTTTGGTGTGTATCGTATAGCTTTTATAGAACTTTGTGTGTGTGTGTGTGTGTGTGTGTGCTTATATGTGAATGAAAACAATAACAAAAGACAGAGATGGTTTATAAACGACAGTAGTTGTGGCATAAGAAGATAAGAAATATTAAAACACTCAAAAATGAAATGTTAGTAAAATTTAAACAAAAACTGTGCAGAAATATCTAAAATGTAAAGAGTAAGAGAGTAAAACAAAATAAAATTTATGAAAATTATAAAACAAAAACCTGGGGGTGGCGTGGTGTAGTGCTTAGAGCGCACGCATAACAACACAAACGACCCAGGTTCGAGCCCCAGCAGAGGACATGACGAAGAAGAAATTTAACTTAAGTGTGGTTTCGAATGTTTAATAATAAAAAAAGACTTAAACTTCTTCGCTCCAGACAACTCCATCTAAAAAAATAAAAATAAAGAAAAGAGACCCCCTGACCTTCCCGCATACCTCTGGCGATGATGACAAACATTAGACGAATGATCAGGAGAAACACGCTACATATACTGGGAAAAAAAAAATAAAGGGTCCGCCATCTAACATTTTCTTTTCAACTAGTGCTTATTTCGTGAATGGTGACACTTAGCTCATGTCTGATTTGACAGATAATTAGTTTTATCCTTCCGCTGAACGAATATGGTTGTGTATACGCTTGAACAAATCTGGGAATCTGGGCCTGCGATCGACTTGCAGAAGATGCCGATTTTGCCAAAAAATCATCTTTTCAGATGAAGCTCATTTTGATCTTGGCGGGTATGTTAACAAGCAAAATTGTCTCATTTGGGGCACAAAAAACCCGCACGCATACATTGAAAAGCCGATACACCCAAGACGAGTCACTGTTTGGTGCGGGTTTTGGTCCAGAGGTATAATTGGGCCATTTTTCTTCGAAAATGAGCAAAGAGTGGCCATTACAGTCAATGGCGATCGTTATCGGGCCATGTTGAACGAATTTTTGTTCACAAAAATTGAAGAGGAGGATATTAGCAACATTTGGTTTCAACAGGACGGCGTTACGTGCCATACAGCCGAAGCTACACTCGATGTTTTGCGCCCTGTTTTTGAAGATCGCATTATCAGCCGCAAAGCTGATGTCGTTTAGCCACCTTGGAGCTGCGATTTGACACCGTTGGACTATTATTTGTGGGGTGCCGTCAAAGCTAAGTGTTACGCCAACAAGCCAGAGACAATTGACGCCTTAAAGGACAATATTCGTGAAGCCATTGGTGAAATACAGCTGCACATAATCGATAATCGGCCAGCCGAGGCAGCCATTTGAGTGAAATCATTTTCCATTATTAACCGGAAGAATTGTACTTTCAAATAAAATTATTTGGCGGACCCTATACAATGCTAAAGTAAAGATTACCACCAACTAGAAGGATTTTCACCACTACACACAAAAAAATCAAAAATGGAGGAAGCTACAGCGGATTTATCATCTACTTAGCTTAAGAATATCAAATTGATTAAAGAAACTGAAACAAAGCACTCCTAGAGGAGTGACGAAAAAAAAACCTATACTGCGTGTTAAAACTCATCAAGAGCATTGGAAATAAAGTTAAAATTTTCAAAGCTGCTTAAAATCATTAGAAACTAAGAAATTATGCAGGAGCCAGCCAAATATGCTGAAGCTAAAAGTGAGCTGAGTCTAACAGTTTATTCTCGATAGTCATTGAAAGCAGGCAATGGCTATGTTTTAAGCAAAAAACTGCCATATAACCCCCAAAAAAACTTAATATGTAAATAATGGAATGTGTAGAAGCTGATAAGTCATAGTCACGACACTTCCATCAATTTCATAGAATAGTATTGGACAATTGAAGTGCGAAAGTGTGTATGGTGCTGACAAAGGCAACAGAGATTTGGTATGAGTCATTCACATCTATTCCCTTAAAAAGAGGAAGATGATTATCGGCGAATATAACTAAGTGCTTCTATTTTAAGACAAATTGATCTTATTTAACGAGAAAATAAGTTCTTGATAGAACAGAGCTTTAGACAATTCACAAGTTTAAGCGTGTGTAGTCACTATGGCAAAAATCTTTGTAACTAACTAATGCCATATTCACACGACAACGTATTTTCCTAATTCGCTCTCTCATTTGGAATTCTACCCTCAGTTATGGGCCGAATTACATAATTCCCCAAACAAAACTTTTCAATTTAATAACTCAGGTTCAATTGCCCAGTGGATTACCACAAAATCAATATAATTTTAAATGTTATCCGGTGGTTGTCTACGATAAAAGTGTTTATTTAATTTCCTAATATTTTTCCATTTCTAAAACGAAATTTAACGAAAAATAACAAACATACAACAAAAGTAATAAGAAAAATAAAAATAACCATCAAGACAAAGGTTTAATGTGAACGGGATAAGTTATAAGTAATTCAAATAGCGAACAAAGTAATTCGGACGAAGTTGTGACATTCTTCCAATCTAAAAATCTCACCCACTAATCTACAGCCACACTATTTACAACTTGTACTGCTGCGATGAAGCTGTCGTTGAATGTGCTGGTCGATGGTACAAAAATTCTGACCACCAGCTACCTCAAGATCCTGGTAGTAACGTTCGAAAGCCTTTCAAGATCAGCCACACACGCCACAGCTATCTGCGATGGAGTTAGAAATACGAACAAGTTTCTCAATTCTCTTGCCGGCAACACTTGGGAAATCTTATTGACCACCTACTATGATATATGCCAGTCTGTGGTCAACTATGCGCATCCAGTGCGGTTTGCAAATGCTAGTAAAACGCAATGGAAAAATATTCAATCCTGCCAGAATGCAGCGCTGAGGACTGCTACAGCATGCCTACGCATGTCTCTTGTGGATCATCTGCATGTTATGTCGAAGGTTCTGTCTGTGCGTCAACACAGTAAAAAGCTGTCGATGTAATATCTGCTCGATGCTATAGACCGGGCCAACCCAATCAATATTTAGTGGATATACATATACCCCCCAGTATTGTCTTGAAACATCCTCATAACCTCGAGAGCCTCTAAATCAAGAGAAATATCAGGCAGAATTGAATAATATTAACGCTGATGCAGTAGCAGACGCCATTGGGCAATAGTGTCAATACCATTCTCGTGGACAGTCGCCTCTCATATCAGCAGAAGAACGTAATTTACCTAACAGACTAGAGTTATCTTGGAGTAGCTGAGATCAGCAAGATGCGGCCGACTCATACTAAACCCGTATCGACTACACGATTCAGAGTACCTGCCAAGCGTGCAGAATAAGTCCGCATGATACGCTGCATCTATCGAGTTGCCCGGCTTATCACACCCAGCTTATGCCGGACTCGCTCTAGTCGCCGCCTATTAGGACGGCTTCCTTCCTGGGACTAGACTTAGGTACCGCACCGGACTGAACGTAACAATACAACTACGAATCAGCTGCAACAACAACACGCTTGACCACAACATTCGATAATAACATCGCCTTAGAACGTTTGTCGAACATTTCTCTGATAAAACATTCGAAAACGACTATTGGAAGGGAAACGAAAAAAGACTCCTAGAGTTCAGCCGTCGCTCAGTTTGTGAGATGGAACAGAATTCGGGCTTGACGATTTTTTCCATACAAGGTGACATAAAAAATCGTGGGCAAAAGCAATCGTGAGATAAAATCTATTTTTTCTTACTCTCCCAATTGTGTTGCCGTACTTTCACCGAATTTTATGCATTTTGTAACCAAAAAACGTATGTTTTTGTTTCGGAGCGAAAAAAATAAAAACAAAAAGCAAAGAAAACATAAAAACAAAAATGGCAATTGACAGTTTTTGATTTTACGGCTGTCGATTTTATTATGGGCCATCTTTTTTTGACAGCGTTTTTGCTTGAAGTTGGCGGACGTATTCTGTTTCATCACTGTGGCAGCAAATATTTCGATCTCGAACGCTTGCCTGTAATATTAACAGCAAACTTTTACCGAGCCTCTACCTGAAGCGAATTAATTAATTTGCTTTACTCTCTTATGTTTTTGCCGTTACTTTTGCTTTTGCATTTTTCTTTTTCGACACTCAATGCTAAAAACGGGATAGTGTACCTGTTTCTTAAAAGAAACAAGAAACCAAAGACAAAAATAGAAAAATATCAGCATATATCCGATTCGCATGTTCATTCGTCGCTGTTTCAGTGATGACTAAAAGCAAAAACGTAAGAATATATGTGAATTAAGAAGGAACAAAAGTCTTATGAAATAAATAGCAATGTTCTATGCTCTTTTAAGCATTTTTGTTCGGCAAAAACAAATATTTTTGTTTCGAAAATTCCTCATTAATAGTGAACAATCGCTTATTGCGAATCAGAGGTCAAGCGGGAAGAACCAGAAAAATGTTATTACTTCTTAGGTATTGGTTTCTTTTCTTTTGTCGTATAGTGTTATATATTGTCACATGTCATTGTGTCGTGAGTCTTGCTCTTTAGTCCATTTAACAATTTACCATAAGCTTTGAAATCAGAACTTTTACAACCTATTCCGAAATTTTTGAATTTTTTTATTTTTTTAATTTAACCAACAATTTTCTTTGAGTGTATCATTGTTTTATATACAGAATATACGAGTGTGTGTACCATTATGTTATGAAATAAATCCATATTTATGTGCATATCCTGTCATTTCATATCTTATCTCTGCGTATATATCTTTGAAGCATATTTTCAGAATTTATATATTCGAATAATATTTATTGTTGTTGTTGTTTTTGCTCTTTCTTAAACATCAATGCAAGGAGTACATACTCATACAAAGGAATACACACGTACTTGTGCAAGTAAACTGTAACACAGTTTGCGTGGGCTGTGTGCTGCTGTTCAAATAAGTTTTTTTCGTTTTTGATTTTCCTTTTAAAGGTACTCGTATAGCATTGAGCGCAAGCCATATTTAAGATTTATGGGTTTCTTTTAGCCAGGCTGTAATAAATAAATTATTTACAGGATATATTGGAAATAAAAAAAATATTTTTTTTTGTCTATAAATCTGCCCTCTGGTAAAATATAAAATAAAAAACACAAAAGAAATTTTAGCGATAAAAGTAAAATATGAGACGAATGAAAAGAAAAAAAATTTTTAGTTTATTAAGCGATAAAGGAAAAATGTAAGGAAGAGAAAAGCTTTATTACCAGAAATTATTGATATTGTGACCACACATCAAAGGTTTATTGCTTTTTGAACAAAAATTTTGTATAAAAATTTTCCAAGATTTTCAGGTCCCCTTGGTTAAACACTGTAACAGGTGAACCAAACGGTAAATATTGTTTTTCCAATCTACTAGCACTTTCGAGAACAAAATTTATTAAGGGCTTTGGGTATCCTTATATTTAAATATAAAAATTTAAATGAACATCCTTTTCTGTTTCCTTTTTCATTTTGGCACATGTTTGCATATGTCATTTAGTTTGTGGCTTATGTTTCTCTAGATTTTATTCATTCTGATATTGTTTTATGTAAAATTTTACATTTTTTTTATTTTATTTCGTTTTTATTCATAAATTATAAAAATCTAAATATGAAAAATAAATAAACATTTGCCAGCAACGAAATCTGATGATTTTTTGGTAATGATAACACGTACGTGGCCGTGTGAGTGAGCAACATATAGCCAGACTTACATTTGCATAATCTGTTATGCAGACACAAACAAACCAACAAGCAAACATTTCAAAAATTATATCAATTACCCAGTAAACCGTTACAGCTAAAGACAGAAAATAATTTAAAAATTCTTTGGCCGACAAAATTTTGTTTATGTTCCTAAAAATTGATTCAGGAAATAAAGGGTCCGCCAAATAATTCTTTTTGTTTTTGAAAATTCTCTAAAAAAAACTACTGAATATTTTCTCAAATTTATTTTTTTATTTGAAAGTACAATCCCTCCGGTTAATAATGGAAAATAATTTCATTCAAATGGCTGCCTTGGCTGGCCATGCAGTAGCCTACACGATCGGTCCAATTTTTAAGCACTCTATCGATTGTGTGCAGCTGTATTTCACCAATGGCTTCACGAATATTGTCATTTAAAGCGTCAATTTTCTCTTGCTTGTTAGCGTAATACTTATCTTTGACGGCACCCCACAAATAATAGTCCAATGGTGTCAAATCGCAGCTCCGAGGTGGCCAAACGACATCAGCTCTGCGGCTGATAATGCGATTTTCAAAAACAGGGCGCAAAACATCGAGTGTAGCTTCGGCTGTGTGGCACGTAGCGCCGTCCTGTTGAAACCAAATGTTGCTAATATCCTCCTCTTCAAGTTTTGTAAACAAAAATTCGTTCAACATGGGCCGATAGCAATCGCCATTGACTGTAACGGCCACTCCTTGCTCATTTTCGAAGAAAAATGGCCCAATTATGCCTCTGGATCAAAACCCGCACCAAATAGTGAGTCGTCTTGGGTGTATCGGCTTTTCAATGTATGCGTGCGGGTTTTCTGTGCCCCAAATGCGACAATTTTGCTTGTTTACATAACCGCCAAGATCACAATGAGTTTCAACTGAAAAGATGATTTTTTTTTTTGGCAAAATCAGCAATTTTTGTAGGTCGATCGCAGGCCCACTTAGCGAAGCGAAAAAAGGCTACACAACCATATTCGTTCAGCTGAAGGATAAAACAAATTATCTGTCAAATCAGACATCAGCTAAGTGTTACCGTTCACGAAATAAGCATTAGTTGAAAAAAAAAAACATTAGATGGCGGACCCGATACATACAAATTGATAAGAATTATGCTATAAACACGTTTAAGGCCACCGACCATCGACCGCACGACTTCGAAAAACGCTGCGTTTCTAAAACGTCTATTCATGCAGAACAACGGAAATTAGCCTAAGTTGGCTACAGACTACAGTGGTAGTCGTGTAGTCGATAGCCGTGTTGTCGCTAAAGTAATTGTTTTCATATGCACACATGTATTCTATTTTTGACACCTCGTAGTCTATGATTGGTAGCCTTGAATGTGTTTATAGGATTAATTCTACTCGTTTTGTAATGAATAGAAAAGAAACTAAACTAATTAGTTTCCATCTTTCTGAAAGCTTATGGGATCCCGTACCCATTCCAAGCGAAATTTGAAAGAATTTTCGAACACAGCGTAAGTCGATCACAACACACCAAAAGCCATCAAAAAAGTTAAAACAGCGATGATTTTCGGTTGGACATGAACTAGAGAAGGCCAATAGTCATCTATTTTCATCAATAGGGTCATAGCCGCAGTTTTGTTGAGTTGTACACGTAGTTTTCACATCAATAGTCTTGAGAAGCTTAAAAGGTTTACCAGTAAATGGCAGGCAGGTAGGTAGAGGTAGCTGTCCTCATAAAAGGTAGACAAATGTAGTCCAGACCACTGTGATCAACTCCCTAAAACTGAAACCACCGAAAGTTCGTGATAAAGTTGTTCCCGACAGTTAACTGAACTCATTCGCATGGTAGAAATTCAGCTGCTGCTTCCTGCTGCCACATATCATTTTCTTTTTCTCTTCGTCTCCGGAACTTTTGTAGAAGCCATTGATTAGGTGTCTCATTCCCAGACGCCTTGCATGAGTGCCAGTATACAATGCCTAGTAACTAATAACGACGCTAAGTGTGTTTCTTTGGAAGTTGACTAAATTTTTCGTGCTCTGCTGTTTTAGCTTTAGATTTGGATTTGTTGAGCTATATTGTCCTTCTTCGAAGCTGCCCATACAGCGTTGACGAAATTTATTACCTCATTGCAAGCCTGAAAATCGTGTAATAGGATAACTAACTTGAGCTTGATGGTTTTGCCATGTCTGGCTAGTTCATCAAGTCTACAATTATTTGGAATATCGCTGTAACATGGAACTATGAAGATTTTACTGCTCAGCTATCTGCGGCAGTCTATAAGCATTCTCGAGGTCATCCTGGAAAGTTGCATTGCTCTCACATACACCTGTCTATCCGTATGCTGATATCTTTCTTGCAGACGCTGCCATTTCTAATAATTATCAAAGCAGCTTTTATGGCCGATACTTCTGCCTAAAAGGCGTTACAATGTTCCGGTAGTCTTATCGGTTGGCCTATATTCACCGACTTCGAAAATATACCGCTACCAAGAGCTCTATCCAGTTTGTAGCCGTTTGTAAAGATATGCTACTTGTTCGGAATCGTTGCCCTGGATTTTGATATTGAGTTGAAGCGAAAACGACCTCGTTTAGTGAAGAAAATAGTGTATGAGAAAAATCCATTAAATGGTCTTCGCACCCTTTACCCTATCTAACATACTCTGCAGATTTATCTCCCTGCAACTATTTTCCGTTTTTAGATTTAAGCCGTAGATGGCCAGATAAGCACTCAAGTGCATGAGAATTATCTGTTCCGTTTATGTATGCAACGGAACGAAGACAAACATATTCAACAGAGAATAAGAAATAAACAACAATTTCATTTAGTTGTGTGATCGATTTTGATAAAAGCAGAAGTAGGTCGCTTTGCGCATTAAAATTGTTTATTTGTATTGTTTTTAGTTTTTTCTTCAACGCTAACTGCAACTACGACTACTACTACAAATTAATCGGGTGATTTTTAAGAGCTTTCGTTTTTGATTAAAAAAAAACACAAAATTTAGAGAAATGTATGAAGTTTTATTCGAGTCGATAGAACGATCTACATACAGAATTCAATGATTTCATGTAACTGTAGACTCCGGGTACGTCGCAAATAGTTCATACACAGTGTCCGATTTTGACATACTCTTTTCAACATATCGGCCGGAATGGGACATGAGACTTAACATAGCCCACAAAAAGTTATCTAAAGGCGTTAAATCGTACGATTTAGGGCATAAATTTATCGGCCGCAAACGTGAAATAAGCTGTTTACCGAATTCGCCTCTCAATTGGGCCACTGTTTCGGATGCTGTGTGACATGTGGTACGGTTTTGTTGAAACCACATGTTAGCCAGGTCCAGCTCTTGTATTTTAGGCAAAAAGCATTTGTAATTAGCGCTCGCCATTAACAGTTACGTTCCTGCCTTCGTTGTCTTTGAAAAAGTACGGTCCAATGATGCCACCGACCCATAATCTAAACCAAACAGTAAATTTTTCGGGATACATTGGTAAGTCTTGCCTTTCCACCAAATACGGAAATTTGCTTGTTCACGTATCCATTCAACCAGAAATGAGCTTCGTCGCTTAAAAGTGCAACTTCATTCAACTTTGCCAAGTTGTATTTTAAAAGATTTTAGGCTTAAATCCTTCCGCAAAATTTTTCACGTATCGGATTAACAGAGGCCCAATTGCTGTGAACGGTGCCGAATCGATAATTCGCGGTCAGCAACAACAGTGGCAGTTACAGCTGAGATATTTTCCTCTGTGCGCAATCTACATATGCGTGTTGCTGGTTTAATGTTCAATAATGTAAATTTGGTGCGAAATTTAGTCATAAGATTCCGAATAGTCGCTTCGGAACATCGTACAAACGGACCATAAAATGGAAGATGTGCACGATACAGTTTCTTCACCGAGCATGAATTTTAATTCATGGTTAAATTATAGACCAAACTGAACATGTTTCACAATAACATGTTACACGAAAACAGCTGAGCTGCCAAAAACAGTGTTGCCAAAAAGAAAGTTGCTAAAAAAAATCACCCAATAGTTAGGTGGTTAGAGAAACAAGTTCTTATTTTAAAGACCTTGAGAAAACTTAGAAAACAACTTGAGCGCACAGGAGACCTACTTGAGTAAAAAAAAATACTTTTGAGAAACTATCGTTACGAAAAGAAAAATGTCTAAAAAGTAAATACACCACATTAGGGACTCTATTGTGTGATTTTGATATATTGGTTTGTGTCAAGGTTGTGAATGTGTTACCCTGGTAATGACGTACAGATTTGTGTATTTGACGGCATTTGCAATTCGACCATCTTTGGGCAACACAATCTTACATGTTTAAAATTAACGGGCATAAAATAGAGGATGTGAGAGAGATTGAGACATTTTCGGAGCTTTCCGGATTTCCTACGTCGATATAGTTATCGTTTTGCAGTGATAAAGTCGTGTTTAGGCGTAAACAAAAGTGTTGTATAAACGAATATTAAGTGCAAGATAATTAAGTTGGGGACTGTATAGTTATAATTGCATACTGTAAGTGAGGAAATAAAAATTGTAATTCTCGTGGTATTTATTTTATTTTGACGCAGTTAAAAAGAACTCAAACATTTTAAAAAGATTAAAACGTGACAATATATATTTTATAAAACTTAAAACAATATGGAATTATCAAACTATGCTCATATCAACTAGGGAAGATGTTAGCAGATTACCTTTAAGTTTGCATTTTCAATTTTAAATTTATTTAAAATTCTACCACAATAATGCTTAATATTGGGTCCACCATCTAACGTTTTTTTTTTCAACTATTTCAACCATTTTTCGTGAATGGTAACACTTAGTTCATGTCTCATTTGACAGATAATTAGTTTTATCCTTCCGCTGAACGATATTGGTTGTGTATACGCTTGAACAACGCTGGGAATCTGGGCCTGCGATCGACTTACAGAAGATGACGATTTTGCCAAAAAATCGTCTTTTCAGATGAAGCTCATTTTGATCTTGGCGGGTATGTAAACAAGCAAAATTGTCGCGTTTGGGGCACAGAAAACCCGCACGCATACATTGAAAAGCCGATACACCCAAGACGAGTCACTGTTTATGCGCATTTTGGTCCAGAGGCATAATTGGGCCATTTTTCTTCGAAAATAAGCATGGTGTGGCCGTTACAGTCAATGGCGATCGTTATCGGGCCATGTTGAACGAATTTTTGTTCACAAAAATTCAAGAGGAGGATATTAGCAACATTTGGTTTCAACAGGACGGCGCTACGTGCCACACAGCCGAAGCTACACTCGATGTTTTGCGCCCTGTTTTTGAAGATCGCATTATCAGCCGCAGAGCTGATGTCGTTTGGCCACCTCGGAGCTGCCATTTGACACCGTTGGACTATTATTTGTGGGGTGCCGTCAAAGATAAGTGTTACGCCAATAGGACAGAGACAATTGACGCTTTAAAGGACAATATTCATGAATCCATTGGCGAAATACAGCTGCACACAATCGATAATATGCTTAAAAATTTGACCATTCGTGTAGGCTACTGCATGGCCAGCCGAGACAGCCGTTTGAATGAAATTATTTTCCATTATTAACCATTATTACTTTAATTTAAAAATGGCTAAGAATTGTTAAAAAAATTTTATAATTTCTTAAGTAATTAAGAAATAGGTTTCAAATTTTTTAACCAAAAATTTCAAGTATTTTTGAAAATTTCATGGTTCCATTTTTGAATATCTAATAGCCTAAGGCAGCCATTAAATACATAGTTGTATGGGTTGTATGCTTTGATATCTAAACTTTCAAAAATAAATTATTTTGTTTTCGAGTCTAATCTTTCCTCTAACATTTTTGACCATTTTGAACAAGAATTGCCTCTGGGTAATACAAGCAAACACAACAATTTTGTGTAAATTTATGTTTTATTTTTGTTGTTGTTGTTATAAAAAAAATATATCAAAAATTTTTAACAAGATTTTCTCTCTTTTAATAATAAAATAATTTTTTTTAATATTTTTGTCATTTTTTTGCATTTATTTTACTTGTCGTTAGTTGTTTGCTTTTTTGAATCTATTTTTTTGTAAATTTTTTTTTTCATATAAAAATAAATGCATTCATGACTGGTGGTTGTTGGTTGGTTGTGTTTTCATTAAAATATTTAGAAAGATAAAGTCTTAAATCTCAGTATTTGTAGTCAAACATACATGCAAGCATGCAACTCTATATACTCTATTAAATTTAAATGTTTTTTTGTATAAATACATGGTTATAAAGCCCCTGTGTGTATGCTTTAATATTTTTTTAAATAATATTTTTCTCTATACAAGTAATTCTGTATCTCTCTCTATACGAGTATGTATTCCATTCTATTTGATTCTAAATTTCTATATTTTATGTGTGTGTTTGTGTGTGTTTTTGTTATCATTAATAACAAATCTATGTTTATGGTTAAAATATATTCATTCCTGTCTCTTCTGTGCATTTTGAAAATCATTGCTATTCTGGTCACCAGGTTTTTTTTTTTATAAAAAAAATATATTATTTTTGGTTTTTTCGTTTTTTCGTCATGTACACAAACAATAATAAAATAACAAATCCAACTGCAAAAGAAAAACTTTAGGTTTTCCAACTGAAAATCCGTTGAAACGTACTATATATTACTTTAATACCTGTGTATATACTAGGGTTCTCGATTTTTTGACTTTTTTCAAAAACCTGTTTTCGAATAATTCGAGAATTTGCAATTTTAAAATAACCGGTTTTCGGTTAAGTATAAATCAAATAACCGGTTAACCGGTTCTTTTATTAAAATAAAATTCTTCTCAATTCTTGTTGCATCAGTAAAAAAAGTTTCTTAAATCTTTGTACCATGTCGTAGTGTCTAGCTAGTAAGTATGTCGGAACAACGTTCGCCTTTTTGGGGCCTTAAACATTTCTTCGTCGAAAACACAACGTCCTAATAAAGGGTCCGCCAAATGAATGAAAATGCTTTAAAAAAACTACTGAATATTTTCTCAAATTTCATTTTTTATTTGAAAATACAAACCTTCCGGTTAATAATGGAAAATAATTTCATTCAAATGGCTGCCTCGGCTGGCCATGCAGTAGCCTACACGATCGGTCCAATTTTTAAGCACTTTATCGATTGTGTGCAGCTGTATTTCATCAATGGCTTCATGAATATTGTTCTTTAAACCGTCAATTGTCTCTGGCTTGTTGGCGTAACACTCATCTTTGACGGCACCCCACAAATAATAGTCCAACGGTGTCAAATTGCAGCTCCGAGGTGGCCAAACAATATCAGCTCTGCGTCTGATAATGCGATCTTCAAAAACAGGGCGCAAAACATCGAGTGTAGCTTCGGCTGTGTGGCACGTAGCGCCGTCCTGTTGCAACCAAAGGTTGCTAATATCCTCCTCTTCAATTTTTGTGAACAAAAATTCGTTCAACATGGCCCGATAACGATCGCCATTGACTGTAACGGCCACTTCTTGCTCCTTGGCCCAATTATACCTCTGGACCAAAGTTCGCACAAAACAGTAACTCGTCTTGGGTGTTTCGGCTTTTCAATATATGCGTGCGTGTTTTCTGTGCCCCAAATGCTACAATTTTGCTTGTTTACATACCCGCCAAGATCAAAATGAGCTTCATCTGAAAAGTTGGTTTTTTTTGGCAAAATCGGCATCTTCTGTAAGTCGATCGCAACAACCGTTAGATAGCGGACCTTTTATTACTCAAAAAGATAAAAATTTGTGAAATTATGTGTTTAAAACTTTTTATTTATTAACATAAATCTTTTTGTTAAAATTTTTAATTTTACACTGTTGTTTTATGATCAATAAAAAAAAAAATATTTTTACGTTTTTTTATTAAAAATTTTATATGGTATTGGTATCACTAAATTTTGTTTCGCTGCCTAAGAAAAATATTTTATGTTGAGCAGCAGCAGCAACGGTTGTCAAGTTTTTGCTATGCTGCCTTTAAAACTTATGTTTTCTAAGTTTGGCATTTTGCTGTCTGCTGCTTGCTGTCGGTTATGTGTTTAATGCTTAATCAGCATCAGTCTTAAAAAACTTTGCTTAAAACTATACTATTTTGCTCATCCAAGACTATTTAGTGAATGTTGTCTATGTTTTATGACTCTAATGAAAATTTTCTTAATTATTAACATTAGTGCTTCATCGGTTACAGAAGAATGTGTAAATTTTTAATCATTATCTGGCTTCGAAAAAAAAAAAATCACCAAAAAATCTTTTTAAATATTTAACAATTGAAATTGTACAGGCAGGCAGCTCTTAAGGCCTTAAGTGCTATGATTTAATAGTTCTCAGGCATTTTTACATAGGAATGTCTGCTTATATACATATTTGTGTACATACATAAGTACATGCATACTATATAACAAATAACATGTTATTTAAAACATTTAACATAGAAACCAGCAGCTATGTTGCTCTATTACTCTAGTACTGCGTATGCAAAAACTTCCTTCCGTTTCCTTCGTTTCTGTTCTCTTTTTAAAGGATGACTACCACGAAAAAAATGTGTTTTGGCTTAAATGTTTATTAGCTTAGTTTAAATACTATTTTATTACTCGTACTACCAAAACGAAAACGAAAAAAAAAAACAAAGCAAAAAACAAAAAAATGAAAGGAAATTTACAGCCCCTGTGTTTCAGTTTTTTATGACAAATTTTTGGTTTTATTTCTTGCAACACTTACTCGTTTAGAGTGAAACTCATTTTTTATGACGAAATTAGTCGTACGAGAGTCGTTTACTTTTTTATATCTTTAGTTGATTTTTGGATTTTTTTTTTTGCTTTTTTATTATTTTGCTTAAGAAATTTTTATTTTTTTTTTTTGTATTTGTTTGACTTGATTGATGGTTACGAGTAATAAGTTTTGCATTTTTACTGTTTGTCATAAAACAAAAAAAAAAAAAAAATCTCAGATACAACACATACGAGTACGCTCAGGGTCATAAAATGATTTACAATTCGCTTAGAGGTAAAAAAGCTGGAAGCGGTATGTGATGAAAAGGTGTTAAAACATTTAGAATTTATTTTAAAATATAATCAAACAGTGTTTATTGAAGAATAAAAGTTTAATAATAAAACAAAGCGTTTGCTCTTTATCTACCGGTACAGAAAAACACACTTACACTTTTTGGATCAAATGTTATAAATATCAGAGAGAGAGAGAGAGAGAGAGGGGGGGGGGGAAATAACAACATGTATCTTGAAATTAAATAATTTCCTACAAAAGTTATAAAATTGAAGATCCTAAACAAAGAAACCGATGGCAAGTATTGAATTACTTTATAAAACTCGATCAAATTAAAAAAAAAAAATTCAAAAATTTTTAAAATCTAATTAAAAACAAATTTTTTATGAAGAACATACCGAATTGCAATTAAAAATATCTAAAAATCAAATGTTAGTAATCAAGTCTAAGGTATTGCCTAACTTAGCAACAGAATATTAACAATTATTAACTTTTATGTGGGTGACAAAAGAAAAAAACACCTTCAACAGAGTAACATGCGTAGCCGGTACTCATATATTGTGCGGCTTCAAATTTTTCCTGTTGCTTTAATAATATCTATCGATTTTGGTACCTATCCTTCTGAGAAACCATTAGTCGTAATAAAAAACAAAGTGCTTAGCATGACAGCATAATATTTTTTGTGGGTAACCAGGTACCCTGTCATTCCGGTAAGGGCGTAAGATAAAACTTATTTTGTTGCGCCACTCCCAATAAAACGTAAATGTTAAAAGTAATCGAATTGTCAGTATTCTAAGAAGTTATGGATTTCTAGACAAATAACCCCTGCCACTGACATAAGGCTTAAAATTAATTTCTTAAAAATATTAATTTATAGCGTAGACAGACGGCAGCATTAATTTTCATCAGCAGTCTTAATTCGAATTGACTGAATTATCTCCATATCAATTTGCATTAGATTTGATGTACGAGGGCGGATTGATATTGAAGCTGCCTAAGTAGGAAAAAAATATTTTTTTTTCAAAAACCATTCATTTCTCAACATGGTCTCCTTTTAGCTCAATAGTAAGTAAGAGGATTTTCCAATTTTTTTATACTATCTGAACAATATGATTTTGGGAACTCCTCAAAATACGCATTAGTTTCGGTAATCAGTTCTTCGTTTTAAATGAATCTTTTTCCTGTGATCCATTTTTTCAAGTTTGGAAACAGGAAAAAGTCACTAGGGGCTACATCTGGACTATAAGGTGGATGATCAATCAATTCGAAGTGGATTTCTCGTAGTTTTAGCATCGTATCTAATGCTGTATGAACCGGTGCGTTGTCTTGAACAAAGATAACTATTTTCCTGTTTCAATGTGATCGTTTTTCCTTGATTGCATCAACCAATTGATCCAATAATGATTGTTATTGTGGATTCCATTTCAAGATAATCGATGAGCAATATTCCGTGTGCATTCCAAAATACAGTGGCCATAACCTTGCCAGCCGATTTCGCTGTCTTCGCCTTCTTCGGAGCACTTCCACCAGCTTCCACCCATTGCTTCGATTGATTTTTGGATTCAGGTGTGTAGTGGTGGATCCACGTTTCATCAACAGTTATTAATCTACGCCAAAAATTAGCAGGATTATGCTTTATCATGTCCAAACACCGCTGTGAAGTGATCTGTCGAACTCGTTTTTGTTCAACACTGAGCAAACGCGGCACCCATCCGATAGCTTTTCATATGCAAATGTTCATGCAAAATGTTGAACACACGTTCGTATGATATGTTTATCATTTCAGCAATCTCACGACATATTTTGACCCGGCGATCATTCATAACGATATCGAAGATTTTCTTGATATTTTCTTCAGTAACCACGTTTTTTGGCCTTCCTGTCGATGGTATTGTTGCAGTGCTTGTTCGGCCCCGTTTAAATTCAGCAATCGAATATTTTACCATATAATCTGACGGAGCAGAGTCGCCGTGATCTTTATCAAGCTTTTCTTTCTTTGCATTTGAAATAATAGTGTTTAATCACTATGCGATATTCACTTTTTTCCATTTTCCAAGAAACACAAAAGTTGCTTACTTCAAACGATTACAACATTTAAACTAATTGATGAATTTGGCTAAAATTTTAACAGCTGACGTTTGACAGATTGTAATTTCTAAGAAAGAAAAAGTTTTGGTGTTTGTGCTGCCATCTAGAGCTTGGTAGCTTCAATGTCAATCCGCCCTCATACGAGGGCTATTATTTATATTTCGGGAACTGACAACACTAATGTCAATAGCCAAAATCTGGCAACACCATAATAAAGTTTGACATTTTTTAGTATAAACGTACTCACAATGTTTTGATGTGCAAGTACTTTTTTTTACAGTGAGTTAAAAAAGTCAATTTGGCGCCAAAATGGAAATATCAAGAGAAGGTTTTCGTTACTTTATTTTTCACAATATTCGATGTGGATTAACTCAACAAGAATGTGTCCATGAGCTCAGTTCTTAGTATGGCGATAAAAAACCATCAAAAACCACAGTATATCGCTGGTTTAGTGAAATCAATCGCGGTCGTAGTTCGGTCGCCGATGAATTCCGTGAAGGTCGCCCGAAATCGTTTGTGTCACAAAACATCATGTAACATATCGTGAGATGGAGGCATCCTTGCACATTAGTTCTACTTCAATACATACGATTTTAAATGAACACATATGCGTTGGATACCCATCCCATTACTTATAAAATCATTGAAAAGTACGGCCGTAGTGCTTCAAAAGACGTTTATAATATTGCGAGAGGTGTAGAGTCATGGATATATGCGTATGAGTCAGAAACAAAACAGCAATAGACCATGTGCGTATTCCAGCACGAGCTAAACCCAACAAAAGTTGTTTGTGAAAAAACACATCGAAGCAAATGGTCCCTTGTTTTTTCGGCCGAATGGGTCACTGTTCCACTGTTCCTCTCATCAAACAGGTATTTTTTGAGCAGTCAAAACCTCGAATTGATGTCTCATCCTACGTACAGTACTGATTTGGCGCCCAATGACTTCTTCTTGTTCCCGAATTTTAATAGCGTGACACGCGATTTACGAGCGCCGGAGAAACAGTTGAAGCTTTCAAAAACTATGTTATGGAGGTGTCTCTAGAGGAAATGGTTTGAAGGAATGCAAAACTGCAAATTGATCATCAAGCGGAATACTTTGAAAACCAATAAATCCATTTTCAGTTAAGAATATTTGTTATTATTTGCTATTCCCGAAATATAAATAATACCCCTGTGATTTTATTCTGAACTGAGTAATCCCTCCCGCGTTTCTAGGAGCTTTTTTTGTACCTGCTTTTGATTGATGTGGATAGATAAGGAGCTTTTACTGCTAACGTTCTCTACACATGCAAAGTTTCATTTTTTTAAAAGATGGCTTGTAATGACTGCCAATTTAGAACTCTAACCATTCTCAAGGTATACAAATTCATTATTTAATTTGTATAGGAGGTACCACGCCCATATTTCCGATTGCACCAACTTTTTAACTGATTTTTTGTACCATCTGAGAAGTCATTTAGATCAAATTCAGAACCTTCCTTCTAGTCGTTCTCTAGATGTATAAAAATTAATATTTAATTTGTATGGGAAAAGCCACACCCACTTATTCAATTTTGCCCATATTTCGACTGATGATGTGTAGTAACTACTAAGTTATTTAGACCAAATTGTCAACCTTCGACGATTATCGTAATATTTACTTCGTGTGAGAGGTGCTACTCCCACTTATCCAATTCGTCAATTCAGTCAATTTTTGACTAATGATTTGTATTGAACACAAAGTTATTTCGGATAAGTTTAGCTAATTTCGTTTTCCAGTAAAACTTATGCAATATGAAGGGTTTCACTCAAACGTATTTTTTAAAAGGATATTTGTAACAAAATAAGCGAACTTATCAACCTATTTTAGATAAGCACAGGACTTTAAAAATATAAAAATATCTACGTCTACCCTCGCATATTCAATGAAATATTTATATTAATTCCCATAACATTCCATGAAGGAACCTGGGGACTTCTCTCAGTCAATAAGCTGCACCCGATTCTATTTTTAGACTCATTTAAAGGGACCTACAGTTTAACGCCGCCTCAGAACGGCAAATACATTAGAGAAGAGTTCAGTAGTAGTAGCACTCATAATACTCACAACCAGTTACTAGCTAATGTTATGAGATGATACAGCTGTTGAAAAAATTTTTCTCTTTTTTCAGATGGTCTGCGTTTGGACTGATATTGAACCGAAAACATTCTAGTTGGTAGGCGAGTGTCTTACCTACCATACCACAGCACAAAATTCTTTTACTAATAACTTTAAAAGTAAAAAGAATCTTTAAAAAGTCATCAGCATCATAGCATCATAGAAAAATTTCAGATTATTTGGACCAATTAGGCCAAAGTTATGAAAAAGGTCTTATAATACAAATATTTGCAAACAATTTGAAAACATAGTCTGTTTTGTGAAAGCAGTTTTTAAGCTTTAAATGCATGAATTATTAATCCACCCTAGTAAGTATCTATCTAAAGGGTCCGCCATCTAACGTTTTTTTTTCAACTAGTGCTTATTTCGTGAATGGTAACACTTAGCTCATGTCTGATTTGACAGATAATTAGCTTTATCCTTATACGCTTTGCTAAGTAGGCCTGCGATCGACTTACAGAAGATGCCGATTTTGCCAAAAAAATCATCTTCTCAGATTAAGCTCATTTTGATCTTGGCGGGTATGTAAACAAGCAAAATTGTCGCATTTGTGGCACAGAAAACCTGCACGCATACATTGAAAAGCCGATACACCCAAGACGAGACACTGTTTGGTGTGGATTTTGGTCCAGAGGCATAATTGGACCATTTTTCTTCAAAAATGGGCAAGGAGTGGCCGTTACAGTCAATGGCAATCGTTATCGGGCCATGTTGAACGAATTTTTGTTCACAAAAATTGAAGAGGAGGATATTAGCAACATTTGGTTTCAACAGGACGGCGCGACGTGTCACACAGCCGAAGCTACACTCGATGTTTTGCGCCCTGTTTTTGAAGATCGCATTATCAGCCGCAGAGCTGATGTCGTTTGGCCACCTCGGAGCTGCGATTTGACACCGTTGGACCATTATTTGTGAGGTGCCGTCAAAGATAAGTGTTTAGCCAACATGCCAGAGACAATTGACGCTTTAAAGGACAATATTCGTGAAGCCATTGGTGAAATACAGCTGCACACAATCGATAATGTGCTTAAAAATTGGACCGATCGTGTAGGCTACTGCATGGCCAGCCGAGGCAGCCATTTGAATGAAATCATTTTCCATTATTAACCTGAAGGATTGTGCTTTCAAATAAAAAAGAAATTTGAGGAAATATTCAGCAGTCTTTTTTTATAGCATTTTCAAAAAAAAAAAAAAAAAAAAAAAAAAAAAAAAAAATTATTTGGTGGACCCTTTATTCATATCAAAACATGTGCCCATCTAATATATCTCTTGTAAAGGCTTAAAATGTCTGTCTGCCTGTCTGTCTGTCTGTCGTTCTCTTACAAATGCAGTCGTGGTATAAACGCATATTGCAAAACACAACAACTGGCAAGTTTTTGCAAATTCTGTTACACTGTCATGACTGCTGTCATGAACGACATGTAATGCTTATGAGAACGATAACATGTGATAAAAACACATCAAGGCACAAACACACACACAAACACACAAGCTTTTAGAAATTTTTCAACGTTTTTTTTTGTTATTTTTTCACCATTTTTGTTCATATTCCGCTTATAGTTTACAGTCGCAGTCTACAATAATCTTTACGCATCATCATCAGCGTTATTATCTGGCTGGCAAAATGTGTCAGTCGTCAGTCTATACGAATGAGTTTGTTTGCCTGACAGTATGAGCCTGTTTTTCTTTTTTAGTTTTTGCACTGCCTTGGCATGGTTTTTTCTCTTCACATTCTGGCTTTAACTTGCAATAAGTCTTTACAGAAACTGTCTGTCATTTCATTTACACTTTTCATATGAACGTTAAACGTTGATAAGGTTAAACATTTCGAAAGAAACAAAATTGATAGAAAAAAAACACTTTTTTTGACTTGATTAACTTTTGGAAATTTTTTAGGTTTTGCCAAACGAAGTTTGTCCGAAAAATAAAGAAATATTTTTTAAATTTTTTACATAAATATTTTCCCTCCTTAGATGTTCGACACTTTCGCCAACGATTTAGGGATAAGGAATTTCTAAAAAGTCCTCTTTTCCTAAATCGTAGCTTAGAGCTGTTCTTTAATGGGTTTTATTAGTTTTGGAAACGATATCCTATCTCTAGATAAGAGATTTGACTTTGATATACTCACGAGTTTCCTCAAAATGCCCTTAAGGTCTATACCGATGTCTCTAAGATGCTGGGCAGAGTGTGTTGTGATATATTCATAAAGGGTTCTGACACTATACTCACTTATAGGTCATGATTACACGGAGGGCTGAGAAATGCTTGTTAAGTGGCAAATTTTCTCTGAGAACCTACAGACAGTCGGGCTGCGGTTAGGTCCCCAGCGGGCGTCACCTCGTCCATAAATGCTGCAGATTTCTCATTTATGGGTTCCGGGATATCATCGGGAATTGCGTTGCTGATGAACTGGCTAGGGCGGCTATTGAGCTCGATATTTTCGAAAGCCTATCATTGGTGCCACGATAACCGGGATTAGGCCGAATGTTCTTCAGTCATTGTATGGCGATTCTCAATCTCGTTGGTGGCATGAGAGCACATGCGGTATAGCCAGGCTCTGCTGGACCAACCTCGATGAAAAAGGAAACAAATGACTTCTCACCCTGAGTCGCATGGTCATCCATCGAATTACTGCTTGCATGACTTTTGCAGAAGTTGTGGTTCTAAAGAGGAGGAGGAGACTGTTTTTCACCTCAAGTGCCAATGTCTTGCTACTAGACGACAAAAGTTTTTGACCTCCTATTTCTTGTCATGTTTGACTAATCTTTCTAGAATGAATGTCACCGTAATTTTTTTTATTTTTATTTTGGAGTCAAAATGGTTTAATCCCCGTGTTAGCTTCTAAGCTTGTGGTATCATAATGAGCCAAATCTCCCATATACTGTCAATAAGGCGACTTAGAATTTTGGTCTTGCTTTTAGTCAACAAATCAATATATGACCCATGAGTCATATGTTCAATGTTAAGTTTCTGCTCAGTCTTCAAAGATCATTTTGATTCTATGTAGGCAACAGGTTCAGGTTTCCTCTATATCGCGGATTATATTGCGAAAAACTTTGATTAAAAATTATCCGACTGAAAAACAGTTACCAACCATTTGAAGAAAGCTGGATACGCAAAGAAGATCGATGTTTGGGTGCCACATGAATTATCAGTGAAAAATTTAATGGGTCGATGGATCACGTACGACAATAATGTGCGAAAAAATCGTTCATGGTCGGTAGCCTTGAGTGTGTTTATAGCATTTACTTTCAACTTTATAACGCGTTGTGTCTTTTTTACAGTTATCAGCTGATAATAAAACAATAAATTAAACGAATATGAATCACTTTTCAATGTACAAACACTACGGCAAATAAAAACAGATGACAGAAAACGTCTTTTTTACACGTGTTGTGTAACTTGCAATTTTTCATGCGCGTAAAGTTTAAAACGCACGAGAGTTGTCGACGTTTTAACGCTTGTTATGTACTTGTACCCTTAGCCAACAAAATATAAGAAAAACCAATTAAAAGTCATTTAATTTTTTGAACAAACTTCCTACTTTAGCTTGTGATGATGACAATAATGATGACGATGACATCGGCGGTGGTGGTGGTTGTGGTGATGATGACGATGATGATAATTTTTTTGATTTCTACTACAAAATAATTTTTTTTTTTAAAGAGGTACACCCGAATGATTATTTTTTTTAAAAATTTCCATAAAAAGTGTGGGTTGCACTATATTTCTTTTTTCGCTCTCCCCTTCTTACACTTAAACATAAATCTCTTTTATAAAATGATGACTCTCTACCTTCGCTGTGACAGAATTTAGATCAAAATATTGACTTTAACTGATATTTTCTTCTTAATTTTACTTCGTTTAAAAGGAGAGTGTCTCTGTGTGTTTGTTTGTTTGTTTGTTTGTTTGTTTTTTAAATCCCTGGTGTATCCCTTGCATATGATATTGGACTGTTGACGATCTATTGATTGATCTCTTCATATATCAAAGCTATTGTTTGTGCACATGTAAGTTAAACCAACTACAACAACAATAAACTCAACAAACCGTGTAATTTCTTTGGAAATCTTTTTATTTTTATTTTATTTCTATTGTCACAGTGTAAGCATATAATGACAATACGAGCGTAGTACTCCAGTGAATATATCAATGCAACGAGCATTACATGTGTGAGGTCTTCTTTGATTGTTATTGTTGGTTTTGTTAAGCGTTGGGACTTATTTGGGATTAACAAATTGCTTATTTATTCGTATATTAGAATAGGGTGCTCTATTCTATTAAAAAAAATACAAAAAAAGTTGACAAAATGACAAAATTGGTTTTAGAAAAAAAGAAAATCTGATTGTCTTCCGGGTATTATGTTACAAACACAATTTGCTTACTTTTATTATTATCCTGTATTGACCTTTAACCTTATTTGCATAATTTTGTTTTGTAGATTTTTTGTTGTTTTTTTTTGTATTTTTAATATTCCAAAAAGAAGAAAATCCAAAAATGGATATTTTTCATCTTTTTTGAGATAATACGAGCTAATCCTTGTATAGGGATTTTCTCTTCAGTCTCATTGTGGACTAGACAGCTGTTTTTAAGATTTTTACCACCTTGAGTATGAATAGCATTAAATACGTACAATAGTATTAAAATTCTTTGCAAACATTTGCTTGTAATACCTTAAACATTCTAAATGGCGAGCTTATACTGAGCTGATGTCTTAAAATGACATCTTAGATCCACATCTGCGTAGAAAAATTAAGAAAAAAATTAACAGATTACTTCCTTAGAACCGGTTCATGGTATTGAATATTTCCTAAAGCTATGTAACTCGTGAACGAGAGCTAGTTCACGAAAGCACGATCTTATGCTTGTCTATTTTGATTTTAAAAGAAATCTGAGCACAGCTAACACTTTGCCATGTCCAAAAATAAAGTTTGGAAATTAATTTAAATTAATTACTTTCTTACTTACCGGGCTATTTATAACCCTAGTCGGACAATAGCCGAGCATGTGGAAACTCAAGCGTGTCGATCTTGTGCGCTTATTCTCTAGTTAGTCACACCAAGTTTCAAAAGAATCCCATCGACCCGGTCTCAAACACCCACCGAGCTGGGTAATCTCTACTCACGCGTGCGACATGCCCCAGCCAAAGCAATTGTTGCACACTGAAACACATCAGTGTTGTAATACAGCGCATACAGTCCAGAGTCCATCCAGCATTGATACCCGTTTTGTAAGACAACGGGTCCGCATATACCGCGAAGAATCTTTCCCCCGAAAACTCCCAGAATCGCCCCGTCAGTCTGTGTTATCATCTAATATCCAGCACAACACAGTTAAACCAGTAAAATGAACGTTCTATGTATAGCGTGTTTTTTATAGAGGTATAGAACTTTAAGTTGGCATTACTTTTCAAGATGGCGACCGACTTAACAGCTGCCAAGTGATTTCTTCTCAGTTCGGTTTGGCCATTCATCATGAATAGACTCACGCTCAGCGTAGATTCGTCGAATGGGCCCAAAACTAGACTACCGTTATTCCCGATTTTCATAAGCGAAATTTGTTTAGCGATGAAGCGCACTTCTGGTTGAATGGCTACGTCAACAAACAAAACTGCCGCATTTGGAGTGAAGATAATCCTCAAGTGTATGCGGAAACACCGTTACATCCAGAAAAACTGTCTGTTTAGTGCGCTTTATGGTCTGGTGGAATCATTGGTCCGTACTTTTTCAAAAACGATGGTATCCAGAACGTTACAGTCAATGGTGAGCGGTATAGAGCCATGATTACTAACTTTTTCATTCCTGAATTAAATGACCATGATGTCCAGGAGATGTGGTTTCAACAAGACGGCGCAACATGTCACACAGCTCGTGCCACAATAGATTTATTGAAAGACGCGTTTGGTGACCGCCTAATTTCAAGATCTTGTGATTTAACACCGCTAGACTACTTTCTGTGGGGCTATGTCAAGTCATTGGTCTATGCGCTAAAGCCACAAACGCTTGACCATTTGGAAGACAACATTCGCCGTGTTATTGCCGATATACGGTCACAAATGTTGGCAAAAGTCATTGAAAATTGGACGTCCAGATTGGACTACATCCGCGGCAGCCGTGGCGGTCATATGCCAGAAATCATATTTAGAATGTAATTCCACAAGGTTATCTTTCGGATAAATAAAATTCATGTCAATCGAATAATCCATCGTTGTTTTATTGCAACTTAAAGCTCTATACCTCTATAAAAAACACCCCTTACATGGAATCTTGTTCCCCACCCAAAATCCTATCACAAAAATGCTCACTAAGTCCGTAATAGCATCCGTTGGCAGGCAAGATTCTTTTCTACTTGTAGGCCGACATAAATAACCCAGTGCTTGGCGGTTCCAAGATAAGTTATCCATGACTTCAAAATTAAAGTTATTTACGCCTAATGATGGTCCAAGACGCATGGTACATTTGTTCGTGAAGATCATTAACTTCGCCTGCCCTCCCTCTCCACCAAACTCGCTTTAACTGACTGTTTCTGAATTCTGGAGAATTCGGACGTGATCTCTTGTAAATTGCGATCCATTATGTCGATATCGTCGGCATGTGCGAAAGTATGTGGTACTTGTCGTAAGTTGTGCAAATGGTATTAACCGCAACTTCTCATATGATTTTTTCAATTACAATGTTGAAGAGACAGCACGTTAAACTGTCCACCTGTCCGAGCGCTCTTTAATTATAAATTAATTTCAATTAGTTAAACTAAAATCAACGTTTAGTTAAGTATGTGGTTAAGCATAGTTTAGGTAATATGGGCAGACCACGACCGGTGAGTTGACTTGGAGGCCCTGTGCCCACTATATCATCCCTTGACAGGCCCATTGGTGAGATCAAACAGCTACATATGAGAGAGTCCAACGGAAAAGCCCTTCCTAAACCAGAAATTGTATTCTATGTGAGCCTCGCGTAAGTCAACCGGTAGCCCTGATGAAGTTGACCAAATTCGACAGTGACATATTCATGAGACAGTCTAGATCTTGGAAGTGAAGTGCGCCAAGATGCTTTAGTCTAAGTTTTCATAGAACGTGGCAGTCACAAGTGATCTGTACCACCGCATCCTGGCGGCTTCTAAAATTACAATATTTACAGAATCCCATGCGATTTTGCCCGTAAGAACCCTAAACGATTACCTTCCAAATCTAGATTTAGATTTAGTGCTCTTTATAGACAGAAAATATCACAGGGTGCTGTATATTCTACAAGTAGTAATATTCGTCTCGAGTTCATTCATTCTGCCTGTGTAGCTTCATTTAATCCATTGAAGTTATATTAAATGTGCCTATGCCCAGGAACCCGCTTAAGAGTGGCTGTCGGATCGCTAATTCAGTTAACATCCTTAAGGAAAGCAAAGCTTTAAGTGTTGATAGAGTTGCAGCAGAGCTGAAGAGAGTTGCAACAGAGTACTCGTACATTGACCAATGTACTGGTTAAGGGTGTTATTACAAATATAACGAAAAAGGGCAACCTCACAGACCCTAATAGCTGGCGTGGTATTACCTTGCTCTGCGTGGTTATTAAGGATTTCCGATATAGTGACAACGGCTTTGAGGCCGAAACAGGCTGAGCTCGGACGCAATAGATCGACAATTGATCACATAAGGAGCTTACGTGTCATCGTGGAACAGTCTGTGGAATGGTACTCTCCACTGTATTTATGTTCCATAGACTTTGAGAAGATTTTCGACAAATTAAATCACGATGGGATTTGAAACATCTCTCGGAAACTCAAACGTCTAATTGAGGGTGCGTATCGAAATGCGTCCTGCAGAATTAAACATGGCAAATTGTTGAGTAGAGCGGTGAGACTTGAAACTGCTGTTCGGCATGGTTGTGTCCGGTCACCACTGCTCTTTAATATAATTTTGGACTAGATCTTTGGTAAAGCCGGTCGTAACAGCAGGAGGATAACGTGGGGTTCGCAAGGCCACTTAAACGATTTTGATTACGCGGACGATATTTGTTTTATGGCTCAGCGTTTTCAAGATATTGCATTGGATCTAAGGAGTTTAACCTTGGCGGCGATAGCAGCTGCTCTAAAGATTAATGTGGCAAGAAAGAAAACTCTTCGTATGCTACGCCGCAGGATAGATTTACAATTGCCACAAACGAATAGAGGATGTCGACCAATTTTGTTATTTTGGGATCATTATGACCACAAACGGAATGTCGGATGAGGATATAGATAATCGATTACAGAAAGCCCACCAGGCGTTTGGTCTGGTCAGAACCATCTGAAACTATTACTTCTTATGTCTTTTTTGCAACCTTTATTGCGCATAAAAAATCCATCCTACTGTACTGTTGCGAAACTTGGAGCGCTGTGATACGTGATATGGGAAAGATGCAAGTATTCGCAAGATCCTACGCATATTCAGGCCGAGGACTATTTCATATACTCTGGCGAAAGGCAGGTAAACAGCCCCTTTCGAAAGAAATAAGGATTCGTAAATGGCGCTGGATCGGCTCAACCATTAGAAGACCACCTAATGTAATTACCAGAATTGCCATAAACTGTAATCCGCAAGAGACAAGAAGAAGAGGCCGTTCAGCTCACACATGGCAAAGACAGGTTTCTGCTGAAGTAAACAGCATGGGAAAGAGTTGAATTGATGTGAAGGCGCTGCCATAAAATAGACCCTAAGCTCCTTTTAGGAATGACGGGAAATTATTATTATTATTATATACGGTACACCGGTAGTGGATCTCCCGATCCGTGTTGATTTTTTATATCCTATAGTCAATATCATCAAGTAGTTCTCAGTGCCTCGGCCTCATAATCCATTTGAACTTAATCTTATGGATGTTCGGTCAAGTGCCAAGCTTCAGACAATCGACCGGTAAAATAAAATTTGGCAGTCGTGCATTCCGGGGATTGGCGCCGCGTTTGTATCCAATTGCCCTTTTGCAGCAGTAAAAGTTTTTACATTCAAAGTATACCAATAAGCACTGTTTGATAATTACATGACTTTTTTGGTCAAACATTTTAATAAAAATGCGTTTTACTTCTCAGATTTATTTATTCCTTCCAAAGCAAAAATATTTAAAAAGATTTATTCTCTAAAAAAGTCAAAGTCAAATTACCTCTCAAGGAGCTTAGAAAAACGTTTGTAGATAAAAAGTCACAGAATTATCAAACCATTTTCATATTGTGCATGTTAATGGTGATGGTGTTGGAATTATATTGAGTAATCGTGGTTTCAATTGCATTGACTTTTATTTGTTTTTGTTTTGTTTTTTTTAATTTTTTTAATTTTATCTTTAAATCTATAACTAATTTAGTTCAAAGTGCTCTAATTTCACACCTAAAACTTTAAAAACTATTTTTAATGCGTAGTAGAGCAATAGTTCGAAGAAAAACCTCCATTATTGTGCAATAAAAACTAACACTGAGAAAAATAATTTTTTTTTCATTCGGTCTGTACAAAAAGGTCTGTTTAAAAAAATGAATGTAATGAGTTGAACACATTTTATGGTTACCCTGTACGGTTGTAAGATATTTAGGAAAAAACAACAGCAACGATTTTTCTTTCAGTGTGAATATTTCGTTGTTATTTTTTTGGAGTAATTTTTACGACCGCTATTTTTCTTTATATTTCTAAGGTTTATTATTCGCTATGTGTGTTAAATTTAGCTTAAGTATGAACTGATTTTTTTTTCTTTTACATCGAAGCTTGATCGTAAAACCTTTTTTTTTTTGTTATGGTTTAAATGCTTTTTGAAATATAACAGTGTTTTTAAAATTAAATACAAAACAAATAAAGAAAAACTGTTTTAAGATTAAAAATTTGTAAAACCAAAAACTAAGTGCGCAAGTAATAAATTTAAGCCATAAAAACGTAAAAATACTTGCACACTTTTAAGACATACATTCAGTCATATTTAGTCATTCATTAGAGTCATTCATTACAGTCATTCATTCATTCACCACATTCAGGTATTTTCTTACTCAAACACTCATTTACTTGAAGTTGATTTTTTTTTATATTTTAACTCATAAAACTGTTTACTATTCATACAAACATACATACATACGAGTACGTACCTGTAATCAAGCATTTAAAATTGCAAATTCAAATGATATTTTGTTTCCGTCTTTGTTTTTCAGTCATTGTGGCATTAATAAGTTATGACGAAATTTTCAAATATTTTGTCAATTTAAATTCTAGTAAAAAGTCTTTCATGAAGCGCTTCCTACTTACCTTTAGATAAAATGCAAAGTGTGTGCAAGATCTCATCGAAACTTTATAATCGTTTGAAAGGTTTATCGATGGCGTTACATTGTATGTCTGGAGATCTTTTTAAAAGCTTTCAGATTTGATTTAAAGAAAATATATTGGGTGTATGAGTTAATAATATCGATTTGGACAACATATGGCATAACTAACACATATGGTTTGTGTCAATAGTAACGAATATGATATTTTGGAGGGTAAACATCTGTCATTATCATTCAGTATTCGATAGACGCCAAAGCGTAAGCACACATTTTTTTCAATCGAATTTTGTGCCTATAAAAGATTTTTTGCAGGGAAGTATGATAACCTTCTTCCATTTAACTTGTTAATGATGATTTCCGACATTTGAAAGTAGTGACATCGACACAGAAGAGAAGGAGAGGCCTGGAAAGCCGAAAAAGTTTAAAGATAAGAAATTGGAAGCATTACTTGACGAAGATTGTTGTCAAACGTAAGAAGAATTTGCATTATCATTGGGAGTCACACAACCAGCCGTTGCTCTACATTTAAAAGCATTTGGGTTCATCCAATATTAAGAAAACTGGGTCCCATATGAATTGAAGCCGAGAGGCGTTGAAAGGCGTTTTTGCATGTCGGAATTAATGCTTGGACACTACAAAAAAAGTCACTTTTGCATTATATTGTTAGTGGTGATGAAAAATGGATGGCCAACCAGCCAAATCAACGCCGAAGCCGAATAGCCATAACGCCAAGTAAAAACACTGTATTTGGTGGCATCATAAAGGTGTTTTGTATTATTAGCTATTGAAATCGGGTCAGTCGATCATAGGGTAGAGATCTCCTGAACACAATTGATTCGCTTGAAGAGAGCAATCAACGAAAAACGACCAGACACGAGGCCATAATCTTCCATCAAAAACTAATTGGAAAACAGTGGATGGGAAGTTTTGACTCACCCGCCTTATAGCCCAGACCTTGTACCTTTTGACTACCATTTGTTTCGATCGATGCAGAACGCCCTTACTGCAATACGCTTCACTTCAGAACATGGTATCAGAAATTAGCTTAACTCATTCTTTACCTCAAAACCGGGGCAGTTCTTTTGCCGCGGAATCCATATGCTACCAGAAATATATCGTGCAAATATTCGCTGCGGCTTCGCTGGATAGAGCATATCTGCGATTTTCAATTTTACTTGACTGGGGCGCATAAAAGCTAAATTTGACCGAATGCTTTTTTAAGAGCCGCTATGGTTTGTGGCGTATTCACATAGATCTCCGGCTTGAGAAAAGACCTCAAGAAAATATATATTTTGGGGCAAGAGTAAGACCATTAATATATTCTTTGACAGCCAAGCTGCCTTATGGGCACTTGGCTCGAACTGTATGAAATCTATACTGTTCAAATATCGCTACAATACGTTGCAAAGGCTTTCGCTTGGAAATAAGGTCAAGTTGTTTTGGGTACCTGAAATATCGGATGCATTGGCCAGAAACGGTTCCATGACACCCTATCGGTCTGGAACCTTGATCCTCAGTCTAATCAAGGATCGGAAAATTGCCAGATACTTGGATCACTGGAATGCTCAAAGTAGAATTCACCATTCTATGGCGACGATCATAACGCAGCTTAGGCGTCGCTTTGAGGTTCTCAAATAAGGAAGGACGGAGTTTTTTACAAGCCATTGTGGACTAAGAGCGCATTTGAAGAGGATGGCGGCCACAGATGTGGAAGTTTGTAAACTCTGCTCACAGGCATCAGAGACAGCGGAAGATATATTCTGCGAATCTGGGGCTCTTGATAGGTTTAGGCGGAAATGTTTAAGTAGACATAGAGTCTCTCTTGGTGGACATATCCAGCATTATGATTTCACATCTGCTGGTGTTGTTTATGCAATTGCGGGTAAGGAGGTCGTAATTTTCGAACAGGAAGCGGACATAGGTGTTCCGATTGTCTCCGTTAAGCTGGATACACGGTAGTGGTGTAAGAAGGCCCAATTTCGTTGTAATATAACACTACTCGTACATGCAGTATCGCTGGCACTTCTGCATCGACCTTTCGTCTTATTTTCTTGAATCGCATGGCCACCCATCACATTATACAGATCTCTCGGGTCATTGCCTTATTGAAAGGCATTCATAGATGCGGGGGTTTCTTATGAAAACTTCGGATCATTGGAGGCATAAGGGCACAGGCGGTATTGCTGGACCCTAACGCTTCATCTGTTCCCTTGAAATACATGGCCACCCACACAATATTGCGGTACTTACGGGAAATTGGCATTCCCCCACATGATTTTAGCAGGATCTGTGTCGCCATTATACGACAAAGATTCTTTCACTCTCATTTCTTGTCATATTTCACTGAACTTTCTAGAATTATTGCCTCCGTATTGGCGGGATCGATTTTTTTAGTCGAAATGTTTTCCCTTGGAGACTATTTGATCTCCGGGCTAGCTTCTATGCTTGTTACATGACAATAGGCTCTACCTCTGGCCTAAATAGAATCTTATCCTTTAAGTAGGGGCATATTCAGTAGACACACGTCATTAGCTAAGGTTGTTTACCTTCAGCCCCTGCATTAGGTACGGATGCAAGCCCATCTGACGAAGTAAAATTCTACAAATTGTGATATGGGAAAGGCCGACTGGCCTGACGCACGAATATATGGGTTCATTGTTTACTAAACCAGTAGAATAGACCTCACGATAGGACAGTTATGGGAGCGAAAATATGAGAATCCAACGGAATGTTGATCGAATCAAACATCTATTTATTAAAAAACAATTTAATCATTTGATCGTGTTGGTAAACGTTATAACCGCTGGAAAAACGTATTTCTTATCGTTCTTACCTGCTCATCACAACACTGTTATTCGCATGTTGAAATTAGAAGTGGGTCATACTATTTGGTGCGTATTGTAATTAAACTTTAAAATGACAAAATCTGACTGTTAAAAGACTTTTAAAATAGGCTTTGATAACAAAACCAAATAAGTTTTGGTCAATTTTGGTATAGGGTGTCCGCCGGGAAGGTATGTTTGCTTATAAATCTTGATTTTATGAAAGATAATGGATCTTATGTTGACAAATGTTTTATTTAATGTCGGCAATTATCTGTGGAATACAATATCAGATAAATGCCCGCCTCTGTTAGCCTCACAAATGCGAGCCCTTTTGAATACATTTTTCATTACATTCACGAATATTTTGTTTGAGTTGCTGCAACATTTCTGTTTTGTTTGCATAAGCCTTGCTTTTCTGATATCCCTACAAAAAGAAGTCCCGAGCAGTCAAATCAGGAGACCGTGGAGGCCAATCAACATAACCATTCCTTGAAATAATTTGTTGTGGAAAGAGGTCTCGCAGTAATTCCATTGTAATCCTGGCTGTATGGGATGTGGCACCGTCTTGTTGAAACCACATGTTAGTCAAGCCCAAAGCATGCAGTTGTGGTGTTATATCACTATATCGCTCCCCTTTGACAGTTACCGTTACACCGTTTTTAGTTTCAAAGAATCAAGGTCCAATGATTCCTCCTGACCAAATTGCACACCAGACTGTCGCTCTTAACTGATGCAAAGGTACTGATGAATAATTTAAGGGATTTCCATTGCTAAGAACCGACTATTCTGTTTATTCACATAACCATTCAAATGAAAATGTGCCTCGTCACTAATTATGATTTTTTCATGAAAATCGATGATGGATTTTGATAAAATGATTTGACGATTAAAACACGTTGGTTTAATGAATATTTTTCCATAATAAATTTGCCACGTCTCTACTTCACGACTGCTATATATGAACTATCAAGACTACTGTTTACCCAAAATGACGGCAAAACAAAGTAGTATACCTTCCCGGGGGAGACCCTGTATTTATTTCTTTTTCTAAGTCTAAAACAATTTTTTCCTTATATAGCTTAAGTCCACGCTTCAAAATTTATTGACTTTATTTCATTCCCCCCCCTTCAGTATTCATTGCATTCTGTCTAAATATTCATGAAATTTATTACATTTGTTGTACAAATTTAACACGCTTCACAAAGGTAATAAAGTTGTTACACTGTTTCCCCAATTTTTTTTTTTTTTTTTTTTTCGTACCGTATTCGTATGCCAATAAAATGGACAAATGAAAAGGAAATAAAAGGAAAACAAAAAAATGGAATACAAGTGCCAAAAACACACGCAACTTATAAACAATTCACCCCAGTTAGACCAGTACCCAACATACACGTACCACTAGTACTTTTTACAACAATAAAGTACCAGTACCGGTTTTTTTTTATAGAAAACGTTTAAAAACGCCCATGCAAAGGGCAAAAAAGCATTTCAAATAAAATGTAATGAATGTTTCGAAATAAATCGCTCAAGTTTTTGAAAAGAAATACGATTTTATAGCCCGTACAGAGGAGGAAAAAAAAACAACAAAATTTAATGTCTAAATAAGAGTACAACGGCGTTATGAACATGCATGCGTTACAGGTTTAGATGCGATTCGCAATGCTTCACAAAAAAATATTGAACTGAACCACACACATACACAAGGGCCTTCAGTCCTTACTTTAGTGCCTTCATTCACTTTTTTCCTTTACAATTTTGTTAAGAGTGGCGGGGGCAAGCGGGGAGGAAATCTGTTACAAGTTAAAAATGCCTGTTTTGGTTCACACTTGATTTAACGCATAAATGAGAAGAAGAACGAGAAATTGCCAGTGGTTTTGCATCCAAAAAAGGGATTCATTTGGTCGTCATTCAGTCTCTGCGAATAGTGAAAATTTCAATATTTTATTTATTCCTTTTGTTGTTATTGTTATTGTTGTTGTTTTACAAAAGACATTAATAAACTGCCACCAAGTGTTTTTGTTTTTTTTTTTTTATAAATTGACTTGTAAAAGCATTATTCGCTTAATAAAGTTTCCGTTCTTGACACTGAATTAAATAAAAAAAATGTCTGCTCTGAATGACTAAGTTTTTCAGGGTAATTTATAATTGTTGACACCCTGCAACAGCTTATTATAGCAAAGCAAAACGAGCTATTGTCCCTTAAAAAGGTCTATATGATACCTGGCAAGGTGTTATATTCATATGCTGGAATTTTTCCCAGCTTTTGGGCAATAACCACAAAATTTGTTACAGTTGCTATAGAAAATTCACAAGGGGAAATGCATTGCGATGCTAGGCACTCGTACGTCACAAGCACTACTGAGGGCAGCAAAGAAGAAACCGATCTAATTGGGGTGATAGACTGGCAAACATTTGTTTGCAGACATCGCAAATAGACAATCGCATTCGTGGAGAAGAAAGTTATCCATGCGATGTTTGCAAACAAATGTTTGCCAATCTATCAGCGGTTTAATAATTCCGTGCAATACTCCCAATCTGAATCAGATAAAAGAGGAGATTGGTAAATAGAAAAATAATAAGTCGGCGAGCGAAAATGGACTATCGGTGGAAATTCTTTGGCCTCACATGACATCCGTATGGGAGAAAGAGAGACCGAAAGACTGTAATAATTATTGGACCATTACGTGAAATTACTCGTTCATCAAAAGTTTCCTTAAGTGACGTCCTGTTGAAGCCATATGTTAGCAAGATTAAGGCTGGTTAATTGATGTACGAAAATTTTCTAATCATGTCCCTATACCGTTCACCATTGACAGTAACATTCTGGCCATCATTGTCTTTGAAGGCATATGAACTAATGACTCCGCCAGCTCATAAGGAACACCCAACAGTAATTTTCTGTTGTTGTAATGGGGTATCGATAAAAGTTTAGCGAATATTTTACTTTCATACCCATTCAACCAAAAAGGGCTTGAAATTCAATATCAGTACTAGGGAGAGCAGACGGTTATTATTCGACCGGCTTTAACCGGTATTTTTGATTTTGTCGAATACGGTTTTTTCAAAATCTTCATTTTTCGACTACCGAATAAGCCGGTTAATTTAACACGAATAACCGGTTAATATAATTAAGGATAATTTTTTACGTTTAACTATTTGTATAAATTTAGTTATTTTTGTATATACGAGGCCGGATTGATATTGAAGCTACCTAAGTAGGAAAAAAACATTTTTTTTTTCAAAAAGCATTCATTTCTCAACATAGTCTGCTTTTAGCTTAATACACTTAGTAAGACGATGTTCCAACTTTTTTATACCATCAGAATAATACGCTTTTGGGAACTCCTCAAAATACGCATTAGTTTCGGTAATCACTTCTTCGTTTGGGATGAATCTTTTTCCTGTGAGCCATTTTTTCAAGTTTGGAAACAGAAAAAAGTCACCACGGGCCAAATCTGGACTATAAGGTGGATGATCAACCAATTCGAAGTGGATTTCGCTTAGTTTTAGCATCGTATCTAATGCTGTGTGAACCGGTGCGTTGTCTTGAAGAAAGAGCACTTTTTTCTTGTTTAAATGTGGTCGTTTTTCCTTGATTGCATCCACCAATTGATCCAATAATGCACGATAATACTCTCCTGTGATTGTGGATCCCTTTTCAAGATAATCGATGAGCAATATTCCGTGTGCATCTCAAAATACAGTGGCCATAACCTTCTTTGGAGCACTTCCACCAGCTTCCACCCATTGCTTCGATTGATTTTTGGTTTCAGGTGTGTAGTGGTGGACCCACTTTTCATCAACAGTTATTAATCTACGCCAAAAATCAGCAGGATTAGGCTTTATCATGTCCAAACACCGCTGTGAAGTGATCTGTCGAACTCGTGTATGTTCAACACTTCGCAAACGCGGCACCCATCTTGCCGATAGCTTTTTCATATGCAAATGTTCATGCAAAATGTTAAACACACGTTCATATGTTATGTTTACCATTTCAGCAATCTCGCGTATTTTGACCCGGCGATCATTCATAACGATATCAAGGGTTTTCTTGATATTTTCTTCAGTAACCACCTCTTTTGGCCTTCCTGTTGATGGTATTGTTGCAGTGCTTGTTTGGCCCCGTTTAAATTCAAAAATCCAATATTTTACCATATCATCTGACGGAGCAGATTAGCCGTAATGTTTATCAAGCTTTTCTTTTGTCTCTTTCGCCGTTTTGCCTTTCAAATAATACGAGTAGTGTTCAATCACTACACGAAATTCACTTTTTTCCATTTTCCAAGAAACACAAAAGTTGTTTACTTCAAACGACTACAACAAATAAACTAATCGATGAATTTGGCTAAAATTTCAACAGATGACGTTTGACGGATCGTAATTTGTTTGTGCTGCCATCTAGCGCTAGGTAGCTTCAATGTCAATCCGCCCTCGTATGACAACCTTGAACGTCACACAAAGAACGTAAAAACCAAGGAAGATCGAAAAATATATGCACTCTTGAGCAACAACAACCTTTTCTCATCTTCCGCAAATAAATATTGATTTTTATATATGGAGAATGATCGACTAAACTCATTTAAAGTCTACAAGCCCACAAACGCCGGTTCCGAATGGCAGATATATTATTTAGTGAAGTTTTTCACAGCGTAAATACAGATAACCAGGCGCTAGTAATGTTGTGAGGTGATATCGCTGTTGAAAATTGTCAGACGGTGTGGCCTGGGATTGAACCGACGACATCTTGGTTGGAAGTTGGGTTCTTAACCAACATATAACAGTGGCACACACACTATTAAATACGCGAATTCAAAGGCAATTAAGGACTCGCATATTACTAATAGATTTAATCAAAGTAAAACATTTAATTCTTGTTATCTTAAGCACCTAAATTATAACTGTAATACAAAACCTTTATTTCCATTATCTACCAAGTAATACAACAACAACAAATAAATTAGCTCCTTGGGTAGCTGTTCGAAACCTAAGCAACTTTCAATACTTTGTGTAATAAACTTTGTTTTTTATGGTCTCTGCACACTATTTTGGCATAGTTTTTACGAGATTCGTTAGAATTATTGTTAGTTTTGTTAGTTAGTGATTGTTACTGCTTATTTTTAAAACGATATGGTCCAGACCTCTGCGCTTCAAAAATTAAGAACAATTTGATTTAAATAAAAGAACCGTTTAAGCGGTTATATGAATATTTATTAAACGAAAACTGTTTTTTTTTAATTTATATTTTTCGAATTATTCGAAAACCGGTTTTTAAAAAAGTCGAATAATCGATCTCCCTAATCAGTATCAATTTGAGCTTCAGCCCATTTGTTGAATTGACGGCGGTGTTAGTCTATCTATAATGCAATGTCAAACCAAACTAAACAAACAGCAACTATCAGCTCTGAAGTCGGTTGTTGCCTACTCAAAGTTGTGAACCTCTAAAAAAACACCCGATAAAAGTATAAAACTTAAAAGTAACAGCAAAATGCAGCCGTTTATCCAATTTCTTCTTTACTGCTGTTGTTTTCAAAGGCATTTATGTAACACTCAATACGGTGACAAATGCCTGCTGTGTTGAAAGTATTTAATGCCCTATTTTTAACCCGGAACAGTTACTATTTTCTTGACCAACACTGTACTGTATAGCCTAAATGTTATTTTCACATACATACACATACGAGTATAGATTACAAGAGGTGAACAATTATAACAAAAAAGGAAACTCGACAAAATACACACACTCTCATATACTTCTCTATTTCTCATATTTATTTTGATTATTGTTCCTTGTATTCTCACCAAAAAACAAAAACAAAAAACGTAACGTAGTGGGGACTTCACAAACTCAAGGCATGCAATGGCTGACTGTTTTTGATTGGCATTTAGTAGGTGATGTTACTCTCCTGTTGTCTTTGTCGCTGTTGTTTCTGTTGTTGGGTTTCATTCTTTTTCTCTTCCTTTGACGGCAAAGTTTTGTTACCGTTACGTATTATTATTGTTTGCTGCTTTAGTTCTCACTGGATGTGTTTTGATAAGGCAAGGCTTAGCCCAAAAAAGAAAAAAAAATAAGAAGAAGAACATTTATTTGGTGGTTTGGAAGAAAAGAAAATATTATGAGTAATGTGATATAAGGAATGTTGATGATTAGAGACAGAGAGAGATAGAAAGCGAAGGATATTTTACAAAACAGTGCTGTAAAGGTATGGAATTTATATAGAAGAAAAACAGAGTTGTAATGCATGTACTTTAATAAAGAAAAGTGTTTTGAGGATATTAAAGTAAAAATAAAGTGATTAAAAATAAAAATAACAAAAATAAAATAAAATCAGAAAATGCTTTAAAAATATAAAATTAAAACAAAGTGTGGGATATCAGATAGTCGGCTCTTACCGTTCATTGTTTTTTATTTGTTTTATAGTTTTTAAACAGAACTTATTCTTGCGTGTTGTGAAATGTTTTCACTTTAAAATTGTCTGACAAATACGAAACAAAACTACATTTAAAGTGGATTTCTTAGGAAACATTTGTTTTAAACAGGAAATACCACCCTTTTCCCCTCTTCTCATATTTTAAAACTCTTTTTGACATTTAAAGACAAACGCCAATCAATTGGTTAAAACAAGAAAAAAAAAAAAACAAAAACAGCAACAACCCACGGATTTGAACAAAGTTAAGAGCACATTGTTAAGACCACAGGGTAGTTGCTGTAGTTGCTACCGTCCTTGACCAAAGTTGAGTTTTTAGGCAAAACAAAGAAAAAAGAACATTTTTCGCTATTTTCTGTTCTGCTTAAAGTTGTACTGCAGTAAAGTTTTTCTTGAAATCATTGAAGTGCAACCAAAAAAAAAGTTTTTTTTAAACTTTTTCTTTTCGTTCCTGTTTTCCTCTCTAAATTTAGTCAGTTTTCATGGAAGTTTTTTAATGTTCAGCGAAAAAATTAGAAAAAACTTTTTCTGCTGGTTCGTATTTTATTTTACAATTTCGGTTTTTGTATTTGACAGTTGAAATCCCATTGATTTTTGTGTTTTACAGCAAAAAAATTTAGAAAAAAGTAAAAGAAGAACCAAGAAAACTACAGGAAAAAAGGTTGTGTTTTTAGGAAAAAAAAATTTTTTTTTTCATTCGAAATTGTAAAGAAATCAGAGATTTTTTTAAAGGTTTTTATGTTTGGCTTTTGGAATAAGAAATAAAAAGTTAAAACATACGAAATTTCATATGAAAATTAAAGCCATTTTTTAAGTATTTAAAATGCTGTCAGTTTTCTTCACCCCTAATCTGCATTTCGACTACGTCTCCACATTCAGTTACATTTCGAACGAAAATTGTAATAAAAAAATTAAATCCAAAAAAAGAAGAAGACAATAAAGTTCTCAAAAGCATAGAAATGGAAGAAATAGTTACAGAAATAACGAGTCCGCCATCTAACGTTTTTTCTTCTACTAGTGCTTAGCTCATGTCTGATTTGACAGATAATTAGTTTTATCCTTCCGCTAAACGAATATGGTTGTGTATACGCTTGAAAACGCTGGGAAATATTGCTACATTACTCTGAAAATCATAGTAATGTTGCAGATTGGGGCACAGAAAACCCGCACGCATACATTGAAAAGCCGATACACCCAAGACAAGTCACTGTTTGGTGCGGGTTTTGGTCCAGAGGCATAATTGTGGGCCATTTTTCTTCGAAAATGAGCAAGGAGTGGCCGTTACAGTCAATGGCGATCGTCATCGGGCCATGTTGAACGAATTTTTGTTCACAAAAATTGAAGAGGAGGATATCAGCAACATTTGGTTTCAACAGGACGGCGCTACGTGCTACACTCGATGTTTTGCGCCCTGTTTTTGAAGATCGCATTATCAGCCGCAGAGCTGATGTCGTTTGGCCACCTCGGAGCTGCGACTTGACACCGTTGGACTATTATTTGTGGGGTGTCGTCAAAGATAAGTGTTAAGCCAACAAGCCAGAGACAATTGACGCTTTAAAGGACAATATTCGTGAAGCCATTGGTGAAATACAGCTGCACACAATCGATAATGTGCTTAAACATTGGTCCGATCGTGTAGGCTACTGCATGGCCAGCCGAGGCAGCCATTTGAATGAAATTATTTCCCATTATTAACCGGAAGGATTGTACTTTCAAATAAAAAAGAAATTTGAGAAAATATTCAGTCGTTTTTTTCTTATAGCATTTTCAAAAAAAAAAAATATTTGTCGGAACCTTTATAAGAAAATTGTAATAAAAACTCAAAATGTAGTGCATACGCAAAGGGATTCAATAAGAAAACATTCACTTTTTTTTGCCTTTTTCACGCAAATTTATATTTTCCTAGAATTTTTAAACATTTCGTATTTAATAAAAATAAATAATAAAACAAAAAAATTTTAGCCAAATAATCCAATTCGGACTAAACAAATAAAAATCGTCACAACTTAACTACGATCGTGATTCAGAATAAATGCAATCGAAAGTAAATAAACGAAATCGAAACTCAGAATACCAAATTTGCCGAACGAAGAAAATTTAGTTTTGTATCGAAACGCAGAATAGGGGTGTTTATGATCCCATCTTTCGCCTAGAGTTTTCGGGTTTTCGCCTCCGAAGTAGTAAGAGGCTACATATCGGGTTGCCTAACCAGAGATTAAATTCTGCATCGATAAGAATTTAAATTCCTGTGTCTACTACTACTACTGCTCTTGATAGTTGAGAGTTGAACTTAAATCGCAGGGAGAAACTATTAAACGCAATACTAGCAATGGTGCAGCGAAGTTTAAAGCAGACCGCAACCCCCAAACCAAGTAGTTGCTGCTACAGCCAGACAGTATAGCTCTAAACTACAATTCAGTCTAGCGGGCAATACATTTAAATTTCACGCTGAGAGCGCACACTCATTCTTTATAATCTGCAGGCAAAAAGATTAAAACAACTCGACAATTTTCTGAATCCTAAATATTGACAGATCAACATCATTTAAATATTGAAGATCATTTAAATGATAATGAACTACGCTCAGAGGACCCCAACAAGTAAACAAATTATGTAAGCACTTGCGAAGTAAAACAAATTTTGTCAGAGTATAGTCGAATAATCAATACAAAAGTTACTGATATCGTCAACTCTGTTGGCTAGTTGACTAGCGTCACCAAACCAAATTTCTGAGATTTAAAAAAAAAAATAGTGCAAAGTATGGCTTAGGAACTACTAAGTTATATAGTTAAGATGTCAAAACCAAAAGTCAAATGTTCTGAATAAAACTTAGAGAAGTCAACACCGAAAAACATGCCGGGTTTTTCTTACCACGAGATTGAAGAAATCATAAGAATTTTAACTCTTGTAATACTGAAACCCACAGCGTAACTAATAGAAACGGGCATAATGTTGGGAAATTATTAAATCATCATTAGAAGAATTTTGTTAACACTATCACTCAGCAACTGTTATATGACTTTATTTTTGATCTAAATTTACTCTAAAAGATCACAACTTATCGACAAGGTATGGCTGCAAGGTTATAATGCCAAAACCAAGGTTTAGATGATCCCAGACGGAAAGAGCGGATCTTTATAGAGAAAATCGCACTTAATTTGTCAAAAAAATATCAAAACTGTTGAACAAAAATAGCTTTTTGGTTATATGATTGAAATTAAAGGTCTAACGCACCCATTGAAGTGTCAAGACAAGTCAAGGCTTAGGGGTTTACTTGAAATATTGCACAAGATAAGGAATAAAGTTCTACAAAATACATACAGGATATGTGAGGTCAATAACATTTTAAGTAACTGAACAACCATAAAATTTTAAGGGCTTTTTAAAGACGACTAAAAGGGCAAACCATAGTCGATGAACTCGGTTACGCTTCAAGATGGCTATACCATAAATATGTCAGACCAGATAAACTCCATAAATCCGGCCAGGGTTCTGCTCACTATATTTTTGGATAACAAAGTTCACACGAGCAATAAGATGTTAAGCGCTGTTCAAGGCAGTGACAGGCAAACTAATACCATGTGCAGCTTAAAATTATGACAATAATTTAAATGTGTCTCTCTCAGACTACACTGCATGAAAAAATTTTATTTTTTTTTCTACATAACTGCTTGTGTATACTAGAAAGTGTGCTTTCACACTTTTGAAGTTTACAAATTTTAACAAATTTTTAAAGGAAAAAAGAAAATAAACGATAAAAGCAATAACAAAAAATATATATATTAAAAACAACAACAACAACAACAACAACAAAAACAAAAAATGTTGAATAAAATGTTTAACAACATCATCAATTGAACATTTTTTCTCTCACTGTTTATTTTCTCTTTATTTCTTTCTGCTTATTTTTTGACTTTTCGTGGGAGTACGTACATATGTGTGAGATCTAAAGAGAAAATTTGCTCAGAGTCATGTTATGCCGAACTCTTGTTTAAGGAGAAGTCCGCAATAAAGGAAAAGCACTACACTTGCACTTGCTTGCTTATTAGGCATTGCTTGCGAGTAAGCCTCAGTTACTATATTTATCATGCCCGCTCCACTGAGACACTTTCTGTTCACAAAATGGACGAAACTCTTAAAGAGCATTTAGAAGTGATAACAATTGCAAAAAATGCTTTTTGGAAAAATTGTGAATTTTTTTTTTTGTAAAAGAAACACATAAACTTTTAAAGAAAACTTACACGCTTTGCCAACTGAGTATTTCGTCAGGTTTTCTTTTTCAAGCAAAATACTCTTTACCCATGTAATTCTTTAAGAGTAACACAATACCTTACCTCTGTAGCCCTTTATGTTTTGGTTGTACTTAAATGAAATGAGAAAAATAAAAAATAAATCGTTAAAAATAATATTTTTGTACAAAAGCGTTGAAATGAAAGAAAAACATTTTAAATGTTTCACGTAAAACGCAAACAATCAACCAACCCAACCAGCCAACCAAAAAAAAGTCTTTATCAACCCGGCAAAAAAAGAAAATCCAAAAGAAAGGGAGTAGTTAAGCCAGCCAAGCAGCCAGCAGCGGTAATATTGGATGGATGGTTACAATTTGAACAAACCAAACAAGACAGGGAAGACCTTTTTTTTCTGTTATAAAAACAAAACCAACAACAACAAACATACATACGAGTTTAAAGGTACTTATTTATTTACCTTTATACCCATCTTATCACAGAACGAGAGCGAGAGAGAGAAAATTCGTGTAGAAATAACAAAAAAACAACTCGTAATCCAAACATACAAAAACCCAAAGCCTGTGTATCAATTTCAGGTAATCCCTCTACGAAATCCCTTTTTAGTTTCCTGACGAACGCGTTCAAATAGAGGCATTAACTGCTGCCACTGCGCGCTACTGTGAATCCATTTCAAGCGATTGTATCTGGAAATTTGAAATGTTTTCGTAAACGGAGGAAAAAAAAAGAAAAAAGCCGCTCTCTTCCCCACACCCTTCTTATTATCAAATGTTAGTAATTTCAGATGATTTTTCTTTTTCGTATTTATTTATTTATGTTGTTGTTGTTGTTATTATTATTGTATTGTTTAAATAACCTTAAGGCATTAAAATTCTATTTTTCTTTTCACATTTCTAGCCACAGTTTCTGTGTTTGGTTTTTCTTTTTTGACTTTTTTTGCATTTTTGCAATTTGTTGACTAAATAGAGTAAAAATGTATTTTTTTAGGCAATGCTACGAACCCCCCCGAAAAAAAACTCTAAAATAACAAACCTATCGTAGAAATTAGAAAATATTTTGGTATTAATACCCTATAAATTGGCAGTTGTGTAAAAGAATGCAAGCTTAGGCAGCTATTCCAACGGATAATATGAATGAGAATCCGTTAAAATTATTTACATTTTTATTTCGAAATATTGTGTCTTTTAATAGGGTATTACGGGCTTTGACAACTTTCACGCAGCCATGTTGTAGAAGCAATATTTGTCGAATTGGCTGTCATTTATTCAGTTTGTGTTGCTAAATCACCATAGACGGACATAGCGTTTAACAGCATTTGCATATTGTTACGTTTTAACCTTTTTAAAAGCTTGGAGTTCTTTTAATTTGCTTTAAGTAGATTAAACAATGGGAACTTATTGCTTTATACAGTCTTTATTTCGAAACTAGCTTTATACACAATTTCCAACTTATTTAACTTCCGCTAAATAAATTTTTAATACTCAACTCTTAGTACGAATATACTCTGCGACTGTCAAACTATAAATGACAGACTACGCAGAATGTAGCGCCTTTTATAGTAAATTAACATAAAATTCAAATGTTCTGGTAAATTCCACAGAAATACATATCCGATTTATAGTGGTATTGGTAGCGCTGTTCAAATCAATACAGCATTGGCAGGGTGATCGTAGTCTTGACATAAACCAATAGAATAACTTTCGTAATAATCATAGTTGATCAGATAAGCTCTTTTGAGCCTTAGATGGCTGAGAATTATGTATAGAACCCAACGAAAATGAGCAGATAACAACAAGATAATAAAAAAACAACAAATATTATTTAGTTGTGGAATAGATGTCAACGTGAGCAAAGTATGTTGCTTTGCTTTTCAAAATTGTTTGTTTGTGTTGTGTTGTTTACCTTTTTCGTTTTTGTCTTCAACGCACACAGCAAAAATTCACCAACACTGTTACACCATTAATTCCTGTTCTTGGTCACCCTTGATCTAAATCAATGAACATTTATTCCACAACTAAATAATATTTGTTGTTTGATTTATTATCTTGTTATTATCTACTCATTCTCTTTCGGTTGTATACAGCGTTGCCGTTGTGGTTATTTTTAACCAAAATTGGTTATTCTTTTTCTTTGATGTGTAGATGTGTACTTTTTTCCCATTTTGGCCAACTTTGGCTTTTTGTTGTGCGTATGCTATGATCTTTTCCATCCTTCTGGTAATACATGGATTTCGTGCCAAAAAACTGCAGATTTTTCGAACCAATTTCTTATATTCTGTTCTAAAGTGACGGGCAATGTCTGAAATATAAGGCGGCTGAAACAGTTTCAACTGATTTTGGAACATTTGGTCGAGCGTTGTACAAATAGATATATACTCGTATTTCATCGCCAGTAATGATTGGATGCTGCTACAATTTTTTCCAGCTTGAAGAGCTTTTTGAATTTGAAAGTAAATAGCACAGAGTAATACCTTCAATTCACCATCTCCGAACATTTTTGCCTGAACTGGGAGGCCTTCCTTTTTAATGTCAAAATCATTACTTCTGAACTGCATAAATAATCTCTCGTACATCGAGATCGGTGGAACATATTCAGGATAAGCTTTGACAAGCAATCAAAGCAATAAAGCGTAGTTGTTTACACTATTTCGTTTAGTGGCTAAGTGAGAATAAATATCAGACACATTTCACTTCAACGCTATTGTTGGGTCGGGTATTCAGCGTTTCATTAATATATCTGTTAGTAAAAGCTATTGAGCTAAAATTCTCCACAAATAAATTTTAAAGCCTCTACAGTAAACATATGAGCAAAGGATATATTCTTCTGTGCAAAATTTGTTAAAACATAGTTAAAGTGTTTAGAACAAATAGGAAAATATGCCTCATTGATTGTTGTACCCAGATTTTTTCTCCAGGTCCTATATTCAGTCAAAACTGCTATAAACGCCATATATAACATGATATTTTAATGTTTTTCGTATTAAAATTATGATTTTAAATTTTCGGTTATTTTTCGTTTACTTTTTTATTGAAATTTGGTTCCAAAAAGTCGAAGTTGTGGCAACGCTGGTTGTATACATATACGCTATAGCTAATTCTCAGCCAGATAAGGCTCAGAAGAGCTTATCTGTTCAACTATGCTTTAGATCAGAGTCAGGCAAAGAGCTGCTCTTCTCTTTTGTACGTACGTACACAGTAAAAAGAAAACAAGTGAAAAAATTCAGTACAAAATGGCCTCAGTGAGAGACTCTCAAATTACACAACTGTAAAGTACATTTGTGTATTTTGCCTGACTCTGCTTTATACATACAAATGTTGGTTAGGCAACTTAATTTTCATACCAATATGTTAAACAATAACTGTTCTGTTCCTTCAACGTTCCGCGTGTTTCGATTATTTTACGATAACCAATATCGTCCTACCGATATAAATTTGAGTCTATGGGTTTAGTAAACAATATACCAACACCCGTATGATTAGAGTGTGCGGGAGAATACGTGGCAGTCGATTTGCCGTCACTCGCATGAACTTGACTTTTAATAGACCACAACTTTGTCCTGCAGTCGTAAAATTTTCAACTGAGTCTGGCTGAATGCATAAGTTTAAAAACAAAATTGTCGAATTTTCCACGTTACTAATTTACGTGGATCTAATTTATGCAGAGAAAGTTACTGTTTGGTGTAGATTTTTAACTGGAGGAGCCATCGGTTCATATTTCCTTTCACAACAACGTTGGAATACGAGTCGATGATTACTAACTTGTGTTGATATGAATTGTATAATATCAACGACATGTGATTTCAAAAAGCCGCACTACATGCCACAGAGCTTATGCTATATTGAACGATCTGCACGAATGATTTAATTATATGATCATTTCACATTGAAGCAATGTGAACTGGCCACTGAAGTCATGCGATTTGGCCCCGTTCGGCTATTTGTAATGGCGTTTTCCTATGTAACAGGTCTGTACGTATAATCCTCAAACCAAAACGGACCTCAAAGTCAACATAACAATTTTTCAGAGTCATGAAAAATTTGACATTTCGTATGCAACCCACCCGGCCAAGACGTGGCAGGTATTCACAATGTGTTATATATAATAATAATATCGATAACATTCCATAAATAAATACGAAGATTTATCTCAGTCAATGAGCTGCACCAAATTCTATTTTTAGACTCATTGAAAGGGACTTACAGTTAAGCGCCAGCTGCGAACGATATATGCACCACTTACTAGCTAATGTTATAAGGCGATACCGCTGTTGAAAAACTTTTTCAGATGGTCTGGACTGGTACTGAACCCTGTTCCTTCTAGTTGGTAAGCAGGTATCCTACCTACCATACCATAAGGCACCTACAATAATAAAAGACCCTCTTTTATATCGAAATATCTATTAAATGGCCCGATTAATATGCTTACGGCCTTAGGGATCACAAGTACTTTAATTTTCCGATCTATTGACAAGAAGATTTATTTTGGGCGACTTGAGCTTTTTGTGGCAATTTGTAGTATTACAGGCATAATGAATCCCAATAAACCGTGAATAAGTAAATCTTAATTCAGCTAAACTGCCTTAAGGGCACCTGGTTCAAATCGTATGACTGCACGTATGCACATATTAGTTTCTAGTTCCCATTTGTCAAGGCTTAGTAGGGATCTTAGTCCCCAAAAACAAAACGAAGTGCCAGTTAGTTAGTTTGTTACGACGGGTAGCCAGACACGTCCAGCCCACCTGGGTCCCACTGTGATACCCATCAGTAATCCAGAAAATGGACAACCTATATGTCCGCGTCCCGGTGCGATCCGAACTAACCAGATGTATGTACAAAAGAAGAGATCCTGCCGATATTCACACCGGCCAGATCCGACAAGCCATCCAGACTCGGGTACTGGCATGGGAAAGTGCTCGACAGTCTCCTCTTCCTCCTCATCCTGACAACCCGTACAATAGTCATTGAACGGCAGACCTAATCTCCTAGCGTGCGCACCAGCCACCCAGTGCCCAGTAATCACAGCCACAAGAGTTCGCAGCCTAAGTCGCGGCACCCCTATAATAGACTCCCGAGCGAGCCCGATCATATAGGGGCCAGATTTGCCTTGATACAGGGCACGTGGGTTCATCATCCCAACGTAGCTGTGCCCTATTGGAGTGTTAAAATGAATGGCTTGTCTAGCTCTAAATGATTCCATTATTCTTTGGCATACGTTTAACACATTTTTTTCTCTACTCTTTTCTTCCACTTTTTGTCTTTCCACTAAAGGAAAATGTCAAAAACAGTAAACAGAGTAAGACGTCTTTTGTAGGTTTTCACTATTCAAGGAAATAAAACGAAAACGAAAAAAATGAAAAGAAATCGAATTCACTTCACTGGCTGGCAGGATGGCTGGATCAACTTCTTTTTTGTTGGCAATTCTATTTGCCGTTTGTCGGTAAATCTTTTTGAAATATTTTTCTTATTTAGTTCGTATTGTTATTGTTGTTGTAATACAATAAGAAGGGGACTGCTAGAAAAAAAAATTGTAAAAACTTTGATGTTGTTGTCATGTCACACTAAAAAAAAAAACAGAAAACATTCATGTGACATTTACATATGCAGGGCGGAATACAATTTCAATTCACTCTCCCCATGAAAAATATTTTTTTCTTAATTTTTTTCTTTTTTTGAAGAATGGGAGCGACCTTCTTACGGGCTTCTTTAATCAAATTTATGCTGAAAATTGATTGAAACCTTTAAATACATACAGTTTGTCAAAAACATGTTTTCAAAATAGAAAAAAAAAAAAAAAAAAATAAAATCATCTTTTTATTTAAGAATTCCAACAACAAACTCTTAATATGTTTGTTTTTTTTGCACACAATCCGTTAAGGAAACTTTTAAGAACTTGAAGGTGTCATAACTTTTAAAATATACCCACATAACAACATAACAACGCCAACAACAAAAAAGGATTTTTACCTGTTTTTTTAAGCTGTCAGATAAATGTTTCCAAAAATACAAAATTATTGGAATTTTTTGAAATTAATGATTTTCTATATTTAAATAAAATATTTCGGGAACGAGAACCTCAAAAAACTGAAGTAATTCCATTACTTTTAACAGTTACAGTAACGAAATAAATACAAAAGACAACAAGTTTTGAGTTTGTTGTTGGAATTCTCAAATTAAAAAAAGGTTTGAATATGTTTTCTATTTTGAAAACATTTATTTGACAAACTGTATGTTATTTATGTTCGATTTTTAGTGGGAATTTAAAAAATATTTACAGAAGAACTTAAATTCATAGAAAAAAAACAGCTACAATTGAATCTAAGTTTGGTTTCCTGCTCTAATCGTGGTTGTTGAGTGTCAAAGTTAAGTGTTAAGTTGTTATAGCAACCAACTCTGGTAATGCTAAAGAGCTATGCATCCTCTAGTCTATAGTGTTGGTATAACACCCAGAGATTGCTGTTCAAAGTAGCAACTCGAGTGTATCTTACTTTATAGCAGAATAGGGCAAAGAGCTGCTCTCCCCTTTTGTTTTCACTCTTCCCTGAGTAACTCTCAAATTACTACTACAATTGTAAAATCCATTAATATTAGTTTGCCTAATACTGCTTTATAATATTAGGGAATTGGGTCGACGTATTTTCTGACAGAGACTGTTAAGAGTGCTGAGTCTATAACTTTATAGTTGAAGGGAGCATTTTTTTAGTTCTTTATAACATTTTCTACAGAAGCTAAGTGTGGCACAGCCACAAAAAAATTGTAAAAGACTTGTTTAGAACAATTTGCGTTTCATTTCGACAGAAACCGGTTGCCTACTCAAGGTATTAATATGCGGTTTTATTTTGATATTCGACAGGCAGGTTAAGCGTAGTGCCCCGGTGGATCGACTCCATAGTAGGGATGCTCAGAGCATTGCTAAGAACTATTCTACTTGCGCTTTCTACAGGTCACTTAGGAACATATCAACTGGCCATACTACATCTCAGAGACCCATTAGAAGGGCGAAAGTCGCACTTTCGACTGCAATACAGGGCCGAAATGAGGTTTGGGCTGCTTATTATAGTAATTTACTAGCGGTAAATATTCAACCTGTACGGTATGAATGCTCATATGAGTCGCATGACGAGGACCCGCATAACTCATTTGTCTGTCCAAATCTCGAGTAGAACGCGAGCTCAAACAGCGGCCTCAAGAATAACAAAACTCCAGGTATATGTGGAATATCTGCAGAATTATTATAATCTAACGTATTATTTACCTGCTGAACTTCATGAGCGTGTGATGATAAACATCCCGAAAAATAGAGATCTTACAAGCCTTGATAACTGGCGGGGTATTAAACTGCTATGCAACAAGGTTATCGCTCAGATCATTTCCAAGAGAATCTCCGAAAGAGACAAGAGCAAGCTAGTTTCAGACAGCAAAACTCCACTATAGATCATGAGAATATTAACTCTCCGCAACGTTACACAACAATCTGTGGAACGGCGCTCACCACTGTATAGATTTTGGGAAAGCCTATGACAGACTGAAGCAGGAGGTGATATGGCTTGCGCTGGTATGCAAGGGAGTTCCGCTTAAACTCATTGAACTCATTAAGGGTGAGCTAGACATTGCAAGCTAATAAGAGACTGATAGAAGTGGGAATTGGAGTCCGACAAAGCTGTGTCCTGTCACCACTGCTATTTAACATCGTCCTGGACATGATCCTTGAGAAAGCTCTCTTCGACGGCAAAGGGATAACATGGTGACTGCAAAGCGGGTTGAACGACATCTATTATGCGGATGACATCTACTCATTCCGGCAACAAATTTACGTAACGCTGACAGCCGAAGTGTCAGGTTAAGACTAAAATATTCCGTGTTAACGAGACCTCCCGCGAATTATTTGTTATTGACACTGAAGAAATTGAAGACGTTCTTCAATTCTGTTACCTGGGGAGTATTATATCCGTAAACGGAGAGTCGAGCGAGGATATCGAGCTTGCAGAAAGCTTGTTAAACTTTTGGCTGTCTTCGATCAATTTGGAAATCATCCATATTATTGTTACATACGAAAATTTAGACATTCCGTGCCAGTATCAAATGCATCCTCTTGTATGGTTGGGAAACGTGGAACGTTGCTACTCGCGATATGAAAATGTTGCAAGTTTTTGAGAACCGCTGCCTTCGCAGCATTTTCTGGCCGATAACTGTGTCTAATCATACGCTTTGGTACAGAGCAGAACAACAACCATTTTCGATTGAGATAAAGATTGGTCACGCTCTTAGTAGAATTCCAAATGCAATTAGCAGAACTGACAAAGATTGGAATCTACAGGCGACAGAAAAAGAGGACCTGCTGACCAAACATTGAGAGAAGTGAAGGCGTTAGCGGAAAAACAGAAAGTTGTTCAGGAAAATCATTGAGGCCCTACGCTCCTTTTTGGATCGATAGGAATTTATTTATTTTTTTTTTTTTTTGATAGTATAGATGTACTTGCACATACGGTCGAATAAACGTGCTCTAATCCACTTAGAAAATGACTATATATGACTATGGAATATACATTCAACCCCATATGTTCTAAAAAATCTGCAAATGTTATACTTTAATGTTAATGTTATGCCTAAAAGAGCTTTAAATGAAACTAAAATTACGCAATTTGGCAATAAAGCGATTATTCTGGCGATTTTATGAAACCAATTTTTATTTTAAATTTTCGATAATTTAATTTTTTTCCATCTCTTTTGACTCGAAAAAAATAACCGAAATCTTTGTTAAGTGAAACTCCCATACTGTGTTCTCACCATGATTACTGGCTGATAGAAGCTTATGCTTAAGCATCCTTGAAATTAAGCCAAAAAATGTTTCCTAAATAGATTTTCAATTGTTTTTTCGTTCAAAAGCAAAACAAAAAAGGGATAAATTTTTTTTCTCCCTCTTAAGCTTTTTTTTAATTTTTCTGTGCCCTTTTTTTAAAGAGAAATAGCGTAAAACAAATAACCCACATTTAAATAATGTATGTATAGCCTCCTTTATGTTGTTGTTGTAGCCCGGCGTTTACATATACACTCGTATGGTTTCCTTTAGATAAAAATTGTACAAATATTTTGAAACACATGTTCCAATAATACTCGTCGTATGTACTCGTATTATGCCTTACAATACTGCTTTACTCCCTTTTTGTTTTTTTTTTTTGTGAGCACTTGTTTAAGCATCACTTAAATTAACTTCAATAACCATTCAGCAACACTTTATTTTATTGTTATACACACGCACACACACACGTACGTACACAAAGAAACTTGCAATTTCAATAGCAGCAAAAGCAACAATAAACAAACATTTAACATTTCTCAACTGTTAAAAAGAAGAGGAGAGTACAAAAAGGAATGGAAATGAAAAAAAAAACTTGTTTGATATTCCCTTTGTTATTGCTATTGTTGTTGTTATATCAAAAACGAAATATAATTACATGTTAAGTTTTGAAAGTAAAGCATTGCATGTGTGTGTGTGTGTATGTGTCTGGTAAGAATATAAAATAACAATTATTTGTGTGTACAATAGCATCAAAAGCAACAACTACAATAACCAGCAGGAGGGTGGTTAAAGAGCAACAACAACAATACAAATAGAAGAAGTAAAACACAAGCCGCCAACCACCCGTTTTGTTGTTGCTGTTCGTAAAGAGAAAAGTATTGCCATACTATAGAACAACAACAATAGCAACAGCAACTACTTAACGAAATGTTTTTGTCGATTTTTATTTTATTGTTAAATTATTTATTTATTTACAATGTTCTTGTTGTTGCTGCTGTTTTGTTATTGTTTATTTTAAGCAAACAATACATTCTCAGAATACTTCAACATACAGCAGCACATAGGACAACTTTTGTTATTGTTGTAGTGTGTTGTTGCTGAGAGTTGTTGATAAAGTAGATGGCATTTTTTTCTCTCTAAAGGAAATCAAACAAGTGCAGGAGAAAAACAGAAGAAAATAATAAAATCGTAACAGTAAACAAAGTCAGAGCCACGCAAATACTCGTAAGTTCTCACAGTTTACGAGTGTGCTGTTCAATGAACAGTGGGACTGAATGCTATATGCTATTCGTGAGGATGTTAAATGCTTTTAATATTTTTCTTTGTTTACAATTTGTTAAAAAAACACCTTTTTTGTATTTTAAACATTTTATGCTTTCGAAACCACTGTGGTTTTTATTCGTTATTTTTAGTGTTGCCATTGTGCATATTTATATACGCCTGAGAAATGTACTCAAGTGCGTGCTTTCGATTACATAATTTTCAATTTGGAGAGTGAAACAAAAACAAAAGTGGATGTCAGCATTATTGTTGAAGACAAAAATTTTCTTGTTTAAACAGGTGCCGTAAGTGTGTTTTATTTGTCACGCTCTCTGTTGAATGATGCTCGTGTATGTCTTATAATTTGCAGTACAGGTGGTTGGTAAGTTTAATCATTGTGGAAACGCATCGAATTTCAATACTACAGCGGAAGCTTAAATAGTGTTTTAATTGTTTAAAAAAGAGGCAGTGCTTTACTCAGACACTGTATCCTTTAATTGTAACCTTGTTGTCTATTGTGATTGAAGCATTGTCTTACACATTGTGTAGAGAGTACAGTACTCTAAGCCTGAAACATTTGCTATTTGGTATTTCCAAAATTTAGAAATATTTAGGAATTACCTTAAAATAGGAAACGAGGTGAGGTTTAACCAAAGCAAGGCTACCGAAACCACTAGAAAATTGGTATTCCGTAGGTATTGGTATTGCGTAATATCTCTTAGATTAGGTTTAAAGAGCGCTGTTTACGCACTCCAACCAGAAACCATACGGACGTTTGGTTGTGGCACTATTTGGAAAGAAAAAGTGAAAAAGAGAAAAAAGGAAAGGAAAGACACTAAGAGGAAATAGATACTAAACATAGAAGAAATGCAGACACCCCTATACTGGCTATCAGCTTACCATCCAGTTGATATCTGAAAAGAATCCCTGCAGGTCAGATATCCTGGTAGATGCAACATCACTGGTAGCACTAAGAAAACCTTGGCCTAGCAGCCTAAGCTTACGACTTTGGAGAGTAGGTCAAAGGCAAAAAATATGTTCCATAGTCTCCGATACTTCCTCACTGCCACATACTCGGCATATAATTAGGGGTGCTTACCATAGTCATAGTCAAAAAACTTATCAGAATTCTAAGAGGTTGCCTTCGCAGACTGACGAACCATTCCGTCCTCGAGCGTTCGAGTTTAAACCAAAGCAGCTTGAAGATCTTAAAGTCTTCCCTGCCACTTCATGACAATTCCACTCAGCGAAGGCCATATTTGTACACTACGCCAACGAAGAACTCCAGCGGAAGTCTAACAGTCACATCGACCAGTTCAAAATACTTAGTTCTCGCCAGTTGATAAGCAATTTCGCTTAGCAGTTTGACGCATAAAGAAGTGACGTGAGGGTTCTTCTACATTGTGAGAGCAACCTTAAGCTGACGCAGCACCCAGTTAGTGCTTAAATAGCAACCTGACTGTCAACATAGATGACCACACTCCCCCCAAGAGTGTTAAAGACACGAATTGAATTAGCTGCCCTAAGGACAGCGTAGACCTCAGACTGGAAGACTCTACACTTGTCCGGAAGTCTATAGGTCAGTCTTATGTTACCGTCCACAAATTAAACCCCTCAATAAGGCCTCGCTCAGCCTTAGAGCCATCCGTAAAGATAGCATTGCCATTCGACAACCTATGTTGATAGGCCAAGACTCTAACAGGAAAAACTGCCGTAATGATTTTAATTAAAATTGGCTCAATATGAAGTTGCACAGCCATTGAAATTTAGTTGTTTTAAGCTCAGAGAACAGTTGGACACATGACTAATGTATTGAACGCTTAATGAAGAGGCAGCGGCATCATTGACACAATATATATATATTAATTCCCATTACATTCCAGACTCACTGAAAGGGACCTACAGTTTAACGCTGGCTCTAAACGGCAAATGCGTTCAGAGAAGTTTTCAATAGTAGTAATACTCATAACCAGTTACAAGCTAATGTTATGAGTTGATACTGCTGTTAAAAAAACTTGTTTCTTTTTTTAGATGGTCTGGCCTGCTATTGAACCAAGGACCTTCTAGTTGGTAGTCAAGTGTCTTACCTATCATACCACAGAGGTACACCAATATTCCTTTCGAAATGAAAGTAGACTCTGTTAGCTTCCCTATCCTTGGCTTAGAATTAATTTAAAGTTAATGGTGTTTCTACAATGAGCCATTGTAGTCTCTGGGTGGGGTACTTCGTTACCGCCTTTCATACCTACCTACCTACCTAATGAAAGTTACAAATATACATCAATGTGCAATCAGTCGACTAAGCATCCCTTGAATATATTATCAGGGACTTCAGCCTAGGCTTCAGCTAGTTTACTACAATGAACCTACCACTTTAGATCCTTATAGTAAGAACTGTCGTCTAGTAGTTGTCGTCGAAATAGTTGTAATAATTTTCCTGTAATCAGCCCACAATAGGGAGCTCTTAAACGTTCTAAAGTTTCTTGAAGCTTGAAGTCTGATGCACTAAAATGAGTAAGACGTGCTTAACAGATCTCTCTGAGTGGCATTAAATAATAATTCTTTTTTATCTAAAATATCCTGAAACTGTTTAATCGTCTGTATATTGAAGTTGAAGCACTTTTTTCTGTTTTGTTCAAACATTTATCAAGTGTTTTACCCTCATGCGTGTGTGTATGTTGCTGCTGGTAGTACTATTTGTGGCAAATATTGTTTCTAACATTTAACCCCTCTCTCAAGAGTTTTGTTTCAAGAGTATTAACTCACCCTTCCTAAGTAGTATTCCCTGCCATTGATGTGTGTTATCGCTGTGCTGATGCTGTTTATCTTGAATTTCTATTTGAGTACCCAACGACAACGATACATTCACATTAATTTCGAATTAGTTTTGCATCATGTGGTCCATGATGCAGAAAAATCATTCTAAAATAACAACAACAACAAGAACAACAACAACAGCAAGAGCAACTATAATAAACTAAAATAATAAACACCAACACAAAATGAACATGAACAGCATGAACATGAAGCAGAACAAATTTTCTAAAATTCCAAATGCTCTGCAGAAACCTATCTACCCAACAACTACGAAGGAATAGAGTCTATTAAATAATGGGTCTTAAGGGTTGCCATTGTGCAAAAGGTTTTCTTAATAGATCAGATAGGCAGTAAGAGAATAATGATATAGAGGTGAATATGCGTATCATAAGCCATAAAAAGTTTACAATTTTATGAGGGAGTGGGGAGAACTATTGGAAATAAAAAACGTAAAAATGCAAAAAAAAAACTTGAAACACTTAAATGTCATGGCATATACCAGCTATACAACACTGCATGATGATGACGATGATGCCACAGATCAACAGATTTTCCGCGTGAATAATTTTTTGACTTTTGAAGTGAAAAAAAAAAATCAAATTTTTTTTCTTCTTTGAGTTCTTCAGCACCAACTTGGCGTGTGATTTTATTAAGTTTTCTTCTTTATCTTCTTCTTCTTTAAGTTTTCCTGAATTGGTTCTGTTGTTGTTGTTAACTATAAAGGTGTTCCATAAAAATTAGGTTAATACCTCTTTACAAAAGCAGGCAAATATGTCTAAATGCGTTACGATTTTTCTTTTCAACATTTTTAATCTTCTTCTTGGCTCACATGTGTGTGTCTGTAGGTAAATGTAGATTGTCTGTCTCGTTGGTGTGCAACCAGCAAACACAACAAGTCATAAAGACGAAGACCAAGCAGAAGAAGAATAACAAATTTTTGAAAAGCTTGTCATTTCATTTGACATTTGTATGCAAAGATTGTTTGTAATCAGGTGAGTTGACCACAACAACACACATGTGTGAATATTGTGGGTAAACAAGAGTAAATGGTTAAAAGAAAACTCACGAAGCACATGATAAGTTATTTTCTTAACTCTGCAAGCAGTTTGAAAACATTTTTATACTTTTTGAGTTTTAAATACTTATGTATAATGGAAAAGTACTTTTTTTTTAAAGTACTAATAAGATAAGAAAATCTATAAAAAAAAACCTTTTTAAGGTTGCAAGCAGTTTTAGTTTTTCGTATTTCAATACATCACTAGTGCCAAAAAGTTAAAAATATGCAAAAGTACTTTTTTCCTTTAAAAAGTACTAAAAGAAGAAGAAAATTTATAAAATGAAAATTTTAAATGATGCTTTATTTTAATGTAGTAAGAAAGTACTTATTTCCAATTAAAAGCGTCATAAAGGTGAATATATTTATATAAAGTACTTTTTGATAGCTTGATAACGATTTTAAAATTTTTATAAGACTTTTTCTTAATAAGTTTTTTTAAATAATAAAATGAAATATATAAGAAAAACTACTAAACAGTACGAAACCAATAATAAATATAAAAAAACGTATGTATTTTGGTGCCTTGGTTGGCATTTCAAATACATTTATTTACATTTTTTTTGGTACTTAAAATGAACATACTAAAAAAAGTACGTAAATGGGTAAGAAATGCTTAAAAGGTAATTCTTCTTGTAACTTATCCCATTTGAGAGTTGTAAGTGTAAAAGAAATACTGATCTTTTATAAATAAAGTACTCAAATGTGACAAAAATTTGTAAAAAGTACCTTTTTAAAAACTTTTGTAACAGTTTGGAAACTTCCTATTTAACTTTTTTAGTATCGTAATACAAAAAACAGACACTTTTTTATATATTTAAGATCCAAAACAACTGAAAAATGGGCAAATAAGCAAAAGTACTATTTTAGAATTTTACAAAAATGAAGTAATATATAACTTAATAATCTCTCTTTATAGCATAAATAACTTTGAAGAATAATTTCAAAAGTACTTTTTCCACTAGTTCAAAAAAATTTATTTTTAAAAGCGTAACAATTACATTTTATACCAGATAAAAAGTGTAGCATTTTTAATGAATTCTTACCCCATATTATGTATTTTAATACAATATTTTCATACGAAATTTTCGAAAAATATATTTCAAATACATATTTTTATGAATATGGGGGTTAATGATATAAAAGCCATATGGGGGTTAATGATGTAAAAGTCATATTTGGGACCGTTTTCTAGATATTATTTCTGAACAATAAAACAGTTGAAAAATAAAAAGTACTTTTTTAGACAACCATTTTTTGACAACCATAAAAAAATTAGTGATACTAGAATGCTGCAAATTTGGTAAAAATGCTTTTTACGGATTTCTTGTCAAAATAGAGCAATAAAAAATCGTTCATTAAGATTGTCGAGAACGAAACTATTTGAAGTACTTTTTTGGACTTTGTAAAGGAAAATTGGAGAAGATAAAAAAAATCATAAATAAAAATAAGACTTCTTTACCAATAATAAGTTGTCTAGAGGGTAAATCAAAATAAGATTTCGTTTAAAAAAGACTAAAAATATAATTTTAGCCTCTCGGTAATCCCAAAGGCAGAAAATTATTTTAAAAAGTACTTGTTTTTAATTTACAATAAAATTTCACAAGAAAGTTATATTTAATAGGTAAGAATATCGAAAAATAAGAAAATTAAGTATAAAAGGAATATAAGGGTACTTTTTTAGTACTTTTTGTGTACTTTTTAATATAAAATCTAAAAATAATTTTTGATATTTTTGTAGCCATATTTAAGAAAATACTTTATGTAAAAATAAATCAAATTTAATAAAAAAAAATTGTACTAAAATAATACTGACAATGGCAATCCTGCAGTAGGTTGAAAGATCTCTAAGTATATTATGTGTTTTTACGATGCTCACCAATTTGTTTAATTTCCATTTTGACTTAAAAATACAACAAAAAACTGAAATTCATTAAATATTGAAATAAGTTTCCAAAAGTACTAAAATAGTACTTTGAAGGTTATAAAAATTGTCTCATTTTTTAGTATATGGCTTTGTTGCCTTACAGTGCGAACTTATAGGCTGAATTTTTCAATATTTTTATTTTAGCTGGGATTAGCTATGCATATGCAATGATACATGTATGTATGTCGGTGTCTGTTTCAAAAACCAAATTTAGAAAAAAAAATTTGGTACCTTTTTTAAACAGTATCCTTTTAATTTCAAAGATTTTTAAATCTTTAAAATTATGCTTGAGAAATCCATTCTTTTATGGATAACTTGTTAAATTCTTTTGGGGATTCAAAATCCCTTTACGTTAGAGCCAAACAAATAGCAAACCTTTTGGGACTTTCCTATAGAAAATACATTTAATTTTGTCTTTGGGTTTTACCCCAAACGGAAGAGTGATGACTAGCTAGTTTTGAAAACATTTTTCGTTTTTTTTTTAAGAAAAGTACTATTTTAAATGAAATAAAAATAGAATTGGTTGCATACGTTTCTCTTTTACTCAGCTTTTTGTTGTTGTTATGTTTTTGATAAATAATTGTTGTTGTATTGTTAACGTATGCTTTTGCTAAAATCATTAGCGAAGAAAATAATTCCACAAAATAAGGGTGTTTTCTTAGGCGTTATTTCCCCTTTTGCCACAAACTAACCACTTGTGTTCTATAACGGCGACTCCACCATACGAATTTTTGGCGAAATAAATGAGTAAATGAATGAATGAATTGCTGAATGAAATGAAAGTCTCATCTGTTGTGGATTAGATTATGTATCATAAACTTGTAATTTATTGTTGTTGCAAGTTAGAAACAAGTGTTTCTCAGCATTGGTTTCTTGCTGCCCTCCTACTTAACCAACTGTTCACATATCAGGTTTGCACAAACGAACGTTGATGCCAAGGTTAAATGAGGTGATATTATCATCATTCATTTCACTCTGATCCCTGGAGACTGTTTGTCTTCTTGAAAACAAATTTTGGAAAAAAAAAACAACTTCAACAACAGATTTATTTATTTTTGTTTTATTTTTTGTGTTGCGATGTATAAGGTCCAGGATATGAGTAGTGTCTTGGGATATCAATGGTTTATAACTCGAATTATGATTTAATAAATCGTTATTACTTTAGCAGATGTTGTTATAATTCTTTTACGAGGGTAAGAACATGATTTATATTCGAAAATAATTTAAGAAAATTTTAAGAAAAATCTTAAATTTTCACTTGTTTTAAAGGCCTTGCGAAAGAAATTTTGTTTTCAGTTATTTTGTATTCATATTTAGGGATCTAAGGTAAATCCAACCTAAAAGATGAGGCTTAATGCTCAAAGTAACAGTGTATAGCGAAAATTTTAAGGTACATTTGAAATCGTTTGCTTTATTGAGCACGAATTGAGTATTTTGAGGCCTAAACTGTTTTTTTAAATCGTGAAAATATTTTGATTTTTGTAATTATCGACTCAATTAATGATTACCAATTGCTTGTAATTAATTAAATATAATTGAAAGTAATTGATGAATACGATATAATGATTACCTTACACAGTTGTAATTGGTGATTTTCAATTACCAATTACATGTAATTTACAAGTACCGATAACAAGTGATATTTAGTCACGAATTGTAATTGTAATTGCCAATTACCAATTATTAAATTACAGGTAATTAGTAGTCGCAAATTACAAATCACAAAACATAGTTGCATTATGTGCAACTAATTAGTACTTTTCAATTACACAATTATCCATTGTGTATAATGTTATTCTAAATCGGTAGTCTGCGTCCTTTGTGAATAAAATACGATTGATTTCATGTAAGCAAAACTTTATTGTGAACCCTTAATTCTACGCTTAATAGTTAGCTTTAGCTGCCACAGATCCGGTGTGGGTATTAGATTTGGTGCCGCCTGTGAGAGGCACAGGAATAGAAACTGAAACAATTGTCTACCACCAGACAAGGGCGCATCAGAAAGGATCATAAGAACGAACGATGGGCGATTAAAATGCAAAGATCACTGGAACGGTCATCGAGCGAATAAACTACAAGGATCACAAGAATGAACGTCAGGCAATTAAATATGGAAGCTTGGCATGGTATCTGGTATTAAGAAACAGGAGCTGTCGTCTGGAGTGATTTCGGTAACGGGCTAGATTTTGATAATTACTGTTATAGAGGTGACATGATAAATGTGGAAGACCTTGCCACCTGCTATTTATAGTCTAATTAGATGAGTGCTGAGGACCTTATAATTGGAGGTTTGAGTAAATACACCCACAATGGTAACACGATGAATGCAGAAGATCCTGTTACCAGCTACGTATAGCCCAATTATAGCATGAATTCGGGAGACCTTATAATTGAGGTTTTTAGTAAATTGGCAAAATTTCACCCTTATCGACGTTCCTGGTCAGAGGGACATCCATGTAATTATGAGGCCAATAAATAAAATAAAAAGTCTATTAGCATATTGGAATAGCATACATTTTACCTCCGTTAAACTCTGTGTTTGTTGAAGGTACCTTTTCTATGCTTAAAGATCCTGCGCGGAGAAGAAGACTAATCTGGACTTGATTGGATACTAAACGTATAATTTAGCTGTTTTAACTGGACCGTGCGGATATCTTTTTTATATATTTCACGAGCCGTTGCCTACCTGTGATTAATTTCTGTCAATCATAGGGTGTCATTCCTCCCGTAATGGCCTGTAGTCTGCTTCAAGCCAAAATTATGGCTATTTATCATGCTTCAGAATTGATGCGGCTCTCTAGCAGGTGTGGCCACCAACTTTAAACTGATGTGGGACTGTCGCTATTCACTTGGGGCACTTTCGCGGCAGTTACAGATACATTCCGGGTAATTGTGTGAACGATGAACTCGCTAAGGCGTGGTACACTAATGCGGAATGTCTCCACAGTTGGAAACAGATACACCTCTTGCCTCCGTTAAACTCTTTATTAGGTGAAAGTATAATTTCGCTGCGAAGAGATCCTAGGCGGGGAAGAAGACTTGCCTTATTGCAAGACTGACCTAGAGAATAGACCTAGACTGACGTGAGAATATCTCATCTTTTGTATCTATTTCATGCATCGTTGTATAATGAGTAGACATGCAGAATGGCTGCGTGTCACGTCTACCAGACTTCTGTTGTGTGTTTCAAGCTGAAGTGATGGCTATTTATCATGCTGCATACTTGATCCTGGGTAGTGCAGTACTGATAGCCAAGCAGCGCTCAGATATCTTTAAACCGGTGTTGGACACTCGCGATTCTCTTAAGTCCCTATCGCGGCAGTTCAGTGCCCACCTTATCTGAATATCTAACCACAGGGACATCACGTTCAATTGTGTGGCCGGTGGGCTTTCTAGGGCGGGGTACAATATTGCCGAACGTCTATCTACACATGAGAATGGATACACATCTCAGCTCTGTTAAACTCCATTGGATATGAAGCGTATCAATTAGCTGTTTTAACTGTACCGTGGGGATATCTCATTTACAGTATCTATTTAACGGGTCGTTGTGCAGTGGATAGGATAGACATGCGAATAATTTCTGTCGGCGTTTTAGACCGATTGAGGAAGAGGAAAAGGAACTGGAGAGGGTTGTTTACTTCATTTGTCTGTTGCAGTTGCTGAATCTCCTTTTCTCGATAGTCTGTCGGATTTAAGGATTGGTTTTAGGCTTGATTTTATTTAAAGGATAGTTGTGCTTTTGATGCAATCCCCAAGCGACCAGCTCCGAGCTTCACTCACGTGGTATTACAACGTGCCGCTGATATGTGATATCATCACTGAACTTACTGATGATGAGGATACCACTTCCTTTCATCCTACATGGGCTACTATGCCAGAGTTATTTACACTAGTAGTAGCATGTATGCTACGAAGCCTGATCGAGGGCTTAATTCTGGTATCACGGGAGTCGGGTGACCCATAACCCGTCGTTCCTGCCTGACTATGGTTTAGATAGTTGCCGATACTTTACCAAGGTGTAAGTTATATCCAAATAACAAGCCTCTCAATTCGATACTCAGTGGTGATTTCCATCATAGGTGGGGGAGAACACCAAGTATGCATCGTATTCACTCTTGCTTCGGGCATGATGTGGTATGCCAGCGTGTCGAGACTCACGTTAAACTGTGACTTACTTCCTCCCATCCTATCGTGGTATAGGGTATAAAAATTGACAACAACAGATAGGTACGACTATGATTGTTGGATTATTTTGAAAAAACGATTCAAAAACAATTGAAAAATTCTTTATCATACTTGCGCAATACACGCTAAGAGCTTATGATAAAACAGTGTGGCAAACAAGCAAAACGTGTCTCAATTTTGCATAGCAACTCTGTGATTTTGGAAGACAAATAAATAGACGGCAAATTGAGAACGTGTGTCGTTTTGATATTTTGGAAAGAAGACATACAAATCAAATTATTTAACGATTACCAACAAATAGCTGGCATAGAAATAAGGAATGAATTGTGTAAAGACAAATGGAAGGATGGTAGTTGGGGGGGGGAAGAGTAAGGAAGGAAGTAACGTGTGTTAAATGTCATGCCATAAATGGTTAACAAACGTATGATTATAAGGACGCAATGCTCTGTTTGTGAAGTTTACTTAAGGGCAAACGTTGTTAACAAATCTCTATAAAGTGGTGGTTTCTATTTCCTTTTTTTTAAATTAAAGACACGTGTTTAGAGTAGAAATTGAACGAAAACCAGCCAGTTAAAGCACTCATTCATGAATTGAGTTTTAAGCGTTTTTGTTTTTGTTTTTGTTTTGTTTTAAACATTTGCTTACGTAGTATGCTGGCTGGCCAAAACGCATAAATATGACAGGCGTTACAGATTAGTTGAAACATAAGATTGTTGTTTTTGTCATTGGCTTTTGAAACGAGTGTATCCATGAGCTTGTTAAACAATTAGGATCACCACGTTTTTTGAATTGGGTTTTTGCTTTGTTCTTGTTCTTTTTTTCTATTCACATAATTTTTCCCAGGCTTTAATGTTTGCTAGAGAGTAATAAATTTGATTTTTATGTTTTCACTTCTTAATCTTTATTCGTATGTTTTCTCTCTTTTATTTGTTGGTTTCTTTTTTCATTATAGGCTCTCTAATGGGTTCGGCGAGTGAAGATGAGGATGATGACGATGATCCACCACATTTAAGAGGACCCCCTCTGGGTCTGGGTATGTTAGGACCAAATGGTCCAGACTCAGCAGGTGGACCATTGGGAGCATCAGATATTTCAGTACAAAGCATGAGCACCGACAGCAAAAACACGCATGACGATTCAGATCAGGTATGTTGTTTTCACACAACATTGGCATATAAGATACGTATGAAAAAAGAAAAAACTCATCATCACTAGCCTCACATATTAACCACAGACCTTTATGATTATGGCCTTTTTCGTGATTAATGATTATGGCCAAACAATTACCACAGAAAAAAATCATATTCTTTTCCTTTTTTATTTTTATTTCCATTTTTTTGTTTTTATTTTTATTTATCAACACTTTTGTGTGGTGATTTTTTAAGAAGAACAAAAAGTTTTAAAAACGCAAAGAAAAAACTTTTTTATTTTCTCATAACAGGGTTCCTTAGATGGTGATCCTGATGCGAGAGGCGATTCACAAGCGGAAAATAAAAGTCCTGACGATGCCAACGGCTCAAAACGAAGGGGGCCACGCACAACGATTAAAGCGAAACAATTGGAGGTTTTGAAAACAGCATTTAACCAAACGCCGAAACCAACGCGGCACATACGAGAGCAATTGGCCAAAGAAACGGGGTTGCCAATGAGAGTGATACAGGTGAGTTTGGGCAGCTATAGAGAAAAGTCTTTTTACAAAATCCAAAGAATTATTTGCAATAAACCATACAAGTCCGTTGAAAGTAGGAACCTGGACAATGGGGAACCTGCATATTTGATTAAATTACGAATGATATTTCCGGACTTGATTTCAGTGATATTTTCGTTTCTTTGTATAGCCGCGACGCAGTGATTCATCAATAGTGATAGCCAGGAATACCAGAAATATGCCATTGCTTGCTATTTCTCATGCAACCAATCAAGTCGGACGTAAGATTTTTATCTCTGTTACGAAGTTTTATGAATTTTGGCATCAATTTTTTGTTGCATATTTTTGCATATTTTGCTCATAACAGCATATTTAAAAAATTTTTTTTTTTTTTGTATTTAAAGAGTATTTGATACCTTTTTGGCGCAAATTTAAATGTTGTGGGAGCATATTTTCTGCATATTTTGCTCATAACAGCATTTTTTTGTATATTTCAATTTTGAGAGCATATCTTCGACATATTTTACGTATCTAAAGAGCATTTTAAATCTTTTTGACGCATATTTAGATTTTTTGAGCAACACAGTGAAAACAAAATTTTATTTTAAATTCTGACCAGGCTATGACATTTTTGAATTATATGCACCATTTATGTTAAGTTTATTGTCGCTTACTAGAATCAAAAATAATTGCTGTAATAATATACAAACAATTATGTGCGAACGGAAAGCGTTTAAAGTCGAAAAAGAAGATTTTCAAAAATAGATTAAATATATTTAAGCGCCATGACTTCTATAAGGCTCCTGGCGCCATAACTTAATGTGGACTTAGGTCGATTTAAGTTACTCTGTCATGCGCCCAAAGATATTTAAAAGATATTGAATTGTTGAATAAAAATTTTTTCTATTGTTTAAGAAAATTGTTGTCTTTTTAGAGCATATTTTTGAATTTAGATCATATTTTAGGGTTTTTACTGCAAATTTTATGCGCATAAAATAATTTTCAAGAGCATATTTCTGGTTTACCTGGTTCTGACCCTATGGTAAGATATTTATTTCTTTGTTTAAAATTTCGAAATTTGAAACAAATTTCACTAAACATCTGAAATAATTTCATGACATGAACCAAGAGAGTTGCAAGTGTCTGTGATGACTTTTCTAATAGTGATACGACGACAGTAAGTGAAACTCATTTGTTAAATTTAAAGAAAGTTCTAGTAACTTAATTTAATTCCGAGACAGTCTAATAGCTCGGTGCTCAGATTAAAGAAAAGAGTGAAAAATTAAGGCTACCCTGTCTAGGTGTAATACCATTACCCTATTTTGATGTTAAAGAACTTATAGAGTTGAGCTGCGACACAGAAGCTAGTTACTCTAAAGTGGGTAGGTCAGTCGAAGGAGTGTGTTCAAAACAGTGCACGTAATTTCAGTTACCATGCAGCAATTTGAGACAGACATTGCCAATTACTTAAAAATTATTATGAATGTAATGGATAATTGGAAAATACTAATATATAATACGTCATTTGTAATTGAATGTTCTTAATTACAGATTTAATTACAATTTGTATTTTACCACTCGCAATTACCCATTAACATTTCAAATATTTGGCATTTTTCAATTTCTCATTATGCAATTGAGAAGTGAATTGTGACAATTACTTCAACAAGTTATTTTACAATTAATCACTGCATGTAATTAGTAATTGACTTTTACCAATTACTTATTGCAACAGTTGGTATTATTCACTTAAATGTTACGTAGGTATTTTAACAATGATTCCTAATAAGTTTCAGTTGTCAAGTGAGTGATAGGAATTCCTAATTGACAATTACCAATTACAAAAATTACATTTACAATTTACCAAATAACACATAATTGGTTATTGATTAAATATGCATAAGTGGTATTTGCCTCTTACTAATTACCAATTATATGTAATTTGTAATTGTCATTGCTTAACAACAATTTCATTAAAACAGTTACATGTAATTAGTATTTATAATTAGCAACTGATAATATTTAATTACATACAAATTAAAATTCTTTTTTCTTTCGTTACGTGGGCATTACTAATTATATTTTGTAAGTAACTAAAATCTATCAGTTGCTAATTGCAACCACTAAATATATAGAATTAATTATTGTTAGTTAATGAAAATTAAACATTGTTGGTCATTAGTCAATTACCAATTATGTATATGTCATCGATAATCGGCAATAAGTAAATATCAATAATGCATTATTTGTTATGTAATTAGTAAATTTGATTGGTGATTTACAATTCATAATTGGTAATTATCATTACCAATTCTTATCATTCAAAGTATATTTAAAACTTATTAAGATGCTGACTTTTTTGGACAAACCACGTCTATTAAAGCTTTAAACATATAAAAGCATTTAATGGGTTTATAACTGTTCCTAGCATCCAAACAAAATATGTGTCGAACCAAAAAGTACATACTTGAAACTGTAGGGTATCACATTGTCGGCTTAATTTGATCACAAACTTTTTGTAATTCTTTAGTAAAATTTAATAGCAATTTGAGAAAATTTCTTTTCAAATACAAGTGGCCTTTAATAGCTTTGCCTTAATACAAACGTCGTACGAACAACATAAAACTCTTCCGGTTTTTAAGCGTTTTAAACGTTTATTGCGGCTGAAATTACCGCAAATACGAGTACACCTGATAAGAGTTTAACATGGAACTGCATGGATTTTACAAGTCTGAGTAAAAAAATTTAATATTTTTTTTTTTTTTTTGAAACAATAATTTGATGAAAACATTATTATTAAAGAAAACAAATTCAAAAAGAAAAAAGCTTTAAGCGGCAACACAGGCACGTTAACGTGCCACACAATCTAATGTTCAACAGATTCTTTATTATTGTTCTTGTTGTTTTGTGAGTTGCAATACGAGTACTTTTTTCGCATAAAATGCCAAAAGAAAATTAAAATGAAAAGAAAAAAAAAAAAAAACACGAGAATTGGAAACAATACACGTTTAATTGGATCATAAGCTGGAAAACATTCATGTTTCAATGGCTGAGTGGATGGCTGGATGGCTGGCTGGATGGCTGCCTGTGTTGCATGCACCACCACCACCAAGTCAGAGTCAACATCAATACAATTTTTGGATAAATACGAACGAGTCTCTGTTTTTCATTATTTTCTTTCTTGTTTTTTTGTTAATTTTAGCAAACAAGTGAACGTTGGAACGTGACAATTGACCATAAAAATACTGAACACAATACTGCCAGAGTACAAGACACACAACACACTAACGTTGTAATTTAAAAAATAAAAATAAAAATAAAAAAATTAAAAATAAAAAATAATCTAAAAATGTATGAAATTTAAAAAATTAAAATTTTTTTATTTTTTGATTTATTTTCAATAATCTTCACAAATCCCCTTTACCCCGCCCAGTCTACTATTTTAAATTTGAATCATTCAACTAAATTATGGTTTTAAAGTCTTTAAAAAGCAAAGCATAGCATAGCAGAGCATAGCATATCAGAGCAGAGCCATAATTATAATAACCAGGCGTGTATACTTATATTGACTTGGTGTCAAATTTAGCCGACGGCTTTTATTTACTCTTTCAACAGTTTAATAATATTGCTTGCCACCGATTGTAGCAGCCTTAAAACTTACACACATACACACTTGGTTATGCACACACACACACCTTTGCAAGTGTGTTTGTGTAAGTTAAATTACTTATCGTTGTTATTACTATTGTTGTTGCTGTTATAGCTTCTACACGCTTTTAAGGTGTCAGTCAGTTTACGTTGAAAGTGTGAACGTCAATAAATTTGATGGCTTCTTTCTCTCTTTATCACTTGCCTGCCCAGCACTTGGCATTGCCTGAAAATATTTTAAAGTGAAGGTAATGCAGTGCAATTACACTGCTTCTGTTTAAAGTGATGCTGAGATTGTATTTAAGCTCATCTTGCCTCCACCTTAAGCTATTCAAAGGCAATTATTAAGTAGCAAAATTATCCAAAAAAAAAACTAATTTTTCACTACAAAAGTACAGAGGCAATAGACTAGCAACAGTTGGTGTAAAACCTGCTGTGGAACTTAATGAAGTTTTAATGGATCAAGTTAATGAAAAATGTGAAGCAGATTACGATTAAAGATAAAATTAAAGTATTTAGTTTATTTGGTTCCCAAATTCTGGAAGCCAATAGTGCGAAGGACCGAGTCTTGCATTGAACTTCGTCACCGATTACAAAAACTAGGAGGCAATGTGTTAACTATTCGCTGCTACTGATAAAGAAGTTGGTTTTTAGGTAAGGTCACTCACTGAATTGCTCTAAACCTACCAAGAAGAATTTGTTCCTATGAAGAAGTGACATATATTCACCAAGATCCGATCCATAACAGATTAAAGTTAAAAAAATTATTCGTCAGATTTGTGAGAGGTCTCTGAAAATGCTGAAAGACCTACAAACGCATCCCTCTTCTGTAAGAAACACACTGTTTGCAATTAAGTGCTACAATATTTAAATGTATTTTTTTCGCTATCACTCCTCTAAGGGCATAGCATACTGTCTATCCACAAAATACTCACAGCCTTGTTTCGGTTTCTTTAATCAATGTGATCTTTCAAGCTAAATAGATGCTTAACCCACTGTTGCTTCCTCCATATGATTTTGGTGTGTGTAGTGGTGAAGATCCTCGCTAATTAGTGGCGATCTATACTTTAGCATTGTAATTTTGTTTCCAGTAAGTGGAGTGTTTTCCTGATCATTCGTCTGATGTTTGTCATTATTGCCAGAGGTATGCGGGAAGATCAGGAAGACATCTTCTTTATTTTTTCGATGGTGTTGTCTGGAGGGAAGTTGAAACCACAATTAAATTTTTCTTCGTTTTGTCCTCCGTTGGGGCTCGAACCTGGGTCGTTTGTGTTGTTACGCGTAAGCCACCCCAGTATAAAACCATCCAAAACTCAAGATCAATGACTGTCTAAAACTACGCTGTATCATTAACAACAATGTTGGCAACGCTATTCCATATGGAGTAAATAGCCTCCCCTGTCAAACAACAGCCAAAACGCAAACTCTCCGAAGGTAAGCAACGAAACACTGCAAAATAATCCTAAATTCCCAGTAATTTTTGTGATTTTTGCTTTAATAATAAAACTGGTATCACACACGAGTTGTAATAGCTGATCTTAAGTTACTGAGAGTAGTAGTGGTAGCAGTAAAATTTTGCAGTTCGCGCTGAAGAAAAAACTAAAGAGGTAAACAACAACACAAACAAACTATTTAATTACCCAAAGCGACATACGTTTGCTTTCACCAAAATCTATCACACAACTGAATGAAATTGTTGTTTATTTCATTGTTGGACTCAGCTATCTGTCTAGACTTAAGCAAACGCATGGAAGACCGCATATTTTTTTAATATATGACGTTCATGACATAATTGTTATATTAGGAACGTCTACAATGTGATAAGAACAGGCAGTTGCATATATCTGCCTTGCATCTAATGAAACTTTAAAGAATTTGTTGTCTTTTTGGTAACAGTTATCTCTGACAGTCAAAAATAGAGACTATAACTCCATTCTCAGTGTAAAGTAGCCAGTAAATACATCGGAAGCCAACGAAACGCAATGGGCTTTAACCAGGATGTCATACTGTATTAGTTGTCGATCCGTAGTTCGAAGTAGTTCAACTTTACTAATATTATCTGATTAAAAACATCAAATGCATCGTAGACATCGCTTTGCGGTTGTTCCATGTCATTTTCTGATATAGCCCAGGTTTCACAGCCGTATACACTAATGGACAAGACGCACCTGTTGTGAACTTGTGTTTTGAGATGTCAGTGCTTCTTATTTATTTTGCATTTGGTGGAAACAACATATGTGCAAGGGTGGGATGGTGTGGTGGTTAGAGTGCACGTGTATAACACAAGCAGCCCAAGTTCGAGTCCCCAGCAGAATATTACGAAAAATTTAATTGCGGTTTCGAGTATTTAATAAAGATGGTTCAAACTCCCTAGAAGAAACCTCCTTGATATTTTCAGCTTACCGCTGGTGATGACGACTAACATCAGACGAATGATCAGAAGAAAACTTCACCCATCGGGAAAAAATTAAATACTAAGCTAGGATTACCACCTCCAGTTAGCAATGATCTTCACTACTACACAATCATATGGAGGCAAGCTACAGGATTAATCATCCACTTAGCTTAAAAATCAACCTGATTAATGAAACTAAAACAAGACAATGGAAGCTTTGTGGAAAGCCAGCATACTCCCTAGAGGGGTGACGGAGAAAATAAAATAAAATATGCCAGTAGTATAGTGCCATATAGTATAGTCAAGATCAATTAGTTTCCTAAAGAGGGTATATTACGAGGGCGGATTGACATTGAAGCTACCTAGCGCTAGATGGCAGCACAAAAACAAAAACTTTTTCTTTCTTAGAGATTGCGATCTGTCAAACGTCATCTATTAAAATTCTAGCCAAATTCATTGATTAGTTTATTTGTTGTAGTCGTTTGATGTAAGCAACTTTTGTGTTTCTTGGAAAATGGAAAAAAGTGAATTTCGTGTAGTGATTAAACACTATTATTTGAAAGGCAAAACGGCGAAAGAGACAAAAGAAAAGCTTGATAAACATTACGGCGAATCTGCTCCGTCAGATTATATGGTAAAATATTGGATGGCTGAATTTAAACGGGGCCGAACAAGCACTGAACAATACCATCAACAGAAAGGCAAAGAGAGGTGGTTAATGAAGAAAATATCAAGAAAATCCTCGTATCGTTATGAATGATCGCCGGGTCAAAATACGTGAGATTGCTGAAATGGTAAACATAACATATGAACGTGTGTTCAACATTTTGCATGAACATTTGCATATGAAAAAGCTATCGGCAAGATGGGTGCCACGTTTGCTCAGTGTTGAACAAAAACGAGTTCGACAGATCACTTCACAGCGGTGTTTGGACATGATAAAGCATAATCCTTTTGATTTTTGGCGTAGATTAATAACTGTTGATGACACGTAGGTCCACCACTACACACCTGAAACCAAAAATCAATCGAAACAATGGGTGGAAGCTGGTGGAAGTGCTCCGAAGAAGACGAAGACAGCGAAATCGGCTGGCAAGGTTATGGCCACTGTATTTTGAAATGCACACGGACTATTGCTCATCGATTATCTTGAAAAGGGATCCACAATCACAGGAGAGTATTATCGTGCATTATTGGATCAATTGGTTGACGCAATCAAGGAAAAACGACCACATTTAAACAAGAAAAAAGTGCTCTTTCTTCAAGACAACGCACCGGTTTACACAGCATTAAATACGATGCTAAAACTACGAGAAATCCACTTCGAATTGATTGATCATCCACCCTATAGTCCAGATTTAGCCCCTAGTGACTTTTTCCTGTTTCCAAACTTGAAAAAATGGCTCGCAGGAAAAAGATTCATCTCAAACGAAGAAGTGATTACCGAAACTAATGCGTATTTTGAGGAGTTCCCAAAAGCGTATTATTCAGATGGTATAAAAAAGTTGGCAAATCGTCTTACTAAGTGTATTGAGCTAAAAGGAGACTATGTTGAGAAATTAATGCTTTTTGAAAAAAAAAAATGTTTTTTTCCTACTTAGGTAGCTTCAATATCAATCCGCCCTCGTTGCTTTCAACATTGGCGTAGAGAAACCTGATAATAACTATTTTCGATCCTAGTCCACGTCTTTGACGAAAGGCTTTCCAGATGCTGTCAAGTGCTATATATTCAAACACCTTCTTGAAATCTACAAAAAGCATATACGTGGCAGAGTTGTGGTCGTTTGCCTGCCCGGTTAAAATTCGCAATGTTGACAGGTGATCTATGCAAGATCTGCCTTCGAAGCAAAATAGTCTCCAATAAGAAAAGGCTTGTGAAGTAATTAAGTCGATAGTTAAGGAGACCAGTATACAGTGCAAAGTTCCAAGACTGTACGTGTGTTTAATGCATTTGTTGTACTTAGTGTAGTAATAATAATAGATAAAGTAGCATATTCGTTGCATTAATAGGCAATAATCCCATGCCACCTGTAATTATAGTACGTGGTGTGCGGGTATGTAATATATTCGGAGTTGATTTTTTAGGACAACTCAACTTAAAAGTGTTTTATTCACAAAAAATTTCTTTAAATACACAAAAATCAAAAATCTTCGTCCTACTTAGCCTTCATAAATGCTTTGCTTTTCTCAGTTGTTAAAAGCGCCATCTGCATCTGGTTGTTAAAATTCAATTCACCATAGAGTGTTAAAGTTTATTCCCCTTCGTTTTTTTAATCTTTTAACATTGTAAAGCTCAAAATCAAAATTCGTCTTTTACATTTCAATGCATCTTGACTTAAGTCAACGCAGTCAGCAACTGCAGTCAGTCAGCCAGTTTTAGTGCATCTCTTGGAAAAGAGATGCAAATCCGACACTTAGCCCTTTAAAAGAGGTTATTTAAAAATATTAAAATGTTCAGTTTCAGTCAATGAAAAAAGGCGGCCTTTTTTTAGGAGTTAAAGCCTCCAAAAATATTTCAAACGAGAAGTGAATATGAAAAAGAAATACAAGCGATACGAGTATTTTCTGTCATAATCTTAAGAATCAAAGACTTTCGTTACCCTTTCGGTATTGCCTGCTTAAAACAAAAAGTGTCAACAATCTGTCATTATCTATACGTTGATGATGACAATGATGTCTTTATTTCCACTCTGGCCAAACAGAGGCGGTATATTTCAAAAGATAGCACGAAAGGAAAAAAAAACGTCAAAAAAAAGGTGTTGAGTATGTGTCACACCAAGCATGTACAGATGTTCTTACGAGTACCATAATCCCATGCTACATGGGCCCTTATTTTTGTTTATATTTTTAAAGCAGAAAAAAACAAGTAAGAATGCTGTTGATGGTCAATCCGACTATATAATACCTTACACCGGAGTGATCTTTTTAAATGATTAGTTTTTTGGATGCGCATGGGAGTTAGCAACCTCTTTACGAGTATATGGGGTATACATACTACCTTGATCAAAAAGTTTCCGAAATAACCTCCGTGTGTGGCTGTACTATCGTTCAGATTTGATTTTTTTTTTTTTTTTTTTTTTTTGTTAAGTTGGCACATCTGTTGTTGATATTCCTCCTAAATCTTAGCTTCATAGCTTGACATTTGCAACAGCTACGTAGCCTGTACTCAGCTACGTAGCCTGTACTCTATCTCTCTGAGTGTTGGCGATTTTTTACCATTTTAAGAACAGCTACTGAAACGCGTTCCCCGAAATGGTTTTTTAACTCGATTGAACTGAAAGAAGTCACAGAGAGCCAAATCAGGTGAATTCGATGGCTGTTGGATGGTATCTGTTGCATTTTTCGTCAAAAAAAAAAATTCAAATAATAATGGAACTGTGCGACGATCCGCTATCATGGTGCAAATTTCACGAGTTTCGGCGAATTGCTTTACGCAAACGTCTCATAACATCCAAATAATACTCTTTGTTTACTGTCTGGTCTTCTGGCAAAAATTCGTAATGCACTACACCATTGTAATCCATGAAAAACGTATGCTCACGCCTTCTCTTTGATTGAAAATGATGGTTTTTTTGGTCTCGGCTCATTTGGTAAACGTTTTTTACTTGCCTTATGTCTGGATTGCATGTCGTACTCATAAACACACGTCTCGTCTCCAGTAATGATCCTTTTGATGAAAGCGGAATCGAAATCAGCCTCGCAAATCATGTCTCTTGCGACTTCAACACGGTCAGAATTTTAAAAAATCGCCAACACACATAGCGATAGATATGCTCTTGGCTACGTAGCTCTTGCCAATGTCAAGTTATGACACTAAGATTTAGCTGGAATATCAACAACAGATGTGCCACCTTAAAAAAAAACTCAAGTCGGAACTATGGCACCGCCATATGAAGGTTATTTCGGATCCTATTTGATCAAGGTAGTATATGAAATTATTGGAGCAAAATTGCATACTTAAGGGCGTCGTGGTATAGTGGCTAAGACATGACGAAAACAATTTAATTGCGGTTTCGATTTTTTTACAAAAAGAAACTTCAATCTCCATCCAGAAAAAAGTATCTAAAGAAGTTCCCCTGACCTTACAGCTCAACTCTGACAATTATGATAAACATCAGACGAATGATCAGGAGAAAGCGCCACATAATGGTGAAAAAGTTACTTCTTATTAGCGATAAATACACACCATCATACGGAGGCCAGCTACAGTAGATTTCTCATCTACTTAGTTTCAAAATCAACCTGATTACTAAAATTTACAAAAATAATGGATATTTTGTGCAGAGCCAATATGCTCCCTAGAGGAGTGCCGGAGAATACAATTTTGTAAAAACAATATAAGACATGTTGTAGTCGGAATGACTTTTTGCCTATCTTCTCTCATATGGTAGATATTTAATATAATAAGTCGATTCTGATCTACAAAAGTTATTTATTTGAAGTGGCGAAGTATGTATAAAGACCAGGGAAATCGGACGGTTATTATTCGACCGGTTTTAAAGGAGATTTTTTTGTTTTGTCGAATACGGTTTTTTCAAAATCTTCATTTTTCGAATATCGATTAAAAATAATTTAACACGAATAACCGGTTTATTTAAATAAGTATCATTTGTATACGTTTGTATATTTTTTTTTTATTGAAAATGTGCTCATCGTTCAACTATTTTTATAAATTTAATTATTTTTGTTGATATGAGAACCTTGAACGTCTCACGTAGAACGTGAAAACCAAGATAGATCGAAAAAGATATGCATACTTGAGCAAAAATAACTTTTTCTCATCTTCTGTAAATAAATATTGATTTTTATATATGGAGAATGATCATCTAGACTAATTGAAAGCCCACAAACCCACAAACGTCGGTTTCGAACGGCAGGTATATTAGTTAGTAAAGTTCTTCACAGCGTAAACACACATAACCAGTCGCTAGTAAAGTTGTGAGGCGATATTACTGTTGAAAATTGTCAGATGGTGTGGCCTAGGATTGAACCGAGCGGTTCTTACCTAACATAACCCAGTGACACACGCACTGTTACATACGTGGTGCATAAATTTACATACAGTGCGCCTCGAAATCTAAGCAATTTTTCTAGTCGAGTCATTTAGGGACTGGTATATTACTAATGGACTTAATCAAAGTAAAGCATTTAATATTTGTTATCTTAGGTACTTAAATTACAACTATAATAACAAACCTTTAATTTCATTCTCTACCAAGTAATACAACAAAAACGCAATTTGCCCCTTGAGTAGCTGTTCGAAACTTGAGCATATTTCAGTGTTTTATGGCATCCGCACACCGTTTTAGCATTGTTTTTATGAGATTTGTTAGAATTATTTTAGCTTCTGCTTATTTTTAAAACGACGTGGTCCAGCTCTGCGCTTCGAAAATTAGAAATTTTTTTATTTAAATTAAGGAAGCATATAACCGGTCATTTGAATTATTATTAACCGACAACCGGGTTTTTAAAAAGTGCTACTTTTCGAATTATTCGAAAACCCGTTTTAAAAAAAAAGTCGTATAATCGATCTCCCTAATAAAGACACACAAACGAATGTTTGTTAATTGTTTCAGTTGTCCACCTATAATGATGTAGGGTGTACATACATACAAAATTTGTGAGAGAGCTACAAGTGTATCAAATGTTTTATTATAAAAATATCATTTATTATTGTTGTTGTTGTAGTTTTTGTTGCTTGTCCTATTTGTTCTTATTCTTCATGCTCCCGTTTCGTTTATCAACTATAACCAATTGGGTAAAATTCTATTTCAAATGATTCATGGAATTTTTGTTTAATTTTGAATTGCCGATAATGACGTTGTAATGTGGGTGAGGCTACTCGTATTTGAAATCTAACCCAAGTGTAGAACTGTCTATCATTTGGCGTATGTTCGCTTGACATTTGTCATTATTATTACTTTTTTTGACTGTTAAGGGCTTGTGCGCTCAAAAAAATTGTAACAATTTCTTATAAATGTTGCTTAAACTTTTAATAATTTTAGAGTTTTTTCTTTAGCAAAATTGTAAATAAAAAATTAAATTCTTATTGATTCTTTGTAGTTTTAATTTTTTTTTTGATTTGCCAATTGGAAAAATAAAATAAAAAATGGCTTTAAATTACAGCATAAAAAACTTTTATAAAATACAGTGGCGAACATTTGTAGAGACATGTATCTCATTTACTACTTAAGAACGCATTGCATCCTACAAAATATGTAAAATCAATCTGCTGTTCTATTAAAACTATGTATTATGATCCACTGTAGGATAGTAGGTAAGACACCCGCCTACCAACCAGAAGGTCCTCGGTTCAATACCAGGCTAGACCATCTGAATAAAGAAAAAAGTTTTTCAACAGCGGTATCACCTCATAACATTAGCTAGTAACTGGTTCTGAGTATTATGAATATTACTACTATTGGAAACTTCTCTAATGCACTTGCCGTTTGGAGCCCGCGTTAAACTGTGGGTTCTTTTCAACGAGTCTAAAAAAAAAATAGCTCATTGGCTGAGAGAAGTCTCTATGTTCCTTCATGGAATGTTATGGGAATTAACATTATGATCCACTTAAAGGCCAGAAAAAAAAAATTTTTTTTTTTTTTAATATTAAGTTAAACCGAAGTTTTGTCCAATTTCATCAAAAAAGTCAATGCATGCACTATTGACCGCTTAAGTTTTTGTTGTCTGACAGCACAATAAATAGGAAAACATTGTTACGAAAAAAAAAAAACTAAAAAAACACCACATCAGCACTTTAAAACTGTATAGTGGAATTTTGGTATATTTGGTAATTGTGTGTCAGCCTGTCAATGCCGTACTTATTTGCATATCTGGCAGCACTGCCAAGTCGACCATCCTTGTGTGTTACATTTGAATAAACGGATATAAAATAGAGGATATGAGAGCGCTGAAGATACTTGCGGAACTTTTCAAACTGTAGGAGGCTGCCTAATCTACGTCAAGTAGTTATCGTTGGGCTGTCATAAAGTAAAGTCGTTTTTAGGCATAAATAAAAGTGTTGTATAAACGAATCTCAATTGCTGTATTAAGACAAACTCTGTAAAAGTTAAAGTGAGACAAAAAAAAACTGTAAAACAACAACAAAGTGGTGTTTTATTTTGTTTTAATGCAATTAAAAAGAACTCAAACGCTTTATAAAGCTTAAAACGTAACGATATCAAATATTTTTTTATTATTTAAAAACAACACTGTCGGAAAAAAATGAAAAGCACGGCTAAAGTTCTGCAAAGAACACAAAAACTGGAGCATGGAAGACTGAAAACGGGTAATATGGTCAGATAAAACCAAAATAAATCGTTTTCAGTCAGATGGCAGTAGAATACTACTGGCACCGTTCTTATGAAACGCTTCAAAAACACCAAGTAAATGAAACTGTGTAGTACGTTAGAGGAAGGTTTATGGTCCAGTTGTAAAAATTAAGAGAATAATGAAAAATTTTGTGGACCAAAGTGCTTACCCAGAAGATGAAGTTGTTTTCCAACAGGACAAATCTTTAAGGATTAGCTGTTTAATAAAAATTTTCAAACAATGCAATAGTCAGCAAAAAGTCCTGATCTCAACCCAATAATAAACTTATGGGCTTTGCTGAAGAAATGTCTTTAACGATACAAAATGGTGGGTAAATTTGAGGTTAGGAAGTCAAACGATGAAATATCAAGAATTGAGCTGTCAACCTTTGGCAACAACGCTACACTCTTGAACAAAGAATTTTGATTGTGAAAATTTACTATCAAAATGGTGAAAATTGTATTATATTACTTCGCAAAATTCGAGTGCATTTGCTCATAATCAGGCTCCTTCTGAGACCGCTGTGGGTAATTTAATCGCTAAATTCGGAACTCGCGGTACTGTTTCTGACAATAGATCAAAACACGGCGCTCGTAATGGCTGTAGTGATGCAAACATAACCGCTGTAGAGCAAAGTGTTAAGAATGAGCCTGGACCATCAAATCGTCGACGTTCGCAACAATTTGGCATCACCAGAGTAACTTAGCGCAACATTTTGCATAAAGATTTCCATCTTTACGCTTATAAAATTCAACTCGTTCAAGAATTAAAGCCGGCCGACCATTGCCTGCGTCGAACGTTTGTGAATTGGCTGTTTGATACACTGAATGAAAAGAACGCATTTTTCAACATAATCATCTTTAGTGATAAGGTCCATTTTCAAATAGACGGCTATGTAAACAAACAAAATTGTCGAATATGTGGCTCACAAAATCCACAAACAGTCCTCAAAAAACCATTACATCCAAAGAAAGTGTCCGTATGGTGCGGTTTGTGGTTAAGCGGCATCATCGGCCCGCTATCAAACCATGATAACCATTTATATTTGGGCATAATTGGCTAATGTTGACATCATTGAACTTTGGTTTCAGCAGGACGGCGTCACAAGCCACACAGCCAGCCAAACAATTCAGTTATTGTATGAGAAATTTCCTGGTCCTCTAATTTCTCTATCTGGCGATGTAAACGGGGCGCCTCGTTCTTGTAACTTAAACCCGCTAGATTATTTTCTCTGGGGCCATTTGAAAAGCTGGGCTTACGTGAACAAACCACTAACAACTAACACTCTGAAAGATGAAATTTGGCGCTGCACTGACGAGATAGCAAAGTTTTGTTGCAGCATATGGTTCAAAATTTTGTGAAGTAAGCGGACGTCTGTCGAAGTACTAGAGGTGGACATTTGGCCGACATCATATTCCATTATTAAGTCCCATATTTAGAAAAAAGCGTTTTTAAGCCAATTTACTTCCTAACTTCACAATTGCCCACCCTCTATAATGTGCCAACAAATTTAAATATCCGAAGCATACCATTGAAAACTTGGTCGAAAATATGCCAGGCGTGTCGTGTTTCTAAGCGTGCAGAATTGGATACACGGGACATATTCCTTAAATATTTTGAAATTCATTTTTTTCCTTAATTATTATTATTATTTCATTGAATAGTTGAAATAAAAATTTGAAATGGTTCTCCTCTATTTTATATATTTTATTTAGGTTTTAAATATTTCTAAACAAACATGTATCCACAAGTGCTCGCCACTGTACATATGTACTTATAAAAGAATAAGTCAGTAGATTTGTTAAAAATCTGCAAATCAAAGATCAATTTCTAGGTGCTGAGTTTCAACAAACTCTCACTCTTAAAGATTTGCTATTCAAGCAACAAAGTGGTTAAAAAAATATTCTCTAATAAACGCAGACGCACACAAGTTCGAGGTTGTGGTCAAGCGTAACTGACAAATGTGGTTGTGAAGTTGTCAGTTGCAGTCAAAAAAATAAAATAAATTTTCTACTCCATTACAAAAAAGAAAGAAAGAAGGAAAACCTACAAGACTAAACTAAAATCAACACAGAAACATGACAAAGCAGACAGGGGAAACGACCATACAACATATTTAAATAAAATACAGTAAATACTTTTGAAAATGGACCTATAAAACATTTAGGTTTTAAAAGACTTTTAGTAGAAATTATACTGTAGGTTTCTAAAAAAAAAAGTTGAAGAAGGCATTCCTTTCTTTGGTTTTCTTAAAATCAGCATAAAAAACGCATAAATCGTTAATTTTTTTAGCAACAACAACAACAGTAACTCCGTAAAACCATAACATTTTGAAATTTTTAAAAATTAACTTTTACTAGAATCGTTAAAGAAATAAAATAAAAAGAAAATCTTTATCGAATACAAACAAGCAAAAAAAAAACAGTTTAGACTGACTTTGTAGTCACCTACACCACAATGATGTAAACACTACTATATACAAGTACTCCCACTTACCATGATGTCAAGCTTAAATACACGGAAAGTGGTTGCAAAACATGGAACGCTGTCTCCCGAGACATCCAGATGATGGTATTGTGTGGGAATTAATGTCTCTAAAGCATTCTGTGTATTCTTTTGGCCAAGGATCACTTCTAACGACAGACTTTGGGCGCAATTCCAGCAGGAACCCACGATAATTAAAAGACATAAGTGCTGCCGGGTTAAGCACACTCTCAAAAGACTACAGGCTGGCAGCGCAAGAAATGCTATAGAATGCAGGGAGAGTCGAAGAAGAGGAGGCCCAGCACATACATATATAGAAAAGGCAAATTGAAGCGAAAATTCGGGCAGTCGTCAAATCCTAGGTAGGAGTGACATCAATGGCTCAGAGCAGGATTATATTCACGTTATTTGTTGAGGCTTTATGCATATACTTCCTTACTTCTCTAGAGAGTATATTAGCTTTCCACAAAGCATTCATGGCTTTCTTTCAATTGCAATAACCAAGTTGATTTGCAAGTAGATCCACTCCATATGATTGGGTAGTAATGAAAATCCTTGCTAAGTGGTGGTGGTGATCTTTAGTTGCATTGCAATTTCTTTTTCCAGTAGGTGGCGTTTATTTTTGATTATTCTTCTGATATTTGTTATCAATGCCAGAGATAAGCTGGAAGGTTAGTGGTTACTCGAAAGCACAATTAAAATTTTCTGCAATGTCCTTTGCTGTGGCTCTGTGTTCGAGCTCTTGAAGTGCGGCTTTGCGACTTGTGCAACATAGTGCCTGGCGTTGACGTGAAGGAGTATTGTTAGATTTAGCCGACTGGAATAACTTCTTGACGTGTTATAACCGGGCTGTGCCGAGCTTCTTGTTTGAGTATTTTTCAGCTCACCATGTCTTTCCAGTCCGACATTGCTCACTGATGATTTTATTCATAGATGGTGGCGCCGATGCACGCATTGTTTTCAGTTGTGCCTCGGGCATTATTGGGTACGTACTGTGGCGATACACACGTAAAACTGTGACTTGACGTGTTATAACCGGGCTATGTAGAGATTCTTATTCGAGCATTTTCCAGTTCACCATGTCCTCCCAGTTTAACCAAACCCAGATCATAATCTTCTTCAGATGGAGGATAGGCTTGAGTCTTGGCTCCTGGCCCTACCCACGTCTTTCTATGCTTCATATTCAGGTACAGACGCCATATCTCATCATCCCTGACGTTACGGTACAAGAAGTGCTGTTTATGACAGAGTGTTGCTCGATGGCGGGTGAGATGTTAAGAAAGAATTTAAGGGCAATTTATGTTTGTTGTTTACGCTAAGCTCGTGAATCACCTATCCTTCCAACTTTTCTGCAAATTTATGACCACAGTTCTTTCTCCTTATTACTATGCTGCGAACTTTATGATCAACTTAATATAACTCTTAGACTATTGGCGTGGAGCTCTTTTCTGAGCGCGGATAAGATCATGTCTGGCATTTTCTTCACACATATATATAACAATCACCTTGTTGACTATGATGATTAGGATTCCGTATCCGATCCTGGTGTTGGGGCTGCCAGCAAAACCTCCAGACAGGAATTCGTTAAGCTGTTTATAAAACGAGACACTTGCTACATGACAGACCCCGTTTACGGCCGCACATAACATGGTGTACAGACGACGAATTGAAACGCTGCCTCACCGTGGGCCACCAGGGCCTCATTTGCCTCCTCAGGTAGACACATGCTTATTGAAAGGCGGCATTTACTCGTCTTATCAGAGATAGCATTTAGCATTGTGGGTTATCACTGTCCGTGTCTGTCTACGGCACAAACCTCGACGCCCATACTATACTCTATTCGCAGCTATTCTTCATATCTAAAGGCCTTTCTCTATTCGAAACCTGTGACCTGTCCAATGGCTTGTAGCTAGCAATGCTGACATATGGCGCTTACAGTCGATGGTAGCGTTATTGAGAATGTAAACAACTTCTGCTATCTAGGTAGCATTACAACGTATTAGGTGGCATCTCAATGTATATTGAGAAACGCATAAAGTCTGCGAAACAAGCATTTGAGCGATTGGCGAATAAGGATGATCTCCTTCAATCTCATCGAATGTTGAAATTATAATATTTAACTCGAACATCAAGACAATGCTTTTGTACGGCAGCGAGCCCTGGAACGGCTGACCTCGGGATATTGAGTTTATACAGGAATTCATTAACAGATGTTTGCGCAGGATCATGGGAATATTTTGGCTCAACACAATACCATATGGTGTACCAAATCAGTCAAAAAACTATCGAGATGGAAATAAGAAGACGCAAATGGAACTGCAAAATGCAATAAATTGGAATTTAAAGGGTAGTCGACGAAAACGAAGGCCGAAAAAGAAGTTGCTAAGTGAGGAAAAGCTGGTGTGAGATTAAAAAATGGCCATGGATAGGTCAAATGGAAGATCATTTGTTGAAGCCCTATGCTCCTTATAGGATCGAAGGGTATATATATATATGACATTAATAACGATTCCTTCGGTTAGTTCTTCAGAAAGGGATTGTTTTCTAGTGACACCAAAGATAATATCGCTGCAATGAATATTTACAAGATGTCACCAACTGGAGTTCCTCAATATCGTGATCTGTAATTTATTACAAGCATACAAACGATTGGACGGAAATACCCTAATTCCCCTTGAAAAATGATTCTCAGTCTTTTGTTAATTTAATGCCTTCCAAGCCACCTACGGTGCTGTAGGGTACAAAACATAAAAATACAAATATTCATATGCCTTAAACGAAGAAAACAAAGTCAAACTCTTTCCGCAAAACCTTAAAAAAATCGCTGTTTTTAAATGACTTTTTTGAAATGCTTGAATGGTTTTTGGAAAAAAAAGAAGAAAAAAATTGGTTTCTAGACAAACGGAAGTTGCTTTAATTTGAAAAGCTAAACGAACCTCGGCCTAACTGCTTTATGAAGTTCGATATTCACAGAATTTCATTTGAATTTCTTCATCTCCGTCACAGCACCACCGCATGCACAACATCTTTTGCATAATTGATGAAATGCGAGAGATTCAAAAATTAAAAATTTAATAAAAATGAAAAAAACGATATTATATACGGAAACGCCCCCAGTAGACGTTTGAAATCCATAAAAAAAAATTTGTTTCTGTGAATATTTCGAAAAAAAAATTAACCAAAAAATTAGAGTAAAAAATGACCATAAAATTCGACGACTTGATTTTATAAAACAAGTAAATAAGCGTCTAAATATTTTCAAATTTATATTTATTTATCGATAACAGCAGATCTTCATAAAAAACATTAAAAAAAATCAGAATAAAACTAAAAATTAAATTAATTTATTCGTAACTCATTAATAAATTAAGTGGATTAATCAAATATTTTGATTTGTTTCCCGTTTTTTCTTCTCTTTTCTAATTTAATTTATTTTAAAACTTAAATGCTTACAATTTCAGACACATTTTTGTTCACGCCCCTCGATTTTAAAATTCAAAAATTTGTTTTAAAGTTTTGTTTAATTAATTAAAATCAAAATTTAAACTCTTAGATGACAATAAAACGCGCAATAAAAAGCGCTTATTTCACTAAATGAATTAATTAAAGTTTCGGCTTCAGTGACAGAGAGTTTTTAACCATTTCATGGTGGAAGAAATACAGGCTCTGTCCTGTAATGGTGTATCTGCTAACATAATATGAGATGTAAGATAAGATGTGTACACCACCGCTACATGTAGCGTACTTTCTAAGGGATAGAATAATCCTCAAAGCGGATTTTTGCCTTTCCTATTTAAGTCCTAATATGCTCCACAGTTGTCAATTCCACATCCTTTTATTTGTCTCTTCAGTTTTGTTTAAATAAAAAATTGACATTTGATCGATTCCAGGCATAAATCTGTAATTATTAATTACCAATTATATTTCTGTGTCGATATGGAAGAGTAGCTTAAGTCGACTTAAACTATTCTTACTTAACGACACAGATTTATAAGATTAGATTTATAAGTTTCAAGTTTTTCTATTAAAGCATATTCTGCTAGATTTTATCCGAGATAAGTGTCGGTAAGTTAGAAAAACTTATGTCGACTTAAGCTACTCTTCCATACAAACAGAAATTTAATTAACGCAAAGAGCGATAATCAGACTTTTGTGATACGAAATACATTTTTAATGAACATGGAATTTGTAATTGTTAACTGATAATTATTATTCAATTATATGTAATTAATTATTGATAATTATCAGTAATAATTAATTATAATTAACAATTACCATGTATGAGTAATTTGTATTGGTAATACAACCTAATTGTGTTAAATTATACGTAATTGATACACATTGGTAATTGGTATTTTGTATTATATATGTAAATGATAATTATTAATGCAAACGTGTTCATCATATCGACCAGGCACTATTGCAGAATATTGCGACCTATGGTGAAACCATAATTTTAGATATGTCACCCAGTGATACCCTACATCTACCTAAACATCATGCAAAAGTGTTCATCATATCGACCTGGCACTATTGCAGAATATTGCGATCTATGGTGAAACCATAATTTTGGATATTTCACCCAGTCATACCCTATATCTACCTAAACATCTACAACTAAACCAATAAAGAACCCCACATTCATACAATATGTGTTCCGCTGCCCCTGATGCCTGTGAGCACAGTCTACAAATATTAACATATATGACCGCCATCTTCTTCAGATGCGCTCTTAGTCTACAGAGGCTTGTAAGAAACTAAGTAAGGAGTTCTAAGTCTGGCCTGACGTACTTGAGAACCTCAGAGCGACGGCCTGGAGTGGTGCAGTCCCTTTTGAGCATTCCAGTTTTCCAAGCATCTGGTAATTTCCCAATCCTTTATTAGATTGAAGATGGTAGTAAATGGTGCTGCACAGTAAGGTTCCGAATCGTTATAGGGTGTCATGTAACTCTTTCTGGCCAATGAATGAAAAAAACAGGCAGCTTGGCTGTCAGAGAATATATTAATGGTTTTACCATTGGGCCCACAGTCCACGTTGATCTCCGCACATATAGCAATGGCCATGATCTCAGATCGAGGTCTCAGTTGGGTCCATAAAAACCAGCACCAAGCTATCGGTATACCAGTTTAGGTCAAGCTTACTCCGAACTAAGGCCTTATTAGACCAACAATCCCTGTCAGGGATTTCAACCCATACATCCAGCACCGAAGATGGCTCTCCGACCACTCAACGTAGAATGGACAAACTTTTAGATGTATTTCGAGACCCTTTAGCCAAAAATTTTGCCGCCAACCTCATCACATGGAAGTGAAACGGTGTTAAATCAATCAAGGCCTCCAAGGCCGTTATATCGAAGTAGGTTAAGAGCAATTATTGGAAATTTTTAAGCAAAGGTAGAGTTACGTTTATATGCAGCAACCAACGGTTCATTTGGGTCCAAATTGTAGGTTCAATGTGACTATTACCGCACAAGGTAATCACAGTTAGACGATACGTGTGTTTTTTCAAGATCGCCAAATGATGGGCAATGGCAACGAAAATATTCCGTAGGCTACTTTTCTTCATCACTGCAGGTTCTTCAAAGATCATTCGGAATTTACATCCTTTAAGCATGTCTGCCAAGAGCCCAAGAAGTGTAAGCACTAACTTCTAAATATTATGGTGTTTTCTTTTCTGACAAAAACTGTTGCGCTTCGCTTGTTATTTGTCATAAAACGTCGCCAAAAATTAATTCATTTTAGAGAGTTTTGAAGGCAACATTTTTAGAGGTAAACGTAATACCATTTTTTTGTATTAAGCATTTTAAAAAATTAACACAAGCAAAGTAAGGGCAACATTTTTTTTTTTAGAAAAGAAAACGCTACTAGATTCCTCGCATGTGTTCTTGGCAGTTTCAGTAACTGCCACGTTCTCCAGCCATATGTGGCCAGATTCTTCTGGTCTCATAACAGACTCTCACTTCCCTACTTTTCATTCTGCATTTGGCGAAATTTTTGTAACAGCAGCCGTCTATTCTTCCCAAGAGGAAAACCAATGTTCCCAATCGATCAGTTCGGATAAAAAGAGTACCTCTTCTAGCAAGTTTGTCAGTCATGTAGTTACTTTCAATGTTCCCATATCAAGGAACCCATAGAAGGATAACCATCTAATTATCTTGCTATCACATCCAAAGACATCCGGCATTAATGAATAGTAAATACGAAGGTATCCCTGTAATACTGGATAAACCACGAGGAGATTTTCATGAGATTAATACAGCGCTGTAAAGGGGGAAAGAAACATTATTTTGTGTTAAGACCGACTCTAGGCGTTTAAAATTCTTTAGATTTGAACATAACATTAGGAGCATGGAAATCGTGATATGTTCTGGTAGGTACACAGTTTGGAACCAGGAAAGTGGTAGATATCATATTAAAATCTTTGAAATAACTGTCAAAGTAAGCGAAAGAAACGCTACTGTATTTTATATGCGACTTCTAGCGTTAAGGGGGGTTAACACGATAATACAAGTCGTACGACATGTCAAGTTTTTGTGTGGAAGAGAGCGAATAGTATCGTGTAAACACAATATGTAATGAGAGCATACGACGTGGAGAGAAAATACGGATGAAAATTTGACAGTCGTACGGCTCTCATTGTTTTTTAAAATTTTTTGGAAATCGTCACACTTCATTAGATCAGGGATGTATTTATAGGGTCAGTTTTAAAACAGCTGCTTTCAGTTTACTTTGTCGTAAGATTTTTATTCTCATTTTCAGAATACGAATTGAATTTTATAATATTTTCTCTCTGATCTCACGTACGTAAAGTACTATCGTGTCAGCTGCCCTTTAGGAGGACGCTATTTGAATAATCTAGGCGATAGCTCTGGTTTGTGCGCAATAATTAAAAGATGTAATTTTTGCTCTTTTTTATTTGAAAAAAGAAAATTTTTCGGCGGAGAAGAATTTTTTAGAAAATAGTAAACCAATTTGTGCACTCTCTTCGAATAGTTTTAGGCATTTAGTTCTACTTACGTCTACATTTACTTCAAGTTAGCTAAACTTATCTACGAGTTCCTTACAAAATTTGACATTTTGAAGACAACCACTTATATTTGAGTGGTTGACTTGAGCACAAGGTTACTTTATATTAAAAAGGCTCAAATATGAACTTATCCTAGCCTAACTCTAATGTATGGGCCGGTGCTTCAAAGTCTATTTTGGAGCTTCTCGACCGCGTACAGGAGAGGGCGAAGATGCTCATCAATGACGGTAGGGTAGTCAACTCTATCGATTCATTGGAGCACCGTCACAATGTGGCGTGTGTTTCATTGTTCTATCGGTACTATAACGGAATGTGTTCCAACGAAATTAAGGAATTAATTCCCAAAAATCATATATTTTTACGTAGTACTCGTAGTGCTCGTAGAGCGCATCCCTTTGTAGTTGATTGTCCAGTAAATCGCACAACGCATTATAGGGAGAATTCGTTCTTTGGTCGCACTGTACGGTTGTGGAATAATCTTCCAGCGAAACGCCCATAAACACTACTCCCTCTGTCCTCCTTCCAATAACCAATTTTCCTAGTACCAGCACAATGCACTGCATGAATAGGGGCCATCCCCTGGGCGCTGGTCTTATATATAAAAAAAAACCTAAATAGTCGAGGTTTTGAAATTTTGACCAAATAACACTATTTTTTTCAAATTAAAAAAAAAAGTTGAACAGTAGCAGGTGATTTTTATTTGAAGGCTTGCAACGAACTCTAAATTTTTACTCACATACTTGTTAAACATATGTCTTCTATTTCATCTTAATGATTAATTGTATGCTTGACTTCATAACAAATTATTTGTGTCTTCAAGATATTTATCATGAATCAAGACTTGAGACACACAAACAAAACATACAAAACGAAACAATATCGCTCGTTATTTTTAATTTTTCGGTCATGAATAATTTCCTTTTTATTTTCTAACGATCAAAAAAAAATGTTTTTGTTGTTGTTTTTTTTTTTTTTTTTTTTGTTTGTTTGTTAATAAATCTGCTTTATATCTTGGTGGCTTTACAAAATTATTTCAAGATATCATTGCTGCCCCATTTATGGCACTTATTATTCAAAAAAAAAAAAAAAAACCTTAAATGATACGTTGAAATATAACTCAGCTTGGCGCCATCCGTTAAACAAGCAGGCAGGCAAGTAAGCGCTCACAGTTTCCCTTTCTTTTTGCCATTAAAAGTGAAAAAGAAATAAAATTTAAAATAAAAATTAATAAAAAAAAAATAAAAAAATTAAATTTTAATTTAATATGTAATAACACAGAAACCAAATAAAAAATGATAAAAAATAAAAAATTGAATAAATAAATAAAGACATCGTCTTAATATCGCTTAAAGATACTGAAACGGCAATAGCAACGGCAATAGCAACGGCAACAGCAACAGTATCAGGCCAACCAACATCCATTGAAATTAAAAAGATATAAATTTTAAAATCACAAACGTAGTTGTTGTTATTGCTGTGAATGTACGAGTATGTTGTTGTCATTAAGATGTCGCCAACTAGTTGTTGTTACTGTTGTTACTGTTGTTGACTATGTTATTACAAATATTCTTTAAGCCGACTTATCGTTTTTGAATTTCTTTTTTACAGCCAAGTCTTAAAATAGCAGAAGAAATACAAAAAAAAAAAAAACAAAAAAAATCAGAAAAAATTTAAAGCCGAATGTAAACCATGGCTTAAAGCCTCTACAATCGTTGTATCAGTGATTGTCGCTTAAAAATTAAACAAAAAAAAAAAAAAAAAAATCGAATAAAAAAAACATGTTTAAGCAGGCGTTTTGGTTATTTTTTTTTCCTTATTTTTTTATGATCTTAAGTTTATTTATTTAGACAAAAAATAACAACAACAACAACAACAACAACAATACAAATATTGTATAACAATGCCAACTACAAGATTTTTATATACCGATAATAGGAATTTCGTTTTGGATAAATAAACCAAAAAAAGAAAACAAAAATTTATTAAAAAAATGATTTTATTTTTTCTTAAGCTTCTCGTTATCAATTTAAAAGCTTAAATGTCGCCAGACCATGTTAAGCTGCTGCTGAATGCATGCAATTGATTCTCTGATTTCCCCCGAAAATATTAAATAACAGAAGTTAGGCTATGAATGATTGAGGGAATGAGAACTGCGCTAATAATTTGACAAATAGTGACACCATATTTCAAATATCATCTTCTTGTATCTCTAGGCAGTGGTGAGGAAAATAGTAGCCAAGTTAAAGAAAAAATATCTTAATAAAATAATAGCCTTTACGGTAGCGCATTATGAAGTAATTTTATCAGGCATTCTATGGCAAAAGCTCGGTAATAGTGATACCTGCAAAGTATAATTGAAACAAGACAGCTCAGCATGCCAAATATGTTACGAAAAGCTCGAAAACCTTGCATGAAAAGAAAATGTTGCTGATTTTACACCGCTCCCCAGTGGGTTCACTTACATATATGGAGTGGTATAGAACTTTAAGTTGGCATTACTTTTCAAGATGGCGACCGATTTAACAGCTGTCAAGAGATTTATTCTCAGTTTGGTTTGGCAATTTATCATGAATAGACTCACGCCCTGCGTAGATTCGTCAACAAACAAAACTGCCGCACTTGGAGTGAAGGTAATCCTCAAGTGTATGTGAAAACACCATTACATCCAGAAAAACTGACTGTTTGATGCGCTTTATGGGCTGGTGGAATCAGTGGTCCGTACTTTTTCAAAAACGATGGTGGCCAGAACGTTACAGTCAATGATGATCGGTATAGAGCCATGATTACTAACTTTTTCATTCGTGAATTGAATAACCATGATGTCCAGGAGATGTGGTTTCAACAAGACGGCGCAACATGTCACACAGCTCGTGCCACAATAGATTTATTGAAAGACACGTTTGGTGACCGCCTAATTTCACGTTTTGGACCTGTGAATTGGCCTCCAAGATTTTGTGATCTAACACCGCTAGACTACTTTCTGTGGGGCTATGTAAAGTCATTGGTCTATGCGGTAAAGCCACAAACGCTTGACCATTTGGAAGACAACATTCGCCGTGTTATTGCCGATATACGGCCACAAATGTTGGAAAAAGTCATCGAAAATTGGACGCCCAGATTGGACTACATCCACGCCAGCCGTGGCGGTCATATGCCAGAAACCATATTTAAAATGTAATGTCACAAGATTATCTTTCGGATAAATAAAATTCATATCAATCGAATAATCCATCGTTGTTTTATTGCAACTTAAGGTTCTATACCTCTATAAAAAACACGCTTTACAAGAAAATGTTATTTAAGTGATTTATAGGCAATTTTATTCATTCATTGAAATCGGTCAAGTCGTTTTCAAATTATGATCAAATATATTGACAGAACTACCATATTTTGGTCGAAAAATTTGTCACGCCCATAAAAAAAAGTTTTATTTAAAGGCTCGATAAATTTTGTATTTGGTAGACCAGTGTAAATGGCGAACTTAAGTTTCATTCGTTTTTAAATATCTAGTCGATTTCAATGTCACTCGTTTTCGGTGTACGGAAAGTATGTTTTTTTTACTTTTTTGCGTATCTACAGTTTTTTCACTTAAAAATCGGTTTTGGTTTCCAATTATCAGTTTTCGAAAAAAATGGCAACAAAATGGCAAGTTTCACGTAAGATGCTTAAAGCCTGGTCATATAGTAGCTTTAAAATTTTCCCTAAAAAGGTTTAATTATTTAAACGACTAAGCGTCACTGAGCACTACTATATCGGAATATAAAAAATATAATTTTAAGAACTTTTCTTTTCTAAAATAAAAATCTAACACTAGGATGTGGTAGCGCACTATTTTCTAAAAATGTTGCTCTCATAAAGGGCAACTATGACACACAGGGTAAAAATACTGCCATAAACACAAATGTAATTTTTTCAAATAATTTCGGTTTTTATTTGACATTTGAAGGCCTGAGTGGACTAGCACATTGTGCGTTTGTTTCCCATGGTAAACTCTGGTCTGTTGCCCATATTTTATAATAATGAGGGGCATTACTTTTAATTTTTTTAAAGGTAACATTGTTAAAACAATTAAAACATTATTTTTCTAAACGACTCCACCCTAGAAGTCTTTTTTTATAAATTGTCCTACTACTTGATGTTTTCATTCATAATTTGGCCTTTAATTTCCATTCAGTCATTCATTCATTCATTAAAATGAAAACAATATTCAGCACTAAAGTGCCACAATCTTGTTTTGAAAATGTTCAAGCGATTATGGCCAAATTATAGGTTTAAATTACCGCCTCAAAACAAAACAAAAAAAAGCACAAAAAAGGAGCGGAAAGACGAACTTGTTAAAAACAACAAAATAATTGTGGCGCTGTTTATGCCCCCAAAAATATTAGACTATAATTATTTTAAACATTTCTGGGTACAATTTCTTCCCCCTTTTTTTCTTTTGATCTCTTCTTCTACTTCTACTTCTACTTCTACTCTCAATTCCTGCACATCATTTGAATCAGTTCAATTTGGTGGCTTTAGTGTTTTTGTTTTGGCTAAGAAATGATGGCCAAATTATTTTAAACGATGACACACCGGCTGGCATACGGATAGATATACTCGTATAAGGCGATCACTGTCTTAATGATGATAATTTTCTGTTTTTGTGTTTTGTTTTTTGTTTTTGGGGCGTTTAAAGGGGGCATGTGTTGATGCCTGGCCTCAAGGCTTTAATAAAACAAAGAAATCTTGTCAGAAATTATATATAATTTAACGTTTATGTCTCAACATACTCCTTGTATAGGGTATTATGATAAATGCTTATCAAGAAACAGCCATAAATGGCTCGAAAAAAGGTCTCAAAAATTGTGGCCTTAAAATATGTGTCACGTACGAGTGAGTTTTGAAAGGAATACAAATGAAAAAAAAATAAGGAAAAAAATATAATTTAGCTTCCAAAGAATTTGGCAAGTAGTCAAGTAAGGGATTAATGTATATTTAGTCTCTTTAAGTAGTGAATGGGTAAATGACCACCAAAAACTGATGCAAATTAAATAACAATTATTTGGGTAGTAGAACGAAATAGTCTTACTAAAGCTAAAAGTGTGACTATAAATTTGCCTAAATCTGCATTTTTTGTTGTAAAAAGAGTCGGATAATGCCTCTCTGTACTTGCATTTACATTTTTTTCTACCTTTTCAGACATTTCATTCCTATAAAGGGTCCGCCATCTAACGTTTTTTTTCAACTAGTGCTTGTTCCGTGAATGGTAACACTTAGCTCATGTCTGATTTGGCAGATAATTAGTTTTATACTTCCGCTGAACGAATGTGGTTGTGTCCAATGCGTTTTCGCTTCGCTAAGTGGGCCTGCGGTCGACTTACAGAAGATGCCGATTTTGCCAAAAAAATCATCTTTTCAGATGATGCTCATTTTGATCATGGCGGGTATGTAAACAAGCGAAATTGTCACATTTAGGGCACAGAAAACCCGCACGCATACATTGAAAAGCCGATACACCCAAGACGAGTCACGGTTTGGTGCGGATTTTGGTCCAGAGGCATAATTGGTCCATTTTTCTTTAAAAATGAGCAAGGAATGGCCGTTACAGTCAATGGCGATCGTTATCGGGCCACGTTGTTGAAGATCGCATTTTCAGCCGCAGGGCTGATGTCGTTTGGCCACCTCGGAGCTGCGATTTGACACCGTTGGGCTATTATTTGTTGGGTTCCGTCAAAGATAAGTGTTACGCCAACAAGCCAGAGACAATTGACGCTTTAAAGGACAATATTCGTGAAGCCATTGGTGAAAAACAGCTGCACACAATCGATAATGTGCTTAAAAATTGCACCGATCATGTAGGCTTCTGCATGGCCAGCCGAGGCAGCCATTTGAAGGAAATTATTCTCCATTATTAACCGGAAGGATTGTACTTTCAAATAAAAAAAGAAATTTGAGAAAATATTCAGTAGTTTTTTTTATAACATTTTCAAAAAAAAAAAAAATTTATCTGGCGGACCCTTTAGAAAAGGCGAAAAGTTTAAATCATAATAAAACAAAAAATATATTTTTTATATCAATGAATCGGACCTTGTTTTCATGACATTAATGTTTAATTTTCACAAACTTTTCGCAGCGTACTACCTTGATCAAAAAGTTTTTGTAATAACCTCTGTGTGTCGGTCAAATAGTTCCGATTTGAATTTTGTTTTTTTGTTTTGTTAAGTTGGTACTTCTGTGGTTAATATTCCCGCCAAATCTAAGCGTCATAGCTTGACATTTGCCAAAGCTACGTAGTCAAGAGTACATCTGTCTCTATGTGTGTTGCCAATTTTTAACAAATTTAGAAACGGCTGCAGAAACACGTTCCCCGTAATGGCTTTTTAACTCGATTAAACAGAAAGAAGTCACGGGGAGCTAAATCAGATGAACTCGGTGGCTTTTGATTAATATTTGTTGCATTTTTCGTTAAAAAATTTCGAATAAAGATGGCAATTTGCTGCATTGTGTTATTATGGGGTAAAATTTACGAGTTTTCTGCTCACAATTCTGGTCTCTTTCGGCGAATTGCTTCATGAGAATGTCTCATAACGCCCCAATAATACTCTTTATTTATTGTCTGGCCTTTTGGCAAAAATCCATGCAAACCGTAAGCATTGCCCTCTTTTGACTGAAAACGACGTGGTTTTTTTGGTCTTGACTCATACTTAGTCATAAACACACGTCTCGTCTCAAGTAATGATCCTTTTAATGAATATGGGATCGTTTTCAGCCTCGCAAATCATGTCTTTTGACCGTAACATGGTCAAAATATCGCAAAAATCGCACACATAGAGATGGATGTACTCTTGGCTACGTAGCTTTTGCAATGTCAACCTATGACTCTAAGATTTAGCGGGAATATCAACAGCAGATGTACTAACTTAACAAAAAGATAAATAAAAAATTCAAATCGGGACGATCACGGGTGTTATTCCGAAAACTTTTTTGTCAAGGTAGTATGCTGCCATATTTCTTGAATATCTCCTCGAATGCTGATTCTCAGATGCTCAATTGTACCTCAAAAAAAATAATCTAATGGGACTTAAATCACACAATCTTGCTGGCCGATTAATTGAACCATTATATGAAATTGAACCTTTGAACCTTTTGTGGGGTGGCGTGGTGTAGTGTTTAGAGCACGCATAACAGCTCATATGACACAGGTTTGAGCCACAGCAGAGGACATGACGAAGAAAAAATTTAATTGTGGTTTCGAATGTTTAATAATAAAAAAAGGCTTCAACTTCTTCCCTCCAGACAAAAGAAAAAAGCCCCCCTGACCCTTCTCGTATACCTCTGGCGATAATGACAAACATCAGACGAATGATCCGGAAAAACACACCCCCTACTGGGAAAGAATTACAATGCTAAAGTAAAGATCACCACCAATTAGCAAAGATCTTCACCACTACACACAAAAAAGATAGATCATATGGAGGAAGCTACAGCGGATTAATCATCTACTTGGCTTGAAATATCAAATTGATTAAAGAAACTGAAACAAAGCAATAAATGCTCTGTGCAAAGACAATATGCTCCCTAGTAGGGGCCATCTTCTGGATGCTGGTCTTATGTAAAAAAAAACTGATCCAGCTGGGCAAGGAAAATATGGTCAGCTTTTGCTTGATCCCAAGTCATGTAAGAATTCTGGACTATGAAAGAGCCGTTAAACTGGTCAGAAAGGGAACTTCCACTCCACTGGTGTTGCCAGAACACTTTGGTGGACTGTGAAAGGCATACTCAACAAAAATGAGGATAATGAAAGGCGGGTACTCTTCTCTGGTCTCACAAGTCTAAGACAATCTAAACTTCTGTTGGGTGAATATATAGGAAGAGATTTGAATCCTACAAAGGAATGTCCAGAGACCACCTGACGATACTGATTGCTCTCAAACCCGATGTTGAGCTTCTGGGATGAGAAGATCAAATCATCTGAGCAAATACTGGGTACATGAGAGGCATTGATGCGCTCTAGGAGGAAGTATCTAGATACTTTTCAGATACCAGGTAGGGTTGCGGTTAGCACCAACTGATATCCTGAAATTTGTCAAATCGGCGAAGTTAGGGGAGATATTATAGGGAAACCAGACAATAAATCGAGACACCGCAGTACTTTAATATCTCAATGATGGTAATAATATTTCCATGGTGAAAGCTGACACAATTTCAGATTCTTTTTACTGACTGACATCATGTTTGATGGAATAACGATATAACAGTAAAGGAGTATGTTCAATTCTATTGGTGTAACGAGTATGTTCAATGTTGTGTTCAGTGTTTATGTCCCTTCTAAGTACATAAGTACGAGTAGGTATATTGCATGTATCTATGATTCCTATTAATCATATTGTGATTGTTAACTATAAGAAGTAATTTTTTTTTTTAATTACAACAACAATATATGTACAATGTACGTATAGGAACGCATATATATTTTATAGTCTTATTGACTTTTGTAAACAGAAAATAAATTGTAAGCAATTCATCTAAAATTTTTCTTTAGCAACTACTGTCTATTATTGGTATTATTTGTTCCCTCCTTACCACTGGCACACGTTCCCAATTCTCCCAATTCAACCATCATCGGTCATTTAACCAATTTCTCAAACATTTATCGAAAATCATTTGAAGTCATCAAAACAACATTGTTGTTGTCGACATTTGTCCGCTCTAACTCGTCGTGTGGTGTTGTATGATCATCGCAATCAATATTTTAAAGTGATCGTTACGATGATCATAATGCGGCCTTTCAGTGTTCTTTAGTTTTTTTTAGTTCCGCCTATTACATGTACCCGTGGTATGAAAAACAAAACAAGAAATGATTCTTCTTTTTTCTTTAATATAAACTGACCCATTATACAAAATATTGATGATATTTAATGATTAAATTGTAGAACAATTTCAAGTCATAAAAACAATATAAAAAATAAAGCGAAATAGTAATGCCAGTGCTTTCAGAAAAAAGTGCTTTAGAAAAAACAAAATTATGAACAATTATGTTGCTCAAGTATACAATTTTAGTAGCGATTTTTTATATTGTACAATATGAATAGTTATTAAACATAAGTTTTAATATAAAAAAGATAAAATAAAATTTAAAAAAAAAATATTTTTTAAAACAAAAAGACATGTTCAGAAGAAAAGTGTAGAAGTTAAGCAGAGTTCTTTTATGACAATAGAGTCTCGAAAGAACAACTTTATTGACCAAAATCAAATACATGTCTTGAAACAGAAAACATATTGTTACGTTTTAACCTTTTTAAAACGCTTGAGTTCTTTTGAATTGCGTTAAAATAAAATTAGACCACGTTGTTGTAGTTCCAGTTTTAATTATTCCACTAAAACTTTTATACACTATGTCTTAATACAACAAATTCGCTTATACAACACTTTTTATTTACGCCCGAACGCGACTTTACTTATTGGCAGTCAAATGATCACTAACTCACCAACCGCAATGCGCCATCTTTTTATAGTATTCACTAGATTCGAATGTTCTAGTACAGACACGAATCTTCGATATATCGACGTTACTTCAAATGGTCTAAAATATCCTTTTAAACACAAAAATCGAATCGAACTGACAACTCGATGCGGATGGTAGCACTCTTAATTAGTACAGGTAATCTTAGCAGTCATTAAGCCTTGACACATCCCAATAAATTTTATAGCTAAAAGCTCATAATAGGTCCCTGATGTAGTGAATATTGTCTTCAGCATTTGCATTTTCGTAACAATATCTTTAAACAAATCTTCACTTGGTCACTCCAAAAGTGATAAACAAATAATTTTTTTTAAATTTTATCTGATGCTCCTGATCGAGGATAAATTTTAATTTAACGAAATATTTGAAATTATTTTTAATAATCGCGTATTCGTACAAGGTACTCGTATTTCCCATAAAATACGGCTTTTTGTAGTTGATTGTCCAGTGGTTCGAATCGCTCGTTTGTGAAAAAAAAAATGTAAAAAAACTCAATAAAAATCTATATATAAACTCTACTACCTCTTCCTAGCTTCTTCTAGCTTCTTTTTCGTCACTCCTTTTGCGAGCATACGGCTTTCCATAATGTATGCATTACCTGGTTTCAGTTTCATTAATCAATGATCTATTCGCCTACCTGCTAAGGTGTCTAAGTCACAGTTTAAGCTGAGACTCGCCACGCTGGCATACCCCACGGTGACCGAAACAAGAATGAATATAATGCGTCCACCAACGCTCCACCTATGATTAAAATCAGCAGTTAGTACCAAATTCGAAGGCATGTTATTTCGATACGACTTCCTTGGTAAAGTGTCGGGAACTATCTAAACTCCTATCGATCTATGGGTCAGGGAACCCGGTTAACCTCCCCGCGATTTGGGTATAAACCACAAGCACCATGTTGCTCCCACAAGGGGGCCTCACCATAGTCAAGCAGGAACCAAGAAACAACTGCGGCTTCCGATTCCCTTGGTATTATAATTAAGCTTCCGGTTAGGCTTTGTAGTATAGACTTTACTACCAGTGTAAGTTCCAAATGACTCATGTCTAATAATAACAACAAAAGTATAACAACAACAAACAATCAGACAGGCACACCGCAGGCCAGAACCAGCAGAGCACAGTAAAAATACTGGAGTTGATGCCCTAGTCCTAACTCGCCGAGCCCTTTTTACATTCAAAGCCGTCCTCAACGCTCCCCTAACGTTCACCACATCCCCCGTTACGAGGACTCACACTGCCCCCAAATTCCTAATGTAATCGTAGAGTGGATACTTCGGCAGAACATGTCGGGAATCCTCCGGTCACATCTCACACCTACAATCAGCAGTCAAACTAAGACTACTCTTTTGCAAAAATGCACCGAGCGAGCCATGTCCCGTCAGTAAAACTCCCAGACATCAGCCGAAGCCAAAACGTTCCAGTACGAAATTACCGCCAGGAACAAACATATATGTCACTAGTCGCTGTTCGTGCAACGTGGCTGCTACCTCTCGTTGAATATTTCATCAAGAACTGACAAAAGACTTCTCTCAACCCTATTTGCCAAATCAGAAGCGGAAATCCAATCAGTATCAAGAAGTGGTAGTCCCTTCTTAACCTGGAAAGTAATAGCACGTCGTGTTTCCTCCAAGTCCACCTACAAGGCGTTAGTCGACACCATCTTGTAAACCGGTACCCATGCCAGTAAGCCGACCGTCTGACAGGCAAGATGCCTACGCCGACCATCTTTAGACTTGACAAATCATCCACCGTATATAGTGCCAATCCATGTCCATTATTGTAGAACGTTTCCAGTCTTCTTCGGGAGTTTTGAGTAGAGCTCCAAGAGGTACAACCACACAAAAGTAATGATTTGTTGCTGCTATCAAAGATCTTTAAGTTTACTTATAATACTGCCCAGATATGATAAAACTTCTACATTCTGGATTGTCTGCTCCTCAAGTGTGAGGTGTTGCTAGTGGCAATATGCATTCAGTTGAACTGTTTCACTCCTGTGATCGTCTCGAAGGGGGCACATTCATCTCTTCTATATCGTACTCTGCTCTTTACAGTGGCCATAAGAGCAATCCCTGGCATTTATTAATTTCTTTCGTATTTTTGACGGTTAAATGCCATTGCATCTTCATTCGCCTGCAAGCGGGCAAAGAATTTTTTTAGATTTGGTAACAGGTAGAAGACAGAGGGAGCCAAATCAGGAAAATAAGTCAAGCAATTCGTACTTAAATTCGTTGAATTTTACAATTGTTAAAGTACTCTTGTGCGATGGTGCGTTGTCTTGATGAAAAATTATTTGAAATTCTATTGGGCCAAAAGGTTAGGATCTTCTATTACCATATCATCCACTTTAGCTATGATTTCTGACCTTGTTGCAGTTTTTAGACGTCCACTTCTTGGTTCATCTTCAACGTTTAAGTTCAGTCATCCAATTTTTTTACTGTTGCATATAAAGGAGTACTGGGGAGTGGCGTGGTGTAGTAGTTAGTGCACATGCATAACAAAACAACGTCTCAGGCTCGAGCCCCAGCAAAGGACATGACAATAATTTCATTGTTGTTTCAGTGTTTTAAAAAGAGGCTTTAACTTCGCTTTAGACAACTCCATCTAAAAATAAAGAACAGGCTCGCCTAACCTTCCAGCTTTCCTCTGGCGATGCCAACAAACATCAAATCTACTGGAAAAAATTACAATTCTAAAGTAAAGATTACCACCAATTAGAAAAGACATTCTCTCTCATCATTTAGCTTGAAAAGCTCAAATTGATTAATGAAACTGAAGTAAAACAATGGATGCTCTGCAGAAGTACCACATTCACCATATCATTATGAATTTCTTGTCCCGATAAACCTTTCTTATGTAAATATTTAATCGATTCACGAAATTCCAATTTTTCATTATAAAAACGCCTTTTTTGAACACCTTTTACTATACGAAGAAGTTGACAGATCTAAATGAAATTTAACATGTGTTCATATGACAGATGGAAGTTTGCAGTATAAAAAGCTTGTTGTTGTTTATACTGTCATTACTATGTCAGGCTAAGAATATTTCGTATTGCTCTCTATATACCAAAGTAAGTAAAACATAGTCAACTGTAGGCATCCAGCGAAATACCAAAATCAGGTTTATTTGTTCAAAAAATTAGTAGAACTTAGGCCTTAAGAAATAGGCTTTTAAATATTTAAAAATTAGCGACAAAGTTTTGCTTCAGAAAGCTTTATTAATTCAATGTAAAAATTTTTTTTTTTTGAGTTGTTGTCCGAGAACTTTTCTTTAATACTGTACTCTGGTATATTTCCCTTATAATTGCGTTAATTTTTTTCATAAATTTTTTTTTTTAATGAAATTTAATTTTAAAAGAAATACAAACTCGATTTTCATCGTTTAAAAGCCAACTTCATTTGAAAAGCCATAAAAAATTTGTTGTTGTATTAACCCACTTCACACAGTAGGATTCAACGATGTTTAAACTGCCAGACATAAAAATATTATTTACGAGTATATTCTTGGGAATGAACCTGAGATTCAAACAACCGCACTTATAAGTATAGAAGAACATAAAAATTCGCAAAAAAAATGTTTCTTTTTAATAAAAATCCTAATCGTCACTGTCGGCAAGATTTAGCTTTTTTGTCGGGGTGACCGGCTTTAAGCAAAGCACCAGCGGCAGCAGCAGGTTATTTACACAGAAATCGATGTTTTTTCTTTGATTTTTTTTATTTGCGGACTATGTGGTGATTATTTGGCTTTCAACAGTTTGTTGGTTGATCTCATTTTCCTCTTGTGAATGTTAAGAAAATAATTATTTTGACCACAAATAATTAGAGTATCAGTAAGCCCACTTACTGGTTATAAAAACAAATCATTATTGCTTTGATTTATACAAATGTCGGCTTTTAAACAAAAAAACAAACAAAAAAAACAAAAAAAAAACAAAAATTTTTGATGATCTTCTAGCCAAGACATTCAAATTTGACCGCAAACACACCAAGAAATTACCGGCTGAATGAAATCCAAAATAAAGGCAAAAACAGATAATCAAGTAATTCAAGAAATACCAATAGAGTACTAAATACAAAAACAACAAAAAGGTTTAATTTTACACATTAATCCATACCAAGCGCCATGATGTTCAAATTAATATCCAAAAACGGCGGCTTTAACTCTTTGAAATTCTAATGAAATTCATTTAAAAAGTAGTGAAAACCGTAAAAACAACTGAACGCAATAAATACATTTCAACAACTCATCAATGAACTATTAAAAGGTGATTGTCGAAATTGAAAACAAAAACAAAAAAAAAACTTCTGCAACTACTGCTTAAAATTAACTTTTAAAAAACAGGCAGCTGGACGGACTTACAACAGGCGCCTTTTGTACAATCCATCCATCCATCCATCACCTTTACCAAAGTCATCATCATTTCACTACCATTTTCTAAGTTCACTTACTTCACTTCATTATCATCAGAAGCCAAAAGAGTTTCAAAAACAACAGAGAAGTTAATTTTCAATAGCCAACCAAATCAACCGCCCGCAAAAGGCGTGACTTTTGAAATCTATACGAATTTTGAAGAAAAAACTAAAATCGCAAGTCATTCTAAAATGATTACCTATAAAGGAGATACTTTATCTTTACTTCGTCGCTTCAACTCTGACGACTCTGACTGTCTTATCATGTTTCAGTAAATAAATAATTTTTTGTTATTGTTTTACTGACAAACGTTGTTTCACTTAAACCGCAAATTCATTTCTAATTTTATTTTATTTTTTTTTCATTTAATTTTTTTTACTTACAAAACAATTTTGACGAAAAGGTCATAAGAAGAAAAAAGAGGCCAATAAGCAGCTCAGCACAATTTCAATTGAAGTTAATTAGTTTTTGAACAAAACTAGCACAAGCAATAAACAGCAGCAAGAAAATTACAATAATTTTTTTGGTGAAATTAAACCAGAGATAAATGCACTTAAAGAAGTTTTTATTACCACCACAGAGTTATCTAACAAAAATTTGGAAAATCTTGATGAACAATTGTCTTTAAAATGGTCTATGTCTGTGGTCTAGAGCTGCAAAACAATCGATAGTACTATCGATAGTATCGATAGTGTCGATACTACTGTAAATACTCTCAAATACTCTCAAACTTTTACTCACTTTTTTAAAAGCAGTGTTGCCATAATTTTTTTTTAGAACTTAAATGAAAAAATATACAGTGCGCATCAAAAAAAGAGACACCCTTATACTTTAGAATTTAGCTAATATTTCCGACTCTTAAAATTCAATGAATTTAAACGTTTTAAGCGGGTACATTCTTCCATCGATGAATACATGATTTTTATCAAAAACTTGCAAATTATAACGACAAATTCATATCTTGCACTAAATTTGGAGTATCCTTTACAATATAATTCTATAAAAGTTGTAACACTGACACGAAAATTTGGTCAAATTTGATCAGAGACTATATGTGAGTACCACGTGCGGCGACAGCCTTGGAACTTTGACTAGAGCATAGTTTCGTAAACTATACCTAATGATTTTGGCTTGTGAAAGGAGTTTAATGTACATATTGTTACGTTTTAATGGTTTTAAAACGTTTGAGTTCTTTTAAGTTGCGTTAAGTAAAACAAATGAAGGGAGTTTATTTCTTTATACATTCTTTACTTCCAAATTTACTTTATACACAATGTCCAACTTATCTTATTCAATACTCAACTCTTGATACGACTTTACTCTATGACTGTAAAATTATAACTGACTGACTAAGGAAAATGGAGCGATAATTATAGTTAATTACCAATTAGTTTCAAATGTTCTAGTACATTCCACAACCCAACACTCAGTTCATTCGTAGCACTGTTTAAATAAATACAGCCCTAGAATGATGATCGTAGCCTTGACACCAATCAATAGAACAACTTCCATAATAAAGTTTATGTTGTAATCTAAGTCCTGTTGTTTCTATAAGGAACATAGAATGTCTACGAATTTACTTACTCAGTTCAGCTAAATGCCAGAGTTTTCAGCTCATTCCACAATCTATTGCACATGTGTAGCTACTAGGGAGATCGATTATTCGACTTTTTTCAAAAACCGGTTTTCGAATAATTCGAAAAGTAGCACTTTTTAAAAAACCGGCTTTCGATTAATAATAATTCAAGTAACCGGTTAGCCGGTTCTTTTATTTAAATAATATTTTTTCTAATTTTTTCCTGAAGCTCAGAGCTGGACCACGTCGTTTTAAAAACAAAGCAGAAGCTATTGGAGAGCTTAAAATTAAAATGACAATCAATACTAAAAATAATTCTAACAAATCTCATAAAAACTATGCCAAAACGGTGTGTGGAGGCCATAAAAAACAAAGTTTATTACACAAACTACTGAAAAATGCTTAAGTTTCGAACATCTACTGAAGGAACTTATTTCGTTTTTGTTGTATTACTTGGTAGAGAATGGAATTAAAGGTTTGTTATTATAGTTGTAATTTAGGTGCCTAAGATAACAAAAATTAACTGCTCTACTTTGAATAAATCTATTAGAAATATACCAGTTCCTAATTGCCTCGACAAGAAAATTTGCTTAGATTTCGAGCAGCACTGTATGTAAATTTACGCACCACGTATTTAATAGTGTGTGTATCACTGTGGTATGTTAGATAAGAACCCACCTTCCAATCAAGAAGTCGTCGGTTCAATCCCAGGCCACACCATCTGACAATTTTCAACAGCGATATCGCCTCACAACATTACCAGCGATTGGTTATGTGTATTTACGCTGTGAAAACTTTACAAACTAATATATCTGCCGTTCAAAATCGGCGTTTGTGAGTTTGTTGGCTTTCAATGAGTCTCGATAATCATTCTCCAAATATAGGGTCCGCCATCTAACGTTTTTTTTTTCAACTAGTGCTTATTTCGTGAATGGTAACACTTAGCTCATGTCTGATTTGACAGATAATTAGTTTTATCCTTCCGCTGAACGAATATGTTTGTGTATATGCTTGAAAACGCTGGGAATCTGCGCCTGCGATCGACTTAAAGAAGATGCCGATTTTGCCAAAAAAAAAAAAAATCATCTTTTCAGATGAAGCTCATTTTGATCTTGGTGGGTATGTAAACAAGCAAAAATGTCGCATTTGGAGCACAGAAAACCCGCATGCATACATTGAAAAGCCGATATACCCAAGACGAGTCACTGTTTAGTGCGGATTTTGGTCCAGAGGCATAATTGGCCATTTTTCTTCGAAAATGATCAAGGAGTGGCCGTTACAGACAGTGGCGATCGTTATCGGGCCATGTTGAACGAAGTTTTGTTCACAAAAATTGAAGAGGAGTATATTAGCAACATTTGGTTTCAACAGGACGGCGCTACGTGCCACACAGCCGCAGCTACACTCGATGTTTTGCGCCCTGCTTCTGAAGATCGCATTATCAGCCGCATAGCTGATGATGTTTGGCCACCTCAGAGCAGCGATTTGACACCGTTTGGTTATTATTTGTGGGATGCCGTCAAAGATAAGTGTTATGCCAACAAGCCAGAGACAATTGACGCTTTAAAGGACAATATTCGTGAAGCCATTGGTGAAATACAACTGCACACAATCGATAATGTGCTTAAAAATTGGACCGATCGTGTTGGCTACTGCATGGCCAGCCGAGGCAGCCATTAGAATGAAATTATTTTCCATTATTAACCGGAGAGATTGTACTTACAAATAAAAAAAGAAATTTGAGAAAATATTCAGTAGTTTTTTTTATAGCATTTTCAAAAAAAATATATATATTTGGCGGACCCTATATAAAAATCAATATATATTAACAGAAGATGAGAAAAAGTTCTTTTTGCTCAAGAGTGCATATCTTTTTCGATCTACATTGGTTTTCACGTTCGTTGTGAGACGTTCAAGGTTGTCGTATATACAAAAATAATTAAATTTATACAAATAGTTAAACGATGAGCATAATTTCAATAAAAAATAATATTCGAACGTATAAATATTATACTTATTTAAATTAACCGGTTATTCGTGTTAAATTAAGCGGTTTATTCGGTGTACGAAAAATGAAGATTTAAAAAAAACCGTATTCGACAAAACCAAAAAAACCGGTTAAAACCGGTCGAATAATAACCGTCCGATCTCCCTAGTAGCTACTTCGGCATCCAGCTATCTATGCTACCTGTGACTTCGGCTTCCTTGCGAGCATTGCGGGTTATGTCATTTAGGGGCGTTTTATTTCGACATTAATCAGATTATAGCCTGTTGCCTATAGCCGTTGGTTGCTTACGGTGTTTGGACAGTAAATTTTCATTATGCATAGAAACCAGTTTGCAAATAGATGTTATGCCTCCAAATATGGGCTAGGGGTGTTCCATGTGCCGCAATTGATGTTGAAAATATCTTAAGAAAACTAAAAACCCAGCCAAAGCCATTAGCCCTCAAATCTTCTAAATAAATTAGATAGAAATGAACTTTTACGAATAATATTCAATATTTAAACGATATTTAATCAATAGACACAAATCACACATGAATTATGTTTAAACTTTAAATAGTTTTTTCCTAAAAAAATAAAAAATAAAAATAAATAAATTTCTTATAGAAAAAATGTTTGAATTAAATTCTAACCAGTCATACGTACGTATACGTACGTAAGTACTCACTTATTTTTTGTTTAAAAACTGATGGCTGCTTGTGTTTTGGCCATGATAAATGTTCTTTATTTAGCCATTGTAATTCACAAGTAATATATAAAAATAAAAAACGGAATGAAAAAAATCTCATTTTTTATCATATACAAGCCCCGGTCAGGCTCTTTAGAGAGTCATAAATATTCGGACTTGTACGAGAGTAATATTTATGAATTTACAACTCAAATAAATACAAAACAAAAAAACAAAAAAAAAACAGAAAAAATATGCCAAATAAACAACAATAATAATATGTAGTTGTAGTGGATAAAAAAATATTATTATTCTACTAACAACAACAACAAAAACGTATTTTTTATATATTTTGTTAAGCAAAAAAAAAACACATTTGTTTTGCAACATCTATTTGTCGTTGTAGCTATTGTGGCTTTAAGCCGCCTGGTGTCCGATAAAATATAAACGAATCCCAGTCACCAACAGCAACAGCAACAACAGCAGCAGCAGTCATTCACAGAAAAACTTTTTTTTTATTTTTTTTTTTCAATTTTTTGTAGGATTTCAGTTTCATTTGTTTTAACTGGAAAACAGAAGAAAGAAAAAAACAAACAAAAAACTATTTTCTGTGGATTATTAAATGTCGAGGAGTTTGTTTCACTGATGACTGGACAGATGAATGGCTGAATGAATGGAGTGAGTGAGTGAGTGAATGGTTGTTTGGCTTGTGTTTGGCTGCTGTGGAACACTGTTGGTTGGTTGGTTAGTTGGTTAAAACAAAACGGCCAGCATAGTAGCACTTGTAAAGGCACTTTTTTTCTTCTTTTTCTTCTTCTATGCTGTATGGTAAACATGACCAATAACAAAATGTTAACAAGATAAAAGGCAGCAAAAACAAGAATAATGGAAAAAGAAAACTAGCGAAACAATTTTTTATTTATGTTTTTATTTTGTTTAACAATGACGAGATATGATGAATTGTGCTGTTGAAAATGCTTTGAAAAGAAAAAATATGATTTTAATTTCATATTTTTTATGTTGGTTTTCTAACCACCCCCACACGCGCACCACCCCACTGTAAAAAAAAAGTTCAAAATTTGTTTCTAACGCCCTTGGCTAACTAATAAAACAACTACAATAACAACAACCCTTCAACAACAAACTAACAAACAATAACAGTTAAAGGCATAACAAATAAAACAACAACAAAAAAATTTTTATAAAAAACTAGTTGTTGGTGGTCAGGATATTTTAATAAACTTTTATGAGAAAATTTCTATATTTTGTTTTGAATATAATTTTCTTTGGCATAAATTTTTATAAAATAACTGAAAAACGTTACGTTTACGTTACTTGCCACGCCCAACTTTGGAAAAAAATTCGAAATCCCAATATTTATCAAAGATTGTTTGGGCTTTTAAAAGTTGAAAGAAATCCTGTATTCGTCTTAATGGCAGTCTTTAGGCTGCTATTGTACCCAATATTCGTGGTAGTGTTGGAATTTTTGCCGATAATCAGATGACGCACAGTGCGTTGCCCCATAGACAAAAATTAAAAAATCACTCATCACGGATGTTGATAAAATATATTTATAAATAAAGGGTGTTTTTTATAGAGGTATAGAACTTTAAGTTGCAATATAACAATATGATCGCCACGGCTGGCGCGGATGTAGTCTAATCTGGACGTACAATTTGCTATCACTTTTTCCAACATTTGTGGCCGCATATATCGGCAATAACCTGGCGAATGTTGTCTTCCAAATGGTCAAGCGTTTGTGACTTTACCGCATAGACCAATTACTTTACATAGCCCTACAGAAAATAGTCTAGCGGTGTTAAATCACAAGATCTTGGAGGCCAATTCACAGGTCCAAAACGTGAAATTAGACGGTCACCAAACGTGTCTTTCAATAAATCTATTGTGGCACGAGCTGTGTGACATGTTGCGCTGTCTTGTTGAATCCACAGCTCCTAGTCATTATGGTTATTCAATTCAGGAATGGCTGTATAGCGATCACCATTGACTGTAACGTTCTGGCCACTATCGTTTTTGAAAAAGTCCGGACCAATAATTCCACCAGCCCATAAAGTGCACCAAACAGTCAGTTTTTCTGGATGTAACGGTGTTTCCACATACACTTGAGGATTATATCACTCCAAATGCGGCAGTTTTGTTTGTTGACGTAGCCATTCAACCAGAAGTGCGTTTCATCGCTAAACAAAATTCGCTTATAAAAATCGGGAACAACGGTAATCTCGTTTTGGGCCCATTCGACGAATCTACGCCGGGCGTGAGTCTTTTCATGGTGAATTGCCAAACCAAACTGAGAATAAATCACTTGACAGCTGTTAAATCGGTCGCCATCTTGAAAAGTAATGTCAACTTAAAGTTCTATACCTCTATAAAAAACACGCTGTATTTTTGAAAATTTATTATCGGCTGAGCCTAATACTGAACGACTTCTTTTCGGTTATTTCTCTGTATTGTCGCAGGAAGGCGCCAAACATAACTAACACGGTGCGACAAAAATTAACGAAGTTGAAATGCCTGCGAAATGATATTATTTTTCTAAAAGGCACTGTCGAGTAGAATAAAGATCTGTTTTTGAAATTTTCGAAACACCTATAAAATCTCGAGTTATGGGGAAAAAACGGTTTTTCGGACCTTTGTGCACTTATATTAGCTTAATAACATAGCTGAACAACGCCCGAGAAACAGACCTTTTAAATGATGTATATGCTGCTTAAGTAGCCTTGAAGAATCTGGGTGTATTTCTTTTTCAACCAATTTTTCCACATTTTTCAAGTTTAGATGCGTGTATGCGCACTATTTTATATTGGAATCATACCACTGATGAATTAATGAAGGAATTATGTTAAGTTATGAATAAAATGAGACTTACAGTTAAGAAATTCGTTGGAAATTGATGGGGTATTTAAGCTTTTTCGTAATGCCACTCTCGTCTTTACAAATTCAAAAAGAGACTTAAAATCGGGTAGTATTCAGCTAAGTTATTAACTTATAAGTGCATGAAGGTCTGAAAAACCGATTTTTTGCCCATAACTCGAGATTTTGGACGTGTTTCGAAAATTCCAAAAACGAAGCCTTGTTCTACTCGACAGCGCCTATCAGAAAAGTATTATTATTTGCCAGATATTTGTTTTTGTCGCACCGTCTAATATATAATAAAATTAGATCAAAAAGTGGATTTTAGTTACTTCAGAAAAATGGCTATCAAAAATCCAAATTTTTAAGAAATTTTTAAAAGTTTGAGAAACGCTCTTATTTCAATAAAGAGTTTAAATTTACCAAACCATGAAGGAGTATTAAAAAAATATATTTAAAATCTATATATTTTTTATTTGTATTTTTGAAACTATATGATATGTTCTATCAAATAAAAAAATTAGAACCAACTTTGTCCTACAACTTAAAAAATTTTCAAATCTTAAAAATCCATAATTTAGACAATTTTTCATAAATTTTACTGATTTAAAGTATGTATCTTAAGACAAATAAAAAATTAAAAATAATTTCGATTGACCTATTTTAGTCAAAAAAAATTTAATATAAAAATCTATGTTCAGATAGGCTTTGTTTGATTTAAATATATGTAGGCGGTGGGCGTGTCCATTGCCCTAGTTTGTTAAAATTTTGTATATTCGACAACTCCTTCTATTTCTGTTTATTTGCACTATGGGATCGACGCACTGTGCGGCTTTTCTATCAGTCAATTTATACACTCATGCATCTTTATTGGTCAAACAGTGTAAAAATAATCTGTTAAGGCTGGGTCGTTTGTCTGACTATGGTAATGAACGGGCAGATGAGTAAGCCCGAACGTCATCTGCCTTGAATACCTTCAACGAGGTTTCAGTTGCAGTTCAGCAGTGATATATTGAAGATAGTTTCTTCAGACTCTTTCTTCGAAAGGTTAGAAATAAATGTAGTAATCTGGACACCTACATAGTGACCAGGATAATATAGCCATCTTTTGATTAGAAAAGCACTATGCAACTTATAGGGCGAAATAAGAGAGATATATCGAGGTTGCTGGCGATAATAATATTGGATATTGAATGTAAGGCAATCATCCGAGCCTACGTTTATTGCCGAAGTTGCAATAACAGGAAAAATGGCTTGGATCTTTTCCGTGTATGTTTTCTGTGAATGCGCGACCCTAGCAGTCAAAAGGAGCAGATTTTGCACTATATACACATTTGACAACTATATATCATATGTACTATCCAGCCTTAATGAGTTATCTAGATTTAATGTTCTACTGAGATATTTGACAGGGACATTGTTAAACATTACGATATTTATGACAATCAGGGTTGGTAACCCAATGAAACCCAGTTGGGTCTTTTGTGGCGCTCTAACTTTGATGCCGATCTTAAATTTTTTCAAAAGAATTGATTCGGTGACCTGTTAAAAAAAAATATTGTATCCGTTAAAACAGCCAATAGTCAGACGGAGTAATGTTCGAGAAATAGGCGGAAGCGGCATTAGATCGTTTTTGTCAATCGTGTGGCAACTTTTGTGACGCGAGGCAGAGTGCTGTCATGAAAAAGAATAACTTAATCACGTTTGCTCTTGTATTCCAACCGCTTTCGTCATATTGCAAGGTTCCAGTGAAGTAATTGCAATGTGCTCCAATCACCGTGTTTTAGTATACAATGCCGCATTGACCCCACCAAGTGTGCAAAATTGCATTATAAATACTGAAAGAGCGTAATTGTCCTAACAAACAACAAATTTGGCGAACTGAATGAAATTTGAAAGCAGTTATAAAACCAATAAATAAAAATAAAACCCGGTTGGTAATTCGAGATTTTGGTGATGTAATTTCAATTATTCTACTCGATAGCTCCTATTAGAAAAATAGTATCACTTAACAGATATATTTTTTGTCGCAACGTGTTATAAATAAATTTCCTCCCGAGCTTTTAATCCATTGAGTGTTGGTCGCCATTTTATCCTTTTTTATTATTTTATTATCGCACAACTTGGCAGCTTGACGGCAGACACTCTGACCTTAAATAATTTTTGCGTGTGCCTATAGTCCCGATTACCCATACTATCAGCCGAAGCTGCGCCACCGGATTTCGCAGCATATACCTAGTTAACCACAATTATCCATTGACCAAATCTCTCTCAATTGTTCCCCATAAAGAAGGATTTAGTAATACAAAGATGTGTTCCCTTTACCCTTATCTATGTCCAGAAATATAACCTGGAGACTTAACACGGCAGAAAAATTTTCACTAAGCCAACGATATCTATCTTCTGGCTCACAGGCATTAGTACATGCTGGCCAAGCTCGATTTTGTACAAGCAGAGGCACACAGATCGGGTTTGTAAATAGCACAGCAACTTGAGAGAGAGTGGTAGCATCTTCACGGCATCCAAAATAGCCTTTCCGTACGTCTCCTATACCCCAAATGACGATTTCCATCTCATCCAACACAACAATTAACACCTTTAATTCGTATGTAAATTCTACACTTTTGTATAGGAACGAGTCGTTGTCCACTGTGCATTCTTCAAAATATTTGTGGCCAAATAACACATCAAATGCCCATAAAAAAGAGCATTTAATGGTGAAGGATTGACCACACACTGGGAAAACTCGATGACAACATAACAAAGGTAGCCGTAAAATGCAATCCACAGAAAAGATGAAGAATTGGATGACTAGCCTATGTTTGGAGAAAATACAAATATGATGATGCAAAAATAGAATAGATGTACCAGGGCACTATTCCCTGAGCTATCATCTCAACAGCTAACACCTCATGGATGTGTTTGAAATGGAATGAAAGAACAGGACACATTTTGTGAGACTGTGTTGCGCTAACTAGAAACAGATTGCACATTTTCAACCGGAGTCAATTAAATCCCAGGGATATAAGATCTGTTTCTATCAGGGATTATTCGACTTTATTTGAAGGGCGGAGAAATTGTTCTTTGGACATGGCTTTCGGCCTGTATCCTTCTATATGGGAAACAATGGAGTAAGATATTGTCACGAGACGATTGTGGTTAAACGACCATCATTCACAGACGAGAATGCAGAATGTGAGGGTAAATATATGGGTACCATCTTTTGTAATTACGGCAGGACGCAAATGATCCTTTGGATCATAATAATAAAATTAAAAACCTTTTCGTCATCAAATTTTTCTCTCTGATCAGGGCAGAGAATATTTTACAGCGAAAACTGTCTTGCAAAGGAGCAATTCGTACACTTTCATAAAATCAACTGAATGACTGTCGGGAAGTGGCCAAGATATGTAGGGACTTTGGTGCGATAAATGACAGATGGTAACCCGGCGAGACTTACTTTTTGAACCCACAGATTGCTGCCAATTGAACCTAAGCTAACCTAACCTGCACTAGAAGCATTCATTTTTTTCTTTACTCTCGACGCCTCTCGTACTTTTTAGTTTCTACTAATTTTGCATCTCTCTCTCGGTCTCAACTTTTTTGAAATTGTTCTCTCAAATAATATTTGAATGAAAAATAAATAGTGTGCATGAGAGTGTAAAATAATGCACATCCATACATGCATACACAGTATATACCATCTCATTCAAATAAATTTACATTTTTATGTTAAAAGAGTATGTAAAGTATGCCACTTTTACTCAAATATAGTGTTGGCCTAAGCAAAGGACATGTACGAGCATGCTGGCTGCTTGTGTGTTTATTGTAAGAAAAATTGGTTTGTTTTCTAATAAAAAAATAAAAATAACAAATAATGGAATTAAAAACATGATTTTCTTTTATAATAAAATATTATTGCGGTTAAATAGCATATTGAAAATGGTTATGAATGCTATTTATTTCTATAAATTTAATGACAATTGTTTTCAAATGATAAAAGAAATGTCATTACAAAAATATAAAAAGCAAATAACGTTTTCAAGGCAAAAAAAGAAGTCAATTTCCTGTCATTAATTCCTATTGATTAACATATGCATCCAATAAACTGTAACGAAATACTGCAAATGAACATTTTTGTACCAAAGAAAGTTTAAATTCTCAAACTCTCTCAGGTTTTCCTTGAACCCCAGTTATTGTTTTGTTTTTTCAAATTAAAAGCCAGTGTAGCCGAACTTTGAGAAAACACATAAATCAATAGACATTGAGCCCAAATGTCAAAATTTTGTAGTCTTTAGAGCATTTCCAATAACTAATACTGTCTTAAAGAAAAAAAATTTGACTTTAGGGCTTAAAAGCCACAGTATTTTGGCGCATATGTTTAAAAAAAAAAGCACAAACATTATACGTTTATTTTTCCGTTTTTATTTTCATAATAATTTAGCATAAATTCTAGACATTTGAACCATTCAAATCAAGCTCAAATAAACTTATGGCCGGCCATTTATACTATACATGGGGCCAATTGTCATCATTACCTGATCTTTCAATACTAAAATCTACGGAACATGAGGAGTTTTTGTGTTTTTTTTTTTTGCTTTTTTGTGCCAAAAGAAGAGCAAAAAATAAGCAAAAAAATTTTTATATTTTTTTTAAACCCGTATGAGACCATTTAAAGCGGCATTTAGATCTGGTTCATAAAAAAATAAAATCATTTTTATTTTTTTGTATTTTTTATTTTATAATCTTACGAGCGTTGATGATGTGGATCATCATAAAAAATTATATTATGGCTGTTAATGTTTCTCTGCTGCTTTTTATTGTTGTTGTTTTTTTTTTCTTCTTCTTCTTATACGCGTCTTGTGGAAAGTCTTGTGTTTTAGCGCTGTTTTCTTATGATTTTTTTATGACATGGCTGTAAACGCACAATAAAATCTATAAATTTGTGTGGAGCGCTTTTATTTCTTTCGCTCTATTTTGTTTTTTCTTGGTCTTTAACGGGTGATTGTTTAATAAAAATGAAATGAAATAGACCATGACAGAGAGATTTTTTCTTTACTTCCCCAATGGGTTATTGTTGCAAAAATAGACAAATTTTTGGCTCTTTTTTAATATTCAGCAGAAATTTTTTTCATATTTGTATATAACATTTGAAGCCTTTTAAAGAATTTTGGCGCTTTTTTTAATAAAGTATTTAAGCGTTTTTTTATATTAAAAATTAATCTTTTTCAAGAAAATTGTACTCACCTTGACTTTAAAGTTTAAAAAAGTGTTATCAAGTTCGCGTTTTTAAGAGCTCTTAAGCGTTTTTCATTTAAAAACATAAAGCACAAGTTATGCTGCAAAATGAAAAAAATAAATTTAATTGTGCGATTTAAATGGTTTTATATGCCTATTACAGTATTTCACAAGAAGTGACTTTAAAAAAACGCCGAAAAAAATATGCGTTTTTTTATTGATTGATTTTTATTTTTTATTTTTTTATATTTTTTTTTTTCTATTTCAATACATAAACAATTGAAAATTTTTATTAATATTTTGTTCTTTTTTCTCTCACTTCAGGTCTGGTTTCAAAATAAACGCTCTAAAGAACGACGCATGAAACAAATAACCAGCATGGGTAGGCCACCATTCTTTGGTGGCGCTCGTAAGATGAGAGGTTTCCCCATGAATTTATCGCCGGGTGGCTTAGATGATGGTCCTGGTTTCCCTTATTTTGCGGCCGAAGGCAAATTTGAATTTGGCTATGGACCACATTTTCATCCACACGATGGACCCTTTTTTCCAGGACATCCTGGAGGACCAATGCCTTTTAATGCGCCTGGTGAGTAGCAAAGACTTAAACCAATTATCTTTAAAGGATAAAAAATATTATTAAAATTCGTGTTCTCTTTTCATTTGATTATCTGTTTAGGTGGACCAATGGATCATACCGGCCCTATACCTATGGTCAATGAATTTGGCTTAACGCCCGAGTCACAGTTTCTTAGTCAAACAGCGGGACCACCCATGAATATACAATCGGCGGGCGGACCACAACAACCGCCCGATCATCTGCTGGCTGCCCAACAGCAACAGGCAGCACAACAAGTCCAACAGCAACAGGCGCAGCAACAATCCCAGCAACAACAAAATGGCCCGCGTTCAGCATCACCCGAATTCATGACCGCCGGCAATTTCAGTGAACCTCAAAATATGCAAAACGAAACGCTTGTTTGGTAATATTCAAAAGAGCTGGCAACACGCTTGCTACTTTTAAAAACACTCGCCGAATATCAACAACAGGAAGATGTCATGTGAAATGTTGCAGAGGTGATAGAAACATAGAGATGCGTGCATGAGCGTAAGCTACGGATAGGGGGGCTGGTCCTAAACTTATCGATAACTACTTATACAAAAACAACAACCTAAAAAACAAAAATCTCTCTCTATACAAAACTATTTAAGAAAAACAAAAACAAAAAACCCCGTAATATATGGCTGCTTAATTTGATATTAATTGCTGAAGCAAATAAAAAAAATAATAATAAAACTTTATAAACCACACAAATAAATAAATATAAAAAAACACTTATATTATCTAAAAGAAAAACAACAACAACAAATTATACATAATTATAATTAAAAAAAAACAAAAACCTTAAACAACAATTGTAAATTGAATTTCTAAACGATTTTATTTATTTTATTTTTAAAAATTGTATATGAAATGTACGAGTACACATATAAATAAATGTAAATGTATTATAATTATTATATATAAATATGTTTAAATATAATTATAAAATATAAAAAAAATTCAAATTTATAGAAGAAACTGTTTTGGATCTTTACGATCAATAAATTGGCTAAAGACTCTTCAAAACAACCGTCAACACTACCTAAAAAACCAACCCAAAGCATTTGAAAAACATAAACAGGGAAACGGAAACATACGAAAAGTTGAGAGAATTAAAATGCCAAAAATGGAAAATTTCCAGAAACAAAAAGTTCCATTCATAGTAATACAATAAAATATTGGATCTAAAGTTCAAAATAATAAAAACAAAATTTAATACTCATACTTTACGACATCCCACTTCACTACACGCTACCATCAATAAATATTCATCGATACTTTGGAGCCAGAATAGGAAGAAAGGCTCTTTTGTTGACACACACCAAAAGAGTGCTAACAAAGCGAATTTTCTCCACGGTAATTGGATATGACCCTATGAGAAGTGATTATGGTAAACCGCAAACCAAGGTTAACAACTGACAGGCAATGCTGGCAATAGTATAGCACATATATATACATGATACGCGCTTTGCCTGTGATTCGCCATAAGCGATTGCTCGCTATTAGCGAAGAATTTTCGAAAAAAAATATTTGTCTTTGTCGAACAAAATGCTTAATAGAGCTTAGAACTTTACTGTTCATTTCGTAAGACTTTTTTTCCTTTTCAATTCACATGTATTCTTATGTTTTTGCTTTTATTCGTCATTGAAACACTGAACACGCTTAGCGGTTATATACTGATTTTCTTTTATATTTTAATTTTTTGTTTTTAATTTTATTCGTTTTCATGTTTCTTAAAAGAAATTACACTCGTTCTGAGCATTAAGAGGCGAAAAAAGGCAAGAATAACGGCAAAAAAACAGAAGAAAGCAATGCAAAGTTATTTGCTTTAGATATTGCTAAATGTTTGCTATTGATATCACAGGTAAACCTTCGAGATCGAAAGATTTGCTGCCAAAAACTGAGAGACAGGTGAACTATACGGGTTCTTTTTCGTTTCGCTTCCAATAATCGTTTTTTAAAGTTTTATCAGGGAAATATTTGCCAAACGTTCAAAGGTGATGTTATTATTGAATGTCGTGATCAAGCGGGTAATCCTAAACTCTGAGCTATGACGTGATAATGCATTCAAAGAGTGCACAGTTTTCAATTACAACTCGAATGTCTGTTCTGGACTTTAATTTTTCAAAATTTTCAAAATTCTTTTATCAATTTGTTCTAATTATTGATAAATTTTCAGCACTTTGATGCAGGGGCGAAAAAACCTAAATATGTCTATTGCACTCACAAATGGCCTGATTAAATCTCTGAGTAGTGCCGTGCTGATCTGTGTCTGTGGGTAATGTACATAAATATGGAGAAGGTAGATGCTCTTGATGTTTTGGGCATTAGGATTCATTGTGTCGAGTATCGAAAGAAACTTTTAATCGCCTCAGTTTTTTGAAACCCGTTCTAAACTGCAATAGGTCGATATTCCACATTCTAGATTACATCTTCAAGATCCCATTGTTACTGATGATAAGGTATCCAACTCTATCGATTAATTGGAGGATCATTGTTCTTATGCAATGTGAAATGTGTGATGATATATAAAAACTGATTCCTGCTAATGATACGCTCTTGCGTAGTAGTTGTTTTTCCCGTCGAGCACATGCATATGTAAGTTTGCGGTGGATTCATTTGTAGTACAACGCATTTCTGAAATAATTCGTTCCTTAGCCGCACTGTAAGTTTTAGAAACCATCTTCCAGCTAACATTTTTCATGGCACTTACGATATAAAAGTCCATACACACTATACTCTCGCTTTCCTTCTTCTCACAACATATTTTCCCAGCGCCAAAACAATACAAAGGCAGATTCTATTCGACTCTACAAATGTTTTTGTTTCTATAACTGAAGCGTCATAAGCCTTATGTGGCTGCAGAATAATTGTTAATACATTCATAGTTCTTTATTCGGCCTGTTAATGCGGCATTTCTGAATTATGAAAAACCTTCGCTTTACGGCTGATAAATCGGGGATTCACCGTCTTTTAAGAAAAGTGTAAGGCAAGCAAAAGCAACTCGATTTACGGCCTCCATTTGCAGAACCTATCTACGCTATATACAGACGTTTGAATGTAATTCCTTAGTCTTTTAAAGTAGGGATCGTATGTTCAGGCTTCTGTGCTGTTGTATATCGCACGCATATATGTGTAATGATTTATTTTCTTTTTTATTTCATATATTTTAGGATAAAATAGTAACCTTGAATTGGTACTTTTGCAATAAAATGTTTGAAATCTATATACAAAATAAACAAATCTTAGCTGCCTTAGCTGAACTGAAAATATGTATTTCAGATCCGTCTACTATATATGTAAATAAAAAAGTAGTTATGGCCTTATATTTTATCTGTCATTAAAGTTTTTGGTACAATTTGGTCAAAATTTTTCTTTAAGGTTGCTACTAAATAGAGACTTTAGCTGGGATCACAAGATTGTCGCAAATCCACCAACATGAACCAATTTCTATAATGCTTTATTGACGCAGTATATTAAAATTGTGTCCAAATTCATTTTATGAAAAGAAATTAAAAAATTTAAATATTGGTACGTATTGTGCACTTCGATTGACGCACAGGCACACAATAAATATTGGTGCATTTTGATTTCAATTAATTAACTGCCGCATGATCGCCGTCACATGGTACCAATAATTGGTGCATTGCGTCAATCGTGTAATCCCACCTTTACGGCGACTAGACTGAAAAAGGGTTCATATACGTATTTCTGCTAATGCATCGACATTGATTAAAATCAAATCTTATGTAAAACAAGCCTCCTTAAAATAGAGGTGGCACAAATAAGGGGGGCACACAAAATTTTTTAAATTTCCCTAATTTTTTATACTTGTAATAAAAAAAACCAGACGTACAGTGGTGACCATAAAAATACAACCAGATACAGAATTTTATAAAAGTTTTTTAAATTAATTTTAAAAGTAAAACAAACAAAAATTACTCATGTGATTTTAATATTTTATTGCTTTAAAAATTAGAAAATGAAATTTAGTCCACAATTACTTACATTGAAAAGAAAAAAAAGAAAAAAAAACTACGTATAGGCTGGTATATCCTTGGCCAAAACATATGAAAGAAATTGCTTCGAAAACAATTTTATTGACAAAACTTAATATTTAGTGGCAAATCCTTTATTATATTATGACGGCCTGTCATCGGGAAGGCATTGAAGCTATCAAATTGGCAATAAAATTTTTAGGAATAGCCTTCTAAGCATCTATATATCTTTTCGCAATCGATTCTTTGATTCACGATTTTTCAAAGATTTTCAATGTGGCTTAGATCTCGTGATTTTGGTGACCATTCCATTACCGAAATTTTTTCTTGTGCTAAGCACGATTTAACAACTTTTGAAGAATGCTTGGGATCGTTATCGCAGAGACATATTATCCGCTGCATATGGAAGCATTACTCCTTCCAAAATGTCTCTATAGATAAATCTATCCATTAATCCCCATACCATTACGTTGCCTCTTCCATGTTTCACCAACTTTTTGCAGTAACGCGCTTGAAGCCGCTGGTTAACTGGTCTTCTTACATAACACATGCCATCACTGCTGCTCATATTAAATTTGGATTCGTCGATAAATAGGACAGTCCTTCATTTGTTTTCTGATCAATTTAAATGCTCCTTAGCAAACTTCAAACGCTTCTTTAGATTCATATATCACTTTAAACTTAGAGAGTCACAGTTGCATATGTTTTGGCCACCAATGTGTATATATTAACTTGAAGATATTTAATCGGTCTACAGAAAATATAAAGACAAAGCCTTGTGCTATTGCCCGTTTGGAAAAAAAATATATATTTTTTTAATAAAACTTGCAACATTTTGCTCTACGGAACATGTATTACAGTAACAAATGTGGGCTATAATTTCAATCAAATGACAACAAATATAAGGGGTGTTTTTGATAGAGGTATAGAACTTTAAGTTGCAATAAAACAACGGTGGATTATTCGATTGACATGAATTTTATTTATCAAAGAGATAATGGCATTACATTTTAAATATGATTTCTGGCATATGACCGCCACGGCTGGCGCGGATGTAGTCTAATCTGGACGTCCAGTTTTCGATCACTTTTTCCAACATTTGTGGCCGTATATATCGGCAATAGTATGGCGAATGTTGTCTTCCAAATGGTCAAGCATTTGTGGCTTTACCGCATAGACCAATGACTTTACATAGCCCCACAGAATGTAGTCTAGCGGTGTTAAATCACAAGATCTTGGAGGCCAATTCATAGGTCCAAAACATGAAATTAGGCGGTCACAAAACGTGTCTTTCAATAAATCTATTGTGGCACGAGCTGTGTGACATGTTGGGCCGTCTTGTTGAAACCACATCTCCTGGACATTATGGTTATTCAATTTAGGAACGAAAAAGTTAGTAATCATGGCTCTATAGCGATCACCATTGACTGTAACGTTCTGGCCACCATCGTTTCTGGAAAAGGTACGGACCAATGATTCCACCAGCCCATAAAGCGCACCAAACAGTCAGTTTTTCTGGATGTAACGGTGTTTCCACATACACTTGAGGATTACCTTCACTCCAAATGCGGCAGTTTTGTTTGTTGACGTAGCCATTCATCCAGAAGTGCGCTCCATCGCTAAACAAAATTCGCTTATAAAAATCGGGAACAACGGTAATCTCGTTTTGGGCCCATTCGACGAATCTACGCCGGGCGTGAGTCTATTCATGATGAATTGCCAAGCCAAACTGAGAATAAATCACTTGACAGCTGTTAAATCGGTCGCCATCTTGGAAAGTAATGCCAACTTAAAGTTCTATACCTCTATAAAAAACACGCTATAATTTTCGTGCTAAAAACCCTTAAGTGTATAACTTGAAACATGTTTCAATATTTCACATTTTAATTTTTTGTTTTTTTTTACAAAGATCTTAACTTTATAATTCAATTTTAATTAATCCCATAATTTGCATTAATTTTTGGCTTTTTAAGAGTTTTAACTTTTCGAATTGACGATGAAGAGGTTTCTGTTTCCGCTAAAGTCAAATAGAAAAACAACAAATTATTCTAATCAAACAAAATTTACCGTCTAAAAGGAAATTGTCTTTCTGTATATTGAAAACTATAAAAAATAAATTAAAAAATTAAAAAAAAAATAAATAAAAAAACAACCCACAAATATAGAAAATTAAATAAAATTTAAAAAATAATAAAATAAATCTATGTAAGTATATATAAAATGATTAAAATTAAATAACAAAATTATAAAAATAATACAAACACTGAAATATAAATTTATTATAAATTAAAAAGGCAAAATTGTACATAAAAATTAAAAATAAAAATTAAAAAATTAAAAATAACAAAAAAACTTTAGTGTTAGATTAGTTTGTAAGTCATTATTATATTAATATTTATCATTATAAATATATATATTTAAATATTATATATATAAAAAAAGAAAAAACAAAAACAAATCAAAGAAAAAATATTAAATGAGAAAAAGAATGAAAAGAAAATAAAGAAATTGTTATCAAAAATCATAAAAAATAACAGTTTTTATAAAAAACAAAACAATTCTATAAAAAATAATTGATGTTTTAATTGGAAAGTTACAACAGGTTAGGATAGGTTTTTCTATACTACGGCCATAGTCGGTACAATTTATAAAAAAAAAATATGTAAAAAAAGAATTTTCGGATTGCCCGCGTATGTTACATTTTCGAACTTTATAAGGGCGAAATGCTTAGAAAAGTATAAGATACCGCTGAGAATGTTGCATTTTTTAAAAATATACATAAAATCCTTTTACTTCTATAGGCTTTTCCCAGCTTTATTCAATAGCTTAGATATCCTATTGCAAGTTAGAACTGTCTAACTCCTTAAAAAGGACTCTAACCTCCTTAAAATAGCCATTTACCTTCTTACCGCCAACCCATTTTTTAAGTTTGCAAATAGGGAGCTAAATCTGTAGAATAGAGTGCGTGACGGAGCAGTTCGAACTTTAATTCATTCATTTTGGCCGCCGCAATAGCAAATATATGAACTGGTGCATTGCTTAAATATAAAAACACTTTGTGTTTCCAAATACGGCCTTTTCTTCTTAAGATCATGACTTAACTGTTTCAACAGGTTAGTAAATACAGGTTCCAAATACGGCCTTTTCTTCTTAAGATCATGACTTAACTGTTTCAACAGGTTAGTAAAGGGTCCGCCAAATAATTTTTTTTTTTTTTAAATGCTATAGAAAAAAACTACTGAATATTTCCTCAAATTTCTTTTTTTATTTGTAAGAACAATCCTTCCGGTTAATAATGGAAAATAACTTCATTCAAATGGCTGCCTTGGCTGGCCATGCAGTAGCCTACACGATCGCTCCAATTTTTAAGCACATTATCGATTGTGTGCAGCTGTATTCACCAAAGGCTTCACGAATATTGTCCTTTAAAGCGTTGTCTCTGGCCTGTTGGCGTAACACTTATCTTTGACGGCACCCCACAAATAATGGTCCCACGGTGACAAATCGCAGCTCCGAGGTGGCCAAACGACATCAGCTCTGCGGCTGATAATGCGATCTTCAAAAACAGGGCGCAAAACATCGAGTGTAGCTTCGACTGTGTGGCACGTAGCGCCGTCCTGTTGAAACCAAATGTTGCTAATATCCTCCTCTTCAATTTTTGTGAACAAAAATTCGTTCAACATGGCCTGATAACGATCGCCATTGACTGTAACGGCCACTTCTTGCTCATTTTTGAAGAAAAATGGCCCAATTATGCCTCTGGACCAAAATCCGCACCAAACAGTGACTCATCTTAGGTTTATCGCCTTTTCAATGTATGCGTGCGAGTTTTCTGTGCCCCAAATGCGATAATTTTGCTTGTTTACATACCCGCCAAGATCAAAATGAGCTTCATCTGAAAAGATGATTTTTTTTTTGGCAAAATCGGCATATTCTGTAAGTCGGTCGTACGCCCAGATTCCCAGCATTGTTCAAGCGTATACACCATATTCGTTCAGCGGAAGGATAAAACTAATTATCTGTCAAATCAGACATGAGCTAAGTGTTACCATTCACGAAATAAGCACTATTTAAAAAAAAAAACGTTAGATGGCGGACCCGTTATAACACACGGGCATCACTAAAATATAACGTACAATCTTGTCTACATATTGAATTGTTTCTCCAGTCTAGTCGACTGTTTAGACTGTTCCTTTGCTTTAGTTTTAAATTGTTAAACACATTTTTCATGAATGAATTGACGCAAGAACTCACTCGGCTTTATTGAGGTAATACATCGCTAAATTCTCTACTAAAACATCTTCAGAATGTTGCTTCTGTCGCTGTAAGCAAACGCAATATCCATCTTGAGAACAGCTTTTTTTTCTTTAAATAGACGTTACAGATGTAGTCAGGGATGCACATCATCGCAATGTATCGCTTCTTTTGGTGAAAGTGTAGCGTATAACCCAAATTTGTCGGTTCTACGGCGTTGTCAGCTATTGGACCTATCTTACACGCCTAAGTTAATTTTCAAATAATTTTTTTTTTTTTTTAGCGAAGAAGCTCATTTTTCACTCAGTAGTTACATCAACAAGAAAAATTGTCGCTTATGGTGCTCGGGGTACCCAGAAGTGTTTGAGCAAAAGCCATTGCATCCGGAACAAGTGCATGTATCTCAATGTATGGCTTCTGTTAGTGAAAGTGTGACCAATAATCCAAATTTGTCGACCGCACAGCGTTCTCAGCAGTTGGGCCTATCTTACAGCTCATTATGCCGTATTTTATATTTGGAAATTCTCATCCATCCTCATTCTCATCAATATAAAGTCCAATTGAAGCAACACTTAAAGCCGGCTGACTATTCACAACGCTGTAGACAAGCTGAACGCTCTCAATGCTGATTTTTCAAAAAAAAACTCTTTTCAGCAATGAAGTTTATTTCTCACTCAGTGTTTACCAGAGATAAGCAATGAATCGCCTTTTTGCTACTCATACTTACTCATGGATATATAAATATAAGTGAGTACACATCATTCAAATTCAGCTACTCATACTCACAATATTGTTAATTCATAAGTATAAGTATTTGCTTGGCTTGAGATTCGCAATAAGCGATTGTTCGCTATTAACAAAAAATCTTCGAAACAAAAATATTTATTTTTGTGGAACAAAAATGCTTAACAGAGCTTTTCATTTTATAAGACTTTTGTTCCTTTTAAATTTACATGTGTATTCTTATGCACTTAGTCACTTAGTCATTTTAATCGTCACTGGAACAGCGACGTTCGTTCGTTTTCTTGTTTCTTTAAAGAAATTTATCTCTGTGGCGAAAAAAAAATGCAAAAGTAAGTAAAAACAGAAGAGAGCAAGGCAAAGTTATCCGCTTTAAATGTTGCTAAAGGTTTGCTGTCGATATCACAGGCACAGAGATTGAAAGATTTTCTACCCCAAACTGAGTGACGGGTGAACTCTATGAGTTCGTTTTCGTTTCGCTTGCAATGTTTTTGAATGTTTTATTAGAGAAATGTTTGCCAAACGTTCGAAGGTGATGTTATTATCGAATGTCATGATCAAGCGGTTAGCAACGAGTATGAATCAAGTGTTAATCGTATTCTTACTCATAGCTCTTCATATTAATGGCATTCATACATTTCTCAGAAAATATTCATAAATGCCTATGAGTAGCCATTGCAATAAGTATGAGTATAAGAATTTAATAATCATGCTTTGGGTATACTCATGTTTTAATGAGCAATTTTGTTCCATATGGGTCACAGAAAACCTAGAAGTGATTGTTGAAAAGCCATTGCATCTGCAAAAAGTAAATGTTTGGTACGCATTATGGTCTAGAGGTGTTACGAAAATTACACTGGAAGAACCGTTACGCAAATTCAGAGCTCTGTGCTAAACACTTTTTGGCCTGCAATTGAAGATTATCAACTGGACAGTGCCATGAGTCACACAATTCGAAAAATGTTGGCTTTGTTTTACAAAAAAAAAATTCTTTGTCTCATAATTTCTTTATTTGGCAACGTCAATTAGCCACAATATCACGCGATTTGACGCCGTTAGACTTCTTTTGTAGGGCTCCGTCAAAGATCATGTCATGAACTAACCTTCGTCAAGTTATCGCCGAGATACCGCTAGAAATGTGTAAAAAAGTAATTGAGAACTACCTCAAAAGGATCGGTTATTTAAATGACATTGTATTTCGTATATAATGGCGAGGGCTCAGCTAAATCTCGTTTGGTTTAATCGAAATCATTTTATGATCAGAAGGTTTTTTAGACAATTGTAATGTTCGTTTCTGATAAGCACAAATTGAACATTTTAAAAAGGAGATGCTGCCTTGAATTTGTTATCTTTTGAAAAGGCAGCATTCAGATAAGATGCATTGCTAACGAATGTAAATTTAAAAATCTAATTAAACTAGGAGCTCATGTTTATTATTGTGACAATTCTTTGCGTCGCTTCTCTTGAAGCAATGGAGCATAGGGTTTCCACAAAGCATTTCCATTTTACACGATTTGCTGCCGTTGTCTTTGCCTCTTCCAATGTAAGATTGTTTTGCCTTAGTACGTCGTCTAGGGTTCCTTGGTCGACCGCGGTTCCTTGATCATTGAGTATTTTACTCAAGTGCCAAACTTGGGGATTTTCCCTAAGGAATAGCCGATCCATCTTCACTTCCTTTGTCTTATCAGCTTCAGTTTGGACTTCCCATCTGTCAAATTCTATATTCCATGCTGCCCATGTGTTCGGCCAGAATATCCTGTATATGATTCCAAGGCACCCGTCGATTAATACCCATAGCTTCTGCACGATGGCGTCAGACACCAGCACGGTTTTTTTACCATGCAACAGAACTGACACTACACATGCGTTCAATATTCCGAGCATGGTTTGCCTGAGGAGACATGATGTAGTGGTTAGAGTGCTGGCATACAACTCAAGCAGCCTAGTTTCGAGTTCCAGCAAAACTTTAAATTGCGGTTTTTCGAGTGTTAAATTAAGAGACTTCATCTCTCTCCAGACAAATCCATCCAAAAGAAGCCCCCTGACATTCCAGCTTACCTTTGTCAACGATATTAATCATCATAAGAATGATCAGGAGAAAACGCCAACTACTGAAAACGAAATGGCAGTGCTAAGTAAGTTTTGGCATTAATACAGTTTGCATGGATCCTCATCACAACACAATAAAATACATGGTCGTCGTTTCTAGGCGAGGATACGATGGCGGTGCCATTATCCTGGAACGGATCACAGTAGAATAATCATCTACTTAGCTTGAAATCAGTAATGATTAGTGAAATTGAAACAAAGCAGAATAATAATGGACAGGATAACACGACCTTTGCTACATGAAAGAGGACACGCCTTGCGCAATAGAATGTACGAAGCCTGCGTGGAGCATCAAGGCTTGCGCAAAATGCATGCAAGTGCCTATAAAAAATCAATTAATTTTTTCCTTAAATTAAAGAGAAACTCCAATTAATGCTCTATTTCCAGTTAATGCTTTAGGAAGAGTGCTCGTATTGCATTCATTTGTAAAGAACGATTATTCTTGAGAGCCGAATTTTAAAATACGACTTGTGCGACGATTCAAAAACAAAAGAATTTAAAAATAAAATTCGGAATGCAAACCGAGTCAAAAAACATCAAAACGAGTTGAAAACGAGCAATTCTGTGTGTGATATTTATTGGTCGCTGCATACCAAATATACATACATACACGCATACTTATGCATGGTATTAATATTATTCAAACGACATGCTTTGATATGAATTGCTCACGAGTTATACAACAAAACTCGTAAGCACAAATTTTTAAAATTTTAAATTTGTGCAACTGAGTCAAGCAAAACATATTATGATCCGTGCTCACGAATTAAAAAATAAAACTCACGAGCACGAGTCATAAAACGAGCGAACCAAAGAAAATTCTGCTCACGAGCCGAGTTTTTACGTACAATGCTTTATTTTATTAAATGCAAATTTTCGATTTAATGCTAGAACCGTTTAAAAGAAAAGTTAATAATTAAAGTCCTAAAAAAGCAATTTAAAATTGTAGTTTTTGTCTCTATTGCTCTCTACTGTACAGGTATTTTTCTAACAAAAGATATTATTTTTCAAATTAAAGTATATTGTAACGCCATTCTCGTTTCATTTAATCATTCATTCATTCATTCATTCAGTGGTGTTCTGTTAGTAATTGCAAATAAATGTGCGAAGAGAGAGCACAATGTAAGAGTATCAGTGGCACTGCCAGTGGTAATGGTAGTGGCCAGACAAACAAATGCTGCCATCGATTATGATTGATAGCAGCAATCCGTCCGAGGTACGGTTGTTAATGCCCATTTTCTAAACGAGAAGGTAACATTAACGACAAAACCATAAAACGCAAAATTTATTGTTGTTGTTGTTGTTGTATTGGCATTAAATGTTTTGTATTGTTGTGCTTATGTGATTTTATCATGTGTACTCTCACATACTGATTGATAATGATGATGGGGCTGGCTAAGCGTTACCAAAATTTTGCGAAATGCTGCTGCAAATGTCGAAAACAAAAGCAAAAAATAACTAAAACTTGCAACATTTGCCACTTCCAAATATCGATTTGCACTCATACTGACTGGCATTCATCATCACAATATTTGATCTGCTAACACAAACGACTGACTACAGAGAGAGAGAGAGAGAGAGAGAGACCAGTCGTCATCTCATCATAATCGTCAAATACTTTCTTTCATTGTTCGTAATGATGTTGCTGTTACTGTTACTGATGATGATGCTGATGTTTTAACATGTTGTTGAAATGTTGTTGTTGTTGTTGCTGCTGGTCAGTCATTTAACTGAACACACACACACACATACACTCATTCATACTTGACTGTCAGTCATTGAAGTCAGTTGCTTATTTCACACACTGCTTGTCAGGCCCCAAATCAATCCTATAAAACAGTTAATGGCCAACAAACAACAAACATACACACACACACACACACACATACAATGTAGTACTAAAGGAGTGCAGTGCGTTTACAAAACAACAAGAACAATACAATGATGTGTTGAAGGTGATTTACGAGTTATTTGGACGTTATTTTATGGCTTGTTTTAGTTTGTTATTGTTGTTGTTGCGATTGTTACCTATAAACTGGGCAAATAAAAAAGTCTTGCACATGAAACTTGATGACCGATTGGTGTTTTATGTCATCGTGTCGAATAATAAAACGAAAAGAAGTCCATGAAATGGTCAATCTTTATAGAAGTAAAGCGTAGTTGAAGTGCCAGAAATACAACAAACATCGTGTGCTGTAATTTGTAAAAAACAACAAAAAAAAACAATATTCTTCACACGCATCAATCGTGTGTACTCCCCCTTAAATGCTTCAAAATTTAATGGATTTGATGAGAATATGGCCAAGAAAATAAAATTTAATCATTAAACATATGCTGTTAAGCACTTTTGGTGTTGTTGTTGTTGTTGTTTTTTTTTTCTTTTGTTAAGGAAATCTTTTTTAAACGGCTCAAAACTATTGTTTTTAATACAATTCGCTTACCTTTAAATTATGAATTAAATGGAACTCCAGACAAATTTGTTATTTCTAAGGATGTTGAAGTCTATGTTTTTGAAAAATTTCAATAACATGTTTGAAGATGAAGAGAACTGAACAAATTTATAACATTTCTGCTATTGGTTGTTTTTAGAGATTCATAACTTTGAGTTGGCAACACTGCTTTATTTGACAACCGATTTAACAGCTGATCGTTGCTTTCTATTTAGTTTTGTTTGACATCTCATTATGGATAGACTTACACCAGAGCAATGCTTGCAATTTGTTGAAATTTATTGGCTGGCGGAGTCATTGGTCCATATGTCCTTAAAAAAGATGATGCTCAAAATGTAATCGTCAATGATGAACGGTATGGGGACATGAATAGAAATTCTTTCGTACCTCAATTATCTGGCATTAATTTTGCTGACTTGTGGTTCCACAATGAGAGAACCATATGTCATACAGCGGGGGCTACAACTGATTTACTCAAAGAAACTTTTGATGAAAGAGCCACCAAAATCGTATGATTTAACCCCATTGGATTATTTTCTTTGTGCCTATGTAAAGTCAGTTGACTACGTCGATAAACCAGAGATAATTGAATACCTGAAAATCCATATTCGAAGAGTTTTTGGTGATATACGGCCGCATATGTTGCAAAAACTCTTTAAAAACTTTAAATTGCGCCATGCGTGACGGCTACATGGTCGAAATAATATTTAAACATTCATTTCATAAAATTTTCTATCCGACGAAGCCTATTTCATTGATATTTAAAATACATATATACTACATATTTTTTTGTTTTATTATGATTTAAACTTGTGTAACTGAAGAAAAACGCCCGATACCTATCAGCTAATGGTCAAAATATATGATTTTGCAGCTTATTTCTCAGCGAAAAATCACACAAGTGTTAGAAGAGCCCTCAGGAGTTTTTTTCTAGATGACATTCTCCTGGCTATCCTAGTAAGCGTTACCGATTATTTATCAATGTCTACGAGCCGGTCTAAAATTAGTAGAACAGATGTATAAATAGTGGCAGTAGTATGAAAAAAAATTACTTTGGTCAGTCAGGTCATTCATTCTGGAAGCTAGTGAAGCAATGCAAGAGAAATTTAATTCGTTTGGGCTCGGACGGTTATGTTGTCCGTTGTTGTATTACGGGAAACTGTAATGTGGAATGAATTCGAAAGGGGACGGCCCTATCTAGCTATAATCATTTAGAGCGTTTATAGCACATTTTCTTGCGGAGACCAAGTAGTAGATGGAATGATTTGAAAGCTTGTTCTATCGCTAGGCAAACTTGGCCGCAGTCTGACAGAAACAGGATCGCAAACTAATGGTTCAATCAAGAAACAATATATAAATTGAAGACTAATTGTCGTTGGTTACATCTTAGGTATTATGAATAATTGCCAACAGATCCATTTTTGAACGAATAATCTTGTTTTGTGATAGGTCAGCCTAGTTTTAACAAATGTAACATATATCAGCATAACAAAATCGACAACAACAAACATAAGTAGAAATAAAATAAATAAAAATTAAACGGCAACAACGAAAACTAACAGAAAAGAAAACAAATAACAACAAAGAATTAGACCAGAAAGAAGTAGATGCTTACATTCGCATGGCTACATAAGAACTAAAAATAAAGTAAAGAAAAGAAATGGTGTCTACGTGAAATATCGAGAGGTTCGAGAATTTTCGAAGTATTGTTTACTGGGCCATATAAACAGCACATCGATGCGAACAACAATTAGTTTATTTGGTGTAAACTCTGCGAACGAGTTATTGGTTGGAACTCAGTGTAAAGAGAATTTAATGTGGTTAAGCTCTGGTTGAAGAGGTTGTGATCGAACCTAAGTTGTAAGTATGATCGGATTGGAAGGTCTTGAAGTAGAAAGATCTGTCGAGTAATTATTGTTGTTTACGAAGTTGTAAAACAAAGTTGTAAACAAAAAGAATAATTAAGAATAAAAATTGTTATTGTTTGTAAAAAGGTTACAAGTGGTGGTACACCCAACTGTGTAAATAAATACCGCTGTGGTATGGTAGGTAAAACACCCGGCTACCAACGAGAAAGTCGTTGGTTCAATACCAGGCCAGACCATCTTAAAAAAAAGAAAAAAGTTTTCGACAGCGGTATCACCTCATAACATTAGCTAGTAACTGGTTATGAGTATAAATAGTATTCGGAGCCGGCGTTAAACTGTAGATCCGTTTCAATCGGGTATAGCTCATTGACTGAGAGAAGTCCCCATGTTCCTTCATGAAATGTTATGGGAATTAATAATAAATTAAAAACTAAACACAAGATTTATTTTATTTTAATTACAATCTACGAACTCATAAATACACGTTTTCAAAGAAGTACAAACGTAACGTCACCAAAAATTTCTTAAAAGTAAAGCTGGGATCACACGATTGCCTGAAATACACCAATCTGATGCAATTTTTATTTAAATTAGCGCACAATAATAAAATTTTCCCAATTAAAAATTCTGCATTTACACGGTTGTCTTATTTTATACAAAATTTATTGTCACAAGATGGCGGTAAACGATATATTGACAATAATTGTCCCAACGCTGTCACACGATTGTTCTAGTTTAAGGCAACTCTGTGCATAAGCTCTTGTGGTAAATTAAAAATTTTTTTTTTTGGTGTTCAAAATGGTTTGTTCAAAAAGCGTCCTCTTATATTGAGCTCATTTGGTGAACAAATAAATAAAAAAAAAATACAAAAACAGAAATGTGTGGGTTAGAGATTGACTTACAAGAAGGGCCATTAATGCTGCATATGAAAAAAAAAAATTCACTAAAGTATTTGTAGATTTAAATTGGAATATGATTACAAATTATATTTAATCCACCAAAGTAAAGATGATTTGTTCTTTAAATAAATAAAAATAGCATCCGCTTGATAAAAAAAGTGAAAATAATGAAAAAAAGAAATGCTAAAAGTTTGTGATGCAATTTACATATAAATAATTTAAAAATGCACATTTTAAGGGATGACAGCAAGAAATCAATTAAAAAATAAAAATTGGTGAGCATTGTCTTCTTCAATTGCCGCACAAGATTACAATAAATATTGGTGTTTTTTGGCATTTACATTGGTGCATGATAGCATTTAAAGCTTTCACACGATTGCCGCACCAGGGTTGCATTTGATTGGTGTAAATAAGCACAATAATATTGTTAGTTGCCGTTTGAGCCTATAAATTGTATAATCACACGATTGGCATATAAAAAACACTAATGATTGGCGCATTACGACAATCGTGTGACCAAACCTTAATAGATAAAACATAATAACACCACCTGAGCTAATGTTTGAACCTGATATATGAACCGTTCCGTAATAGAAGCAAACAGAAAAACAATATTGTTCCAAATGGTCCAAACCTAACAGCAGGGTTAAAACTCGGATGCCCTTATAAAGGTTGCATGTTGTATTACACGGTTATAATAGGAGTCCATAAGTCAGCTTCATATTTCCCTTTATACTCTAACAAAAATCCATTTTAAAATTTAAATTAATTTCTATGTTTTTCCTGCCTAAAAGCCAAAACTGCATGTAAATCATGTTGAATGGAAAAAATCTATCTTTTCCAAAAAAAAAAAAAAAACAACAAAATACACAAAAATAAAAATGATTCCATTTCAAAACCTCATTACATGGACGAATTGAGTGCACCATGACAACTAAAAACTAATGAAACTATCAAATCAAATCATCAAATAAAATACTGTGACTACGCACTGGTAATACGTTTGTTATAGGCCAACTAACACGAAAAAAACATTGACAAAAAATAAAAAATTCAAATTAAAAAAAAAAAAAAAAAACTAAAATCAAATGAAATAAAATACACTATAAAGTGTTGAATAGGCCAAGATAATCAGTCAGAGCCAGCCAAACACCTACGCATAGAATAGCATAACGCAACAGAGCAAATAAATGCTTTTTTCGAATACCAGTCAGTCAGTGAGTCAGTCATGTGAATAAATAAAGTGAAACCGAAACAGAAACAGGAACAGAAACAGAAACGTAAAACGTTCAACAGATTTGCGTACAAAAATAATTATGTTGATGATGATGATGATGATGATGATGATGCTGGTGATTGCAATTTAAGAAGTGGCATGAAAATGAACGACGAACCGGTTACTAAATATGAGAAGAAGAATCCAACATGTGAGGTAACATTCTTCGATTGGTTATCGTAATAAAATTATTTCAAATTATTTAGTTGTGAGTAATAAATTTTTTTCTTTTTCTATACGATACCCTTCATTAAGAATGAATTTGAAAATTTCAAATAGTGCTGCTGTATTTATTCTCTTGGTTTTTCTTCTTTGTACCTTTAAAAATTCGTTTAAGAAGATAAACAAAATTCTGATTTTGTCTATCAAACTAACTGTCTGTCTGTCCATCTGTCTTTCTGCTTTAAGGAAATTTGTTTCAGAAATTTTCTTTTCCATACTGCTGCTACTATTTACCACCAGCCAAGTACGAGCACTCGTATGTATGAGAATGTGAATTTCCATTTATGCCAACCAACCATTATCGTTCGTTCTTATTTTCCTTAATGCCTGAGAAACGTTGTTGCTGTTATTGTTATTGTTGTTGTTGTTGATGTTGGTTTGATGATGAATTTGATGTTCTTGCGCTTCATTACACAATAATTTTCTTATTTTCTTTGGAAGAGACATGCTACTATTTTTTTTTAATATTTTTTCTCGTTTTTTTCTCTTATTTTGTGATTTTTCTTGTTTAAATATCAGCCAGTCTATCTGTATCCATATAGACAGTTGGCCATTGAAGTCATTTCAACATCAAACATTTTCACCATTAAAAAGTATACTCTAATACATACATACATGGCTTTAAAGATTCACATTGAAAAGGTTTATTGTAGCCTGAGCTGGAATGAGGTAATCGTTATACTTACCAATCTATGCAAAAAACAATTTTTTATTTATTTTTTAAAGAAAATATATCCTTTGGCTTTATGTGAAGATGTCAAGAGCTCGGGGAAAGGACTCTGATTGAAATTTTCACTTCATTTGTTTTTTTTTCAATATTTTGTCAAAATTAAAGTCAATTGCTTTCGCAGTAAAGGACATAAGTGCCACAACAAAATCGATTAAAACTGCTAATAAAGTTAATCTAAATAGGACTATAGAATCGGTTATAACGGATGTTCTCTAAAATGCGCCAACCGATTTTAGTTTGTAAGCCCTTAAACGAAAGGTGTATTCAATATCAAGGCTTGAATGTATATACGGTTATAAGCCAGAAGCATTGCAAGAACTATCGATGCATCTCAAAAAATGCACTTGATTATTAACCGGTGGCATCATTGGACCGCAGTTGTTACCGTGAATGGCGAGCGCTACCGTACGATGATTACAATTTTTTGCCCAAAATGGCAGAGCTGGACTTGGCTGACATTCCAAATGCCAAACAAGAGCCCCATTGCGAGGCGAGTCCGATATATGGGGATAAGTCCACAATGGTTGACATACTGGAAGCAAAATTATGAGCCGGTAGCATTATCGTTAAAAGACAACGAAGGCACTGTGAATAGCGAGCGCTACCGTGCGTTGATTAGACATTTTTTGCCCAAAATGAAAGGGCTAAACTTGGCTGACATGTGGTTCAAAGAAAATAGTCCCATATGCTACACAGCACGCAAAACAATGGCCCAAATGAGAGGCAAGTTCGGTGAATAGTTTATTTCACGTGTGGGGCGGGTCAATTGACAGCCTAGCTCGTGTGATTTAATGCTTTTAGACTATTTTTTTGTGTCTGTATGCACAAGCACGTAACGGTTGACGCACTAGAAGTTAATATTGAAAATTTTATTCGTGAGATACCGACCGAGAGTATGCCGAAATTGTACCCAGAGTATGAACCATTGGAGGCCGCAGTCAACATTTACGTACATAAAATCATCTTTAAACCTTGAATAATAAAGATCGTTCTATCGACTCAAATAAAGATTTCATCCATTTTTCTAAATTTGTTTGTGTTCTTTTAAATAAGTTCCGAAAGCCCTTAAAATATCACCCGGAAATAACTAAAACTCAGAGTTTGTCTGACAATTTGATCAAATGGCCTCTAAGTATACCAGATAATGTGCGATTAGCACATATCACCTAACATACAATATCGACGAACTCAAAAGAAGAACTGCTGAATGCTAAGGTCGTTCAGTTCAAACTAAATTACAGTCTTAATGTAAGGAAAGATGTCTCTCTGACAATGCATAGTCCAGCTTATTTAAGCAAAAAGCTATTTTCTGCACTTTGCACGAAATACTATTTAGTTTTCTAAGATTCTAAAAGCTACTCGCAGTCGAATTTTTTTACGGTATGGCGAACTGCCTCAGCACTAAAGTAATAATGACGACTGATTCGAGATTATTATTTTTTTATTATCTCTCAGGCGGGATAAAAAGCTAATTTCACAGGCACAGCATATAGATAAAATGACGAGAGCAATGAAAAATAACAAAACCCTGGAAGGTGACAATATACCATCTAAGATGCTAAAGGCCTGTTCTAGAACCACCGCTCAACTATTATTTCCGTTGTTCTAGAAAATATAGAAGGCCCAGGAATTGCATAGAGAATGGTTGGTGGGCATTGTTGCCAGTTTCATGAAAGATACTCATTATGATTCTGCTGAACCGTATAAACGATAAAAATAAGTCGAAGGCAGCAAGTTGCATTTCGTCCCAGCCACTCTTGCCCTAAACACATTAAGAATCATTATCGAGCAGTACATATAGAGCCCGTATCTTAGATCCTATATTCTTTACTGATAGTTCAGAATGATGTCCTAACGCAGTCAGTAGAAGGTGAAAACTGTGGAATCTCATGGATTTTACAACATCACCTTGAAGATCTAGCATATAACGGTGACATATAACTATTATCATCAAGACACAGCGATATACAGAGAAAAATAGACGACATCGTTACCGAATTGCGTGCAGAGCGGTGACATAATAGACATAATAGAGAATGTTATGTTCTTCAGCTAGCTTGATAGTGAATATCGATAAATGGCGGCGATACAGCTCTGGAAAATTTGGAGATCATTCTCTGTATTAATTGGTACGAAAATTCGAAAATATAAAACCGGTTCTGTTGTACGAGTGAGAAACGTAGCTATTAACAAGGACACTTGTACGAAACTCCATACAGGAGCCTGAGAAAGATCCTCAGCCAAATATAATATTAAACGCAAAATTGTGGGCCAAATGTAAGCAAATTCTGACACATCAGGAGATCAAAAAAAGAAGGTGGAATTGTATGGGATTTATCGCGATTCCCAGACAAGCCCTTCAATGGAATCTACCACACCACACCACAGCATAAGAAGGCCGAAACACACACGGAAACACGCAACAGAGAAGGACATATAACAACTAGAATATTCTTTCAACAAGGTAGAGAGTATAGCGAAGCACCCTATGCTCTATTGGGAGCCGAAGGACATAAGAAGAAGAAATGGATGATGATGCATGGAAATTTGTCTGCAACATACAGTGGAGGTTTTTTTTTTTTTGAAGGCAATAAAGAAGAAAAATTAAATCAAATTGTTTTAAATTTTGTGAAGAGTTTAGTTTTTATTGGAAACTCATAACTTGTCGTTTAGAGACAAAAAAATTATCTCCACAATAAGAAAAATAGTGCTCTTATACGGTATTTTTCGAAAAATGTTAAGCCTATAGCAACTCCCAACCCTGCCAGCTTGCAAAATTTCATTCACACTGATTTTCTTTCTTTAGCTTACAAACGGTTGTCTTTCTGAAGAAGCTCTTCAAAAGAATATTAAAAAAGACACAACAACAACATGTAACATTTTAACAGCAACAAAACATGATGAACATAAGCATGAATACTTCGTATGGACATGGGGGCATGCAACAACGTATAGTGCAACAAATTTGATTTTCTTGTTATTTTTTTCCTTTTTTATATAAAACATTGCTGTTGAGTGGCTGGAAAGCTGGGTTGGTTAGATTGCTTGGATTGCTTGGCTCTACAGTAGTTCTCGTCAGCTTTAGATGCGAGTAATACGAAAAAGGTACCCTTCATTTTAAAATCCGTTTCTCTGTTTTTTCTTTTTTTTATTATCGTTTCTTGTGGATTTCAAGCAGAAATCGTAACAAAAACAAGAAAACAACAAAATGTTTACATGCATGAAACATTTAAATTTGCAACTCGAAAGTAAGTAACAGAGATGAAGACGAAACAAAAAAAAAAAAACCAAAAAAAGAAATTGTGCTTCTTTGGGATTCTTTCTTGATATTCGCTTGTATTGAATCAGATTACTTACTGGGGTAAGTGCATGTGCACACTACCATTCAACCAACCAAGCGTCCAAACCTATTCAGCCAGTCTTCTGTTGCTTTTTATTTTTCTTGTAAATTTTTTTATAATGGGGGGTACCATTTTCATGTTGCTGCTAATGTTGTTGTCGTTATTGCCACGGTTGGATGGATAAATTTTGAAATAAAAAATCTCTCTTTTTTCTTATCGTTTAAATATTCGTTTTGCTGCATGAATTCTTGTCTTATTTAATGCAAATGATCCATTGATGATTGTTCGCTACTACTACTGCAACTGCAACTGTAACTTTACATAGAAGAGAAATATACGAGAAAAAAAAGAAACCATTTACGTTGTTTGCGCAACACAATACAAGTCTCTCAAGATGACTGACTCTGACTAACTGAATTCGAGACCAGGACCAATCATTGCCATCTACTTTTCCACAAACTTAAACATCGTCAGAGGGCCCCCTTAACTACTGAAAACTAAAACAAAAAAGTAAATAAAAAATATTCACAATGCAATGCAATGCAGTGCAATATTTTTATGACGGCAATGCAATGATGTTGACGAACGTTGTTAGAGATGATGGAAGAAAACCTTATAAAAAACTTTAAATCTTTTTTTTCTTCTTAATTTTCATTGTTATTATTATTATAGTGGCTGATTGACTGTCTGAATACACTTTGGCATTTATCGAGGATCGGGCAAAAAGTTACGATTTTTAAAATTCCCGAAAACAGTTGTTTTTGTTGCCATTTCTTTAGTATGAACGAATATTATAATACGATCAAGTTGGAAATAATATCAGAATTGCTCGAATAGAAGAAACGTAGGTTTCTTTATTAAAAATGGTTAATTATAACTCTTCAACATAAATACGAGGGGTACTATTTATATTTCGGGACTAGCGATAATAACAAATATTTCTAAATGTTTTTCAAAATATTCTTCTGAATTTCAATACACTTTTGCATTCGTTTAAACCAGTTTTCAGAGTAGTTTTTCCATTCCACTTGAAACATCTCCAAAACATGGTTTTTGAACGCTTCAACTGCTTCTTCGGCGCTCATAAATCGTTGACCACGCTATTTACTTTGATATTCTGGCCGAATCCTGCCGAATCAGGACTGTGCGGAGGATGAAACATCAATTTGATGTTTTGTCTGCTTAAAAATTCACCTGTTTGACAAGATGTGTGAGAGCTCGCATTATCATGATGGATAATGATTCGTCTTCGGCGGTTGGTTTTACGAATTTCTTCTAAGATTTCCGGCAAACAAATGCGCGTGTACCATTCAGAATTGACCGCCCTACGTTGCTCAAGCAGAACAATTACCACATGACGCATACAGCCGAAGAAACATGCGACCACCATTTGCTTGGCTGTGGTTTTCCCACGAACAACTTTTGTTGGATTTAACTCGTCCTAGAGTACCCACATGAACGATTTGTTTCCGGATCATATGCATATGTCCATGATACGTCATCTGTCACGATTTTATACACGTCTTTTGAAGCACGACGGCAGCCTTTTTTTCAGCGATTGGTAAATTATGGGGTATTCACGCGAACAAATTTTTTTTACAACTAAGTTCATGCAAAATTGTGTGTATTGAAGTGGGATTAATGTGCAAGGATGCCTCTATCTCACAATATGTCAAGTGACGATCCTGTAGTATAAGTTCACGCACTGCATCGATTTTTTGTGGCACAACAACCAACCGATCTTAACAAATTTCGTCGGCGACCAAACTACGACCACGATTGAATTCACTATACCAGCAATATACTGTGAACTGAGTTCATCGACACATTCTTGTTTAGATAATCCACCTCCAAAGTTGTGAAAAATAATCCAACGAAAACCTTCTCTTGAAATTTCAATTTCTTGGCCAAATTGATTTTCTTAACTCACTGTAAACAAAACAAAATGTTGGGAGCATTTTTATGCTGAAAAATGTCAAACTTTATTATGGTGGCCAGCTTCCGAAATATAAATAATACCCCTCGTACAAGCTTAAAATAAAGCCTTGTAAGGAACACATTCTTATGAAACCCTGAAGTTAGTGTTGTCAAATAGCAGTGGTGACAAAACGGAGGTTATTCTGATGACACGGGGCCACATACCGCTTGAGATCGACATTCGAGTAAGCGATAAGTCCCAGGTCACGCTAAGGATGGTAAAATATTTGAGAGTAAGGCCCAACTTATTGGGCTCAGCTACAGCATGTAACCAAAAGGACGGCCAAGGTAACAGGCATGCTGAATAGACTGATGACAAATATCGAATCGACACAGAGCAAGAGGAGGCTTATTATGACTACCACGAACTCGATACTTTTATATGGTAGGCAGATTTCCAAATCCCTAGAGGCGGTGCAGTGCACGGTGGCATTTAGAGAAGCTTCAGCCTATTATAAGGTTTCAGGTGTAACAGTCTTCGTAGTAAGTGCTGGCACTCAAGAGAGCATGGAACGCGAAGGATGGGAACCTCAGCATTAGTGGCATGGAACTGAGATCCCAAGTCATGCGATTACAAGAGGGTGCAAGAGGCAGATGGACGACGGGATGCATCCCCAATATATAAAAAGATGGACTCAAAGGAACTTTGGGGAGGTTAAATCCTTTATGACCCAGCTCCTCTCGGGCCCCGGATACTTTCGAAGTTGTCTACTGTGACATTTGAGAAGCCCAGATTGCATTTACTGCGAGACGGAGAATGATGACATTGAGCGCACACTGTTTGACTGTGCAAGGTGGCATACTGAAAGGGACAATTTAAGACAGCAAATTGGTGATTTCGATCCCGATAATCTGCTTGAGGGTAAAGACGGATGAAATGCAGTGAGAATGTATACAGAATGTGTACTGCAAAGGAAGAAACAAGATCTCGATAGACAGCAACGTAACGAAACTCATAAAGCCAATAGGATGATCCGGTCTTTAAATATGGTGGACCCAGACATGGGTGAGTAAAAAACTGTTCTTATAAGAACGTCGTTCTAGGCCTTTCCGAAGTAATGCAAGGGAGTCTCCGCAGCAGAGAAGAAGGGATTGTTTTAGTGGAAACACCACTGAACGTAATCGACGACGGTCACAAACCGCCTAACTAGAAGTATAAGCTTACTCTTGCTTATATATTATAGCTCGTAGTAACACTACTTATCTGAGTAAAATTCTGTATAGTAAGCTGACGTGAAAGGTTCATGTGCCTTAATGATATGCAAAGGCATGTGAGGAAATTTTAGCGTTAAAATCCAAAAATACTGCGCTGAATGTATACCATGGAGGTCAGTCCAATTCACATCCGAATAATAGGAGAGAGAACATCAACAATTGAGGAGGCCTTCCTTGACTGTCCCTTGGATAGGTCGAGAAAACTTTATAATTTTGAGCAGCGGTTTCTGACGGAACTGAGTAATAAGAGCGAATAAGGTGGTCTGGAGATTCCTGCAAGCAGCAGACCATAATGCGGTTCAAAGACCAAAAGCGGTTTCGACCTAGAATTAGATACTTGGAACTCATAGAGAAATTTGTTAGTAAATATTTTTTAAGTGTCATACAGAGATGTGCACAATTTAAGTTGTAGAGCAATTACAATTACAGCCTCAAAGTCAAGCAGCCATTCGAGATTCGACTGTCTGAGTAAATTGAACCGACTGCGATGGTTAAATAAGATCAGGGGTTACGTGGGAATCCTGGGGAATGAACAAGTAGATGAGCTGGAAGGAAGGGCGCTACCACGCCATTGGTGAGACAGAACTCTTATGTGGAGTAGGATGAGTGGTCTGGTTGAGCTCGCTTAGCGTTTGACGTATACTTTCTAGTACAGAATAGGCTTCCTACAAGTGAAACGACGAGCCCTATGTATATTAGGTTATCTAAAAATAGCAGGCCTTTAAGCCGGGCATTGCAGACTCGACAAACATTTGAATAGACTGCAAGTAGTTTCAGATTCAGTAGGTAGATTATGTGGAGAGGGTACTGAATCGTTATAGTACGTACTTGGTAATTGTTTGGCACTTACGCATTTGAGTAGGAGGCACTATCACTATCAGACATTATTTTACAGGGAAACCCTTCCCCAATAGCGAAAAAAATAGTCCATCATTTTCAGCGCAATGAAAGTCGGTTCAAAGCTTTAATAGAATTTAAAGTACACTCATACCTCTTTAACGGTCTAGGTTGGTCCCGAAAATGTAGGCCGTAAATCGAAATGGCGTAAAACGAGTTGCTTTTGTTTGTCTTACACTTTTTCTTAAAAAACGATAGGCCATTATGGCGAAAAGCCATAAAATGAAAGGCCTTATAAAGACAGAGCAGTCTCCGTCGGTACGAACGAACCACCCCTATTATATCTTGGGTGGGAGTTATCGGAAGAGAATTGTGTTACCTACTACTTGGTGGTCTGGTAGCCCGAATAAGAGAAAAATTACCTCTGTCAAGAGAATTAACACAAGTACCACGGGCGTCAGAAATCCCGGTTCCATTTCGGTATTTCGGGAAAAAGCACGTGGTATTTGTGAACAGAACGTATTGATTTGCCAATGCTGCAGCATAGATTTAAATAGTATTCAAGACAGTTAGTGTAACCCTAAATGGCAACTCCAAAGTAATGTCTAGCAGAGGCGACATGGGTGTTGGCAGAAGGGATACACTAGTCATCCTAAAAACAATTCGATCGAATCAGAATGCTAACAAATATTCCATGAACAATAATGCGGCATCTTGGATAAGAATCAAAAACTATCTACAGCGTATTCTCATTAAAGCTCAATTTAGACGATTGACACATTTTACAATATTGTCAGATCTGGCAATTTGCTGACAACGGCCAGGTAATGTAAAATTGCAACCAAAATTAATTTTGTTGTCAGTTCACACTGTTGCAAGACATGTGTCAGAAAATGTGGCCATACCATATATATGGTACATGCATATGTATGTGTGTTCTTTCTGACAATGATGTCGTTGTCAGATGTTACAAATTCTGGCAGCTGACAATAATCAGACAACGTTTTCTCTGACAATGTTAAAAGAAAAAAATTCCAAGACATTTTCTGTACATCTTTCTGATATTATTAGATCTGACAATCGTCTAAACGCAGCTTAAAGGTTTCTGTTTCTTGATAATAAAATTCGATTTACGCAGCAATTGAAGCCTAATGACAATGCCTAGCGAAGATGAATTTAAATACTGACGCCAAAATTCCAGCATACGATTGTTAAAAACCAAATTTATTAATAACATGTCACTTTCAGTATTAATCTGGGCTTGGAGATATCATTGGTCCATAGTTTTTGCAAAAATATATATGTCACTGTGACTGCAGTGGCGGTAATTGGTGGCCCCTTTTGCGAAATTTTTAAATTTTTAGTTTTTTAAATACAGGGTGGTCTTTCCGAAAAACCTTATTTTTATGCATACCTTATCGGACAACCCTCGCTTGCTAATGACAACAGTAATATGATCTTTGCAAAATACAATTCATAGTTTGAGCCAAGAGATTTATGTGAACCTACACACACACAAACACACACATATAAATTCTATCTCATAAAATATTTATAAAACTACGAGAAGTAGTAGCAAGCACATGATTGTATTTCTATGTGTGTGGATGATGCATATTTCCAAGTATGTTCCTCTTTTTGTCTGTCCGTCCATTTAACCAATCATTATTATGCATATGAGTTGTTGGGTTCAATTTACGTTTTTCATATTCATTTTTTATTCTCATATTTTTTGTTTTGTTTTTGTTTTTTGCATTATTGCAGAGTTGCATGTGCCATTGGGGCGCCACCAGTATTTTGTGTAATTTCTGTGTGAGGTGTTTGAATTGAATGCTGTTGTTGACGCGTGTTTTTCCATTTATTTAGGCGACATCATCAAGATGTGTGATTATAATACCCAGGCTGCCTAAGTGCTTGCCTGCTTGCCTGCTTTGCTCTCATTCATGTGATGTGAGAAAGAATAATGGCGTGTTTGTGTGTGCGAGTGTTTGTGATGACCATTTAAAAGTGTTCACAAATTGTTTTAGATTTGGTTTGTTGGCACCATACAATAGAACCAATTCATAGGAAGATGATATTGGCTGGGGAGTATGTGCATGGGCAGATAAGGCAACAAAATGTTGTGGCAATAATTAGTTTTAAAATTGTGGAGTAATTGGAACACTTTAGCAAAGGAATCATTTACGTTTTTTGCGGTAATCATTGAAAGATTAATTTTAAATGTAAGTGGTTAATAGTGATTATACAAGTGAAGATTTGAAGATTATCAAATCTTAACTTTTTTTATAATCCTTACAAGTTTTTGATTTCAACACCTGTTACTCACTCTACTACAGTCTTCAGCAGCTGTCATGTCAGTTGGTTTGCGTGTATTTTTTTGATCTTTTTCTCTCATTTTAATGACTCAATTTGCCACAAATCAAAATAATTAGTTGTACAAGACCAATTATTGATTTAATGACCACAACAACAACAACAACAACAACAACAACAACAACAACAACAACAAATAATAATAATAGCCACTATTAGCAATTAATGCCCCAAAAAAATTATAAACAAAAAAATAAATTAAAAAAACAATGAAACCAAGAAACACTTGTCCAATCATCACTTAAATGGCATGGCATGTGTAGCTGAAGTATTTGAAATGTCATCCGTAAATTTGTGGATTACGAATCGAAAAATATTGAAAAAAACAAAAAAAAAATTGAAAAACAATTTGTGGCACTTATCGTCACGCAACAAAAAACGTATGAGACTTAAAGACGCCAATTTTAAGTTTTTCTTTTTAACCATACGCCATGAATGGGGTAAAGAGGTTTTTTCAAGTTTATGCTGACGTCTGTAACACCTTAAATAGTAACTCAAGGCTTAGTCGAAAGAGTCATATTTAAGGTAACAGTGAAAAAATTTAATGAAACATTAATGAAGTTCATATTATAACTCCCACAATAAGGCAACACTTTATTATACGTGTTCTGGTTAGGCCCCTAGTTAGAGCAAAGGGCCTACACAAATTTTCTCCACTTCTCTTTGTTGCCCGCAATCGCTTTTATACCCTTCTAGCTTTTGCCGGAAGCTTAAATTTCTGCATCTATTGTCCGACACCATATTGTTCTTGGCCGACCGCGGCTTCTGGTACCTTGCAAATTTCAGTCCCGTGTCTCTTTGGGGACTTCACCTACTGGTTTTCGTAGCGTGTGACCAATCCATTCCCATGTCCGACGTCTAATTTGGATTGTAACTAACTCCTCATCGCATCTGCGCAAAAGCTCTGAGTTCGAGATAATTCCTGACCACCATATTCTCAATATATGTCTCAGACAGCGGCTTATGAAACAGGGCTTTAGGTTTTTCGATGGGTTTTATTAAGTTTTACAAACGCTTCCAAACTTCGTTAAAGTCGCCGTTATATTTTGCTTGTTTATACAATCACATATATAATGCAGTCTTGCACTCTTGGTAGGATTAAGTACTATGAGCTACTATGAGCTACTATGAGCTACTAAAACTAGGTGATCGAAGCAGACTGCAATTACTTCGTTTGAATCGTGCGTTATGAGAAAAACGGCCGGAATATAAAGACAGACATGATTAAGCTATTCTTTGGCGCGATAACACCCGACCTCATGTTGCAACGGATACAATATACTCACACCTCTTTATACAAGCTTTCCCTACATGGCATTTCGCTATAATGACCTGTTTGTATTATGGAACACATTCGTTCTAAGCGCAATTTACCTCGTTCTACGGTTAAAAAAACATTTCTCGGTTTTTTTTTCTTTAAGCGTAAGGGAAGCAAACCTAACATATTTACTTCGTTTAAATACATTTCGATTTCAGAAACTATCTAGGCAATATAAAGAGGTATGAGTTTATCTTTTAACATGTCACCGAATTATTTCCTTTGAAGAAATACAAAAACGGCTTCAAAGTTGGACAACGACAAGAGTTGTTCTAAAACAGGATTTGGAAATTGCCTCAGAGGTGGAGAAAAGATGTAAACAATGATTTGATAAATTTGTTATTTCATTATCTGTTTGAGGTCAAAAACGGAACAAGTAAATTTGTAGTCCCAAATATAATACCCAATTAAATCCACCTGGGTTGCCAACCCTGTTATAAACACTTGCAGTTTATTTGCCAATCTTCCATTCATCAGCCAGGTTTCGCAACCATACAATGTGGTGGACTTCACATTTAATCTATATATTCGCAATTTTGTGGTCGTTTTAGCCTTGTTAATACTGTTTTCCATATTTTCAGCAGCTGCCCTTTCGGGTGTGATTGGGCTGTCCAAATGCAGAAACTTTTCTAGCGTTCTATGCTTTCTTTTTCGATACAGAATCGGTTAATCAACTTAGTCAATGGAATACACATAGTTTTTATCTTGGTACGGATGATCGTCAGACTCACTCCCATAAATGCACGATCCAGATCGTCGATTTTGCTTCTGAATATCAATATAACGAGATGATATCAAGTAGATGTCGTCCTGAAGTTATATTTCATGTCACGCTTATCACCATCCAACGCCTGAGACATCATCGAGAACAATAAAAAACAATATGGGTGACAAAAGACAAACCCGCCTGACACCAGATGTTGAGCTGAAGCTTTGCCGTGGTGGAGAACCCTACATTTAAAATAGTCATATTGTACCCTTATAAGACAGATATATCTTAACGCCGTCCAAATTCATTTACGTATCAAGCTATCGAATGTAGTCTTTTAGTCAAAAAAGGCCATAAAAAAAGGCGATTGTCACTCATTGATCAGTTCGAAAATAACGCGAAGTGTGTTAACTTGTCGTACTCATAAGCCCATGCCTCGTCTCGAGTAATGATCCTTTTGATGAATGTGAAATCGGATTCAACCACGCAAATCATGTCTTTTGCGACCTTAACACGGTCAAAATTGTAAAAAATCGACAACACACATAGAGATAAATGTACTGTTGGCTACGAAGCTTTTGCAAATGTCAAGCTCTGTCGCTAAGATTAAGCTGGAATATCAACAACAAATCTACCAACTTAACAAAAAAAAAAAAAAAAAACTCAAATCGGAACGATGCGGCCGCCCCACGTGGTTTATTCCTGAAACTTTTTGATCAAGGTAGTATTTGTCTGAAATCTAGATTGTTGTTTGCGTATTAACGGTTTCAACGTTTGATTAATCCTGGATGACAACAGCTTTGAGAGAATTTTTGATAGTATACAAGAGAGAGTACATTGCCTTTTTAGGTTGCCGTTTTCCAGTCCAAGGATATATGTAACATCTCCGCTGTTTGCACCGTGTCCACTTTTAGCAGTTCGACCAATATTGAATTCCTTTATAGCCTCTGTTATCTCATGAAGTGTCGGTGGCCGTGATGATAGTCTATCCTCAATTGATGAACTAGGTTGGGAAAACGTGCCCTGTATAATATCAGAAGTGGGTACACAATTGAAAGTGGAATTAAAATACTCTATCTACCTGGTGAGTTGTTGTTCAGTCAAGGTCAGAAGATCGCCGGCGCTGTTTCTGATTGGTCGGTTTTGACGAAATTTGTTGCCTGAAAGTTTACGGGTTATCTCGTACAACATTTGTGTATTCTTTGCCTTCGATCTGCCCCCTGAGCAAGATCGTTAAGGTTTGTGTACCGCAATATCGCGTGTTGACCTTGAGCCCTTGTCACTGCTGAGTCGGGCTGGTGCTTAGCAAATCTCAGTTCCTCTGTGAGCTTCTTTTATTATTGAAGCATATTTGGTCAAACCAAATTCCCATTTTTTTGTACAAGAACTCGTTTCCAACTATTCGGTTTCACAATAAAATCTTAGAATTCAGCAGAAAGATTTGGACAAATAATACAAAAATTTTGCTTTTTTTAATAAAACGCCTATTTAGCAGTCGATTTTGTTGAAAAAAAGGAAAAAAGTATTAAAGAAGGAAAGAACTCTAAAAATAAACCCTATTCGTGTCAATTGTCTCTTCCACCCACTCTTCCACTTTCTACTGTTCATCGATTTGCTTTAAGGTGTCAAAGTGCCAAAACAGTTATAGCTTACAGTGGTTACACAATGTACACATTCACACGTTTCTTAAAATCGTTTACTTTAAAGGATCCTTTAAAGTTTACAAAACGAATTATTACAAAGTAAACCAACCAGCAACTAACAACAAAATATAATTTCACACATGGACAGACTACAATAATAAGAGATAAAAGAAAACAGCAACAACAATAAAAACAAATAAAATGAATAAATAAAACAAATAAATAAATAACAAAAGAAACGAAACGAAACGAAAAGAAACGAAAACATCAATACAAAATTTATTTATGAAGGACACTCTTGATATGATTGCATGAAACACGCAAGCAAATAAGAAAAAAAGAAGAAACGAACGAAAGGCACGAAATAAAACGGGGTTCCACATGAAATTTCTAATTTACGAGTCGAAATATTGTCAGGAAGAGCAGACAGGGAATGAATTTCAGAACATAAAACTATTACGACTACTGGTACTCGCAGTCTTCATAGTTTACTGCCTATTCGCTGATGGTGGTATGAGGTGCTTGAATGCCAGTACACAACTAACTGGTTGACTAAATGCCGATCTGCATGCATGACTCAATGTCTATTGTCTGTCTTAAGCATGTGTTACAGTATGTAAAAAAAGAAAACGTCTACGTAGGAAAATAAAGGGGATCTATTTAGCAAATATGATTTGATTCTTCAAAGTTAGAGGGAAAACTCACGTACCAAAGAGTGAACAATTATCTGACGACGAGGTCTGCCTCTGTGGAGGCAGAATCATAGAATTGCGGCCACTCTCGGAAGCATATGGCTTCCACAAAGCAGCACTGTGTTACGCGATTCATCGAAGTTGTTTTTGCTTTTTCCCATGTTAGATTGTTCTGTGTTATTATCATTATGATCATACCGACCAGGCACTATTGCAGGACACTGCGACCTATGGGTCCGGTTCATACTTTGTTCAGCAGATCTGCTGCCTTCTTAACGAACACTAGAAGATATGAAACCAACATTTTGGATACTACCTTGATCAAAAAGTTTCCGCAATAATCCCCGTGTGACGCTAAGATTTAGCGGGAATATCAACAACAGAGGTAACAACTTAACAAAAAAAAACTTAAATCGGAGCGAGGGGACCGCCACACGGTAGTTATTTCGGAAACTTTTTGATCAAGTTAGTATATCTCCCAATGAAATACTATGTCTACCTAAACATTTCTATCTAAACCAATCAAGAATCCCACATTCACACAATATGTGTTCCAGGATAGAATATGGAACTCCGACCACCCAGCGTAGACTGAGTAGACTTCCGGACACATTTCGGGATCCCTTGGCGAAAACTTTGCTGCCGAACATGCCGCTACCCTCATCACATGGATTTGAAGCGGTGTTAAATCAATCAAGGCTTGCAAAGCTGCTGTTGGACACATTCTTATTGCCCTAGTTATTCCCAGGTAGGCGAGTCTCTGTGGTAGCTTCCTCAGTCGTTTCTCTACTAGCTATCGTCAAATAAGTGATAATGGGCCGAACAATAGCATCATTTTTGGCGAAAGACCATGTTTTACAGTAGGAGAAGCGACTTGCCCAGAGGGCCTTATAGCCTTATTCTAGACGACACCAGCTAAGCCTCTTATCAATAGAAAAGTTGATGGTGGTACCCATAAAAAAATACAGTTACATGATAACTTACATTTGCTTGTGAAAGGTACAACAACCGTTTCTATGGAATTTACCGAGACCCCTTCCTAAGTGCAGCAGGTACGTCCCAGTGAGATCACACAACGTACTCTCATATTTCCCACGGACCGTTATAATGAGTTCATCAGAATATACAATTACACTGACACCCTTATGAGCCAACATGGCTCAAGTACTACCGTCCAACACAATGTAGAATGTGTTCCATCCTGAAGGAACCTTTTTAATGTCATAACAGTAGATTTCTCCCATTAAGAGCCGAGATGATGAGCGTTCGTTCAAACATGGAACTGATATTTTCACCTCCGTTAATATCAACGACCTTAAAATGGAAATCGAAAGCGCCCTGAATATCCGAGAAGGCACAAAATGCCACTTACCTATCAGATAATCATATCATTCTAACTGAACCCCATACACCTTAACGTATGCAAACTGTTTCGGATAAAGAGGCCATTCCATACCTCTTCCTTATAAAGACATTTATCAGTCTTTCCATCGGCTTTAAAAGAAAGGGTGAGAGACTGTTCCTGGATAACTGCGCGCCTCCAAGTCTTTCTTGGTCCACCACGTTACACTGAGCCTTCAGGATTCCACACGAACGCCATCGCGATTTTTTCGGAAGGTGTGAACATTCCATTGGTCATGTTGCACAGAGCTGTGTTATTAATTGTGTTATGCCAGAATATTCTGTATATGATGCTGAGGCACTTATTGATCAATACCTGAAACTTTTGGGTGATTTTATGCGATACAAGCCAGATTTCACTACGGCACAGTGAAATAGCTGGTGAATAGCATGGTTGTTGAATGGTTGACCGATGTCCCCATTGTAAATAACTGAAAATTCTGCATCTTCCTACATCGCTCTAATTATTCGAATAGTCTTCTGGGGCAATCCTTTTCTTCACAATGCTTTTCATATGGTAGTCGTAAATACAATTCAAAGCTACACAGTCCAGTTGCTGTACACCCTTTTTCCTTATAAGTTACTAACACTATCAACAGCATATGTAAGTAATAATATTGATCCTGCGGTACCATAATTAAGTATATGGACAGTTTTTGAAGATTATGTGTAGGAAGTACCTATCCTGAGAGCACAAACCCGAAGTATAATATATCACGGAAAGAATATTCGAATTATCAGAACAGTAACATCTATCTAAGCATCTGTCAAAATGAGCACTAATTTGAAATGAAATCACTGCAGTTTGGGGTCATTATCGGAAGGAACTGAAAGACTGTATGAACCGGAAAGATGCCAGAAATTTGCACCGTCAATTAAAGAGAAAAGTTCTTGGTAATGGGCTCGTTTCTTATAAGAATGACAGCAGAAATCTGGTCATAGATAATAAATGTCCACTGAGAATTTGGAGAAACCACTTTTCTAAGTTGTTCATGGGAGAAGACACTGACGCAGTGTATCGTGTTGAAGAGGACATTGTATTAAAAAAAAAGTAAGAGACACTGCGGTGAATGCAGATTGCACAATTTAAAACAAGAGACACATGCCTCTCGTATATGTCGATTATGTAGATATAATGGGCCTAAATTTACGAGAAGTTACGTTAACATTCTCCAAAATTGAGAAAGAGTTAGCTAAAGTGGGCTTGATGGTGAAAACAAAGTTAATGGTCTTCACAGACAAACAGAACATGCGTCTTGGATAGTACACGTAGTGCTTAAAAGAATCCGATAGTATCGATAGTTTTTTGCAAACTATCGAAACTTTCAAATGGGCCGACTATCGATAGTTTTGCAGAGCTAGTCTTGAACCATCATTAGGCGTAACTAACTTAAATTTTGAAGTCGCAGACAACTTCCTTAATCTCGGTTCCGCCATGCACATAAACCATAATAATGTTAGACTGGAAATAAAAAAGAAGAAATTTGCTTACCAACAGATGCTATTACGGACTTAGCATTTTCGTGATAAGATCTCGAGAAGAGAAATAAAACTCCACATATACAAGACGTTAATTTTACTAGTTTTGCTGTGTGGTGTCGAATCGTGGGGTGACGACACAGACTGATGAGAGAAAGATTCTCCGCAGAATATACGAGCCTGTTGTCCTAAATACCTATCGATACCGGATGAACTCTGAACTGTATGCACTATATCCGACATCGACTTGGTTAAGCGTATCAATGTGCAACGGTTGCGTTGGCTAGGACATGTCGGCGCATGAACGATAATTGCCCAGCTCGAAAGAAAAAAGTAAAGAAAGACAAGGTAACAAATAGTAGATAGAAACAAAAGAGAGCTATTTTTGTCTTCTTAACACATTACACTGCATACTTAGTATACAACCCATGAGATATAAAGCGTAGTTCTTAAAGCAAGTATTTTAAAAAAGAAAGATATGTTAGACCAAAATTCTGGAGTTATTAACTTATCCAATTGTATTAAACAATAACGTGTCAAAAATCCGAAAACTAAAAAAAACAGCGAATACTTCTTCAACTCACTGTAGAACAGCGATACACTCGTATTTCTTAATGTCAAACTATTCTTTATTTTCAATATTTGATATTGGATTATACAACAACATCAAAAGCAACAATAATAACAATAAATAAATACAATAGAGATATGTATGTATATTGTTGCAAGCATGTCTTCTACTCATATGTATAGTATGTTTGTGCAACATGACAATTCTCAACAGCAGCAGCAATAATATGTCATACAACATGCATGCGACATACAATACGAACAGGAAGGATTACAAAACGAACGATATTGCACGTTACACGTTTTACATTCAAATATTCAGTCATTGGTAGTCATTGTTGGCGCTTCCGTTTTTAACGTGTTCCACCGAAGGCCCTGAGTTGTAGGTCTTAGACGGGAACAACAACAAAAAACAAACAGAAACACACGTGTTATAGGACACACAGATGTTTTTTGTAAATCAATTTTATTGTTTATCGATTTGTTTCTTTACTGCAAGAGTTTTCTTTCCCCTTCTCTCCTTACAAAATTATTTCCACACATAAATACTTTTAAGGAGCCAACAACAATTGGCGTCAAAAATCATTGAATGTGCGTGTTTAACAATAAATATGGTCCCAATTTGACAGGTTGTGAAACGCACTAATGACCAGTGTCCAGAGTTCAGACAGGCGAGTAGACACACGTACATACATGAACAGACGTTTAAGGGTTTTGAGCCGCAAAAACAACAAACATCTGACCAAAACTAAAGACTAAAGTTGTGTTGATAAAAGAATAAGAAGACGAAGAAGAAGAACAGTTTTGTATGCCTTTAAAGTAATAATGACAATCACATTAAAGACATTTACTACCACAGTTGCTAAAACCGCTGCCGAGTTCCGCACATCGGCTTAGCTTGTTAATAGCTCTACCAAAAAGTTAGCCTTATGGTGAGAGTTGCATACATAATTCCCGTAACATCTTAGCTGGAACAAAGCATGCTTTTCTCAATCAATGAGCTGCAGCCGCTTCTATCTTTAGACTCGTTGAAAGGGACCTACAGTTTAACGCTGGCTTCGAACGTGAAATGCTTTTGTTAGAGAAGTTTTTCATAGCATTATACTCATAACTATAGAATTTGGCATATAGAGAGCGCATACTGAAGCAGACAAGGTAAAGGAAGTCGAGATGGATCGGTCATACCTTAAGGAAAAATCCCCATAATATTAAAAGAATGGCAGTTGAGTGGAATCCTCAATGAACCACGGTCGACCAAGAAATACTTGGCGACGAAGAATTATTCAAGAACTAGCACAGAACAATCTTATGTGGGAAGAGGCAAGGACAGTGATGCCGCTACTGAAAATTGACAGATGTTTTAGCCTGAGACTTAACACAGGCGGGTGTCTTACCTACTAAAAAAGTTTTAAAAGTGTTAACTATGTAGAACAATAGTATTTCGAACCCTTTTAATGAACGATGCAAAAGAACAAAAGAAAGACCTTTACCACAAAGATACTGCTCTTTAGCACATAAGTACAGAAGCATTCTCACAGCATCTTTTTGTTCTTCGTCACTCCTCTAGGGAGCATACTGGATATTCACAAAGCATCCATTACATTGTTATAGTTTCAGTAATCAAGTTGATTTTCAAACTAAGTAGATGAGTAATCTACTGAAGCTCGCCTCCATATGATTTTGTGCAGAGGTAAAGATCCTTGCTAAGTGTAGGTGGTAGTGGTCCTCACTTAGCACTGTTATTTTTTAAAACGCAAGTTCTTTTATTAAACACTCGAAGCCGCAATTAAACTTTTTCACCATGTCCTATGCTGGGGTTCGAACCTGAGCTGCCTGTGTTGTATGACTGCGCTCTAGCTACTACACAACGCCACCCGTCACAGTATCTAATAAGTCCTTATTCAAGGTGGGCCATTTAAAAGTTTAAATTTAAAAATACAATAAAACAAAAATGGTTAGAAATTGTATCAAATCAATTGTTCGGTTAGAAATGAAATATTATTTCATTCATATGGTTGCCGCAGCTGGACTCACAGTACACCATTTAAACGAACCAATTTTCCAGAACTTTTTCAAGTGTATGGACCTATTTCGGCAATTGCATCACGAGTGTTGGCTTTCAAGTGCTCAACTGTCTCTGATATGTCGGCATAACACTTGTCTTTAACGGCGCCCTACAGAAAATATTCGGACGGTATCAAATCGCAGTTTATTGGCGGCCAACTGACATTACCATTTCGGCTAATTAAACGGTTTGACGCAATAAATCGATTGTATCATGAAATGTGTGGCAAGTTGAAACCAAACATCGTCCACATCAATACCATGAAAAGCGGGCACAAAAACATTGGTTATCATGCATGGTACGATAGGTGTCTCCATTGACCGTAATGGTTGCGCACTCCTCATTTTCAAAGAAAAATAGGCCAATAAGCTCTCCGCTCCACAAGCCGCGCAAAAAAATCGCTCTAAATGGGTGCATTGGCTTCTGTACGACCACCTTTGGGTTTTCTAAATTTCAAGTACGGAAATTTTGCTTATTTACATATCCACCAAGATGAAAATGAGCTTCATTACCATGATTTTCAAAGTAATGTCGCAATATTTCCCAGCGTTGTTCAAGCGTATACACAACCATATTCCTTCAGCGGAAGGATAAAACTAATCATCTGTAAAATCAGACATGAGCTAAGTGTTACCATTCACGAAATAAGCACTAGTTGAAAAAAAACGTTAGATGGCGGACCCTTTATTTATTTATTTTCTTAATCTTCTGAAGAAATTAATTTTTTTTCCCAATTTCCTTGCAAATATAGTCAGCTAGCAGACCCGGGCAAACGTTGTTTCGCCTTCCAATTTTATTTTCACTGTAAGTCTGGTTTGCATGCAAAGTCATGGCTGATTGATATTTAGAAGAAGAATGAAAGGTGCACTAAGCCGAGATAGCAATTATTGTTCAAATGGAATTATATATTTTTGATAGCTGGGCCCGATCCGCGTTGCTGGCCCCAAATGTTTCTTTTATGTTGAACTGTTATTTGGCCACATAGAGTTTAAGAAAGAGTGATAGATATTTATTTATTTTTTTAAATATATTTTTTTCACAAAAAGATGTTAGGTTTCAGTCTGTATCAGGCTAATTAACGCCACTGCAGGATGATTAACGAACCAACGCCTTCAACGAAACACAGCATAGTGCAGTAGTTCTTGAGTTACGGTGAAAAAACATAAAAAAAAATTGCGCCATCTGTCGGACGAACTTCAAACTACACAGAAACACTCCTCACGCCCCGTAGAGCATGTATATACAGTTTGGTCAAAATCGGTCCAGTAATTTTCGAGTTTAGCGATTACGAAGATACACGTCATTTTTATATCGGGTCCGCCATCTAACGTTTTCTTTTCAACTAGTGCTTATTTCGTGAATGGTAACACTCATGTCTGATTTGACAGATAATTAGTTTTATCCTTCCGCTGAACGAATATGGTTGTGTATACGCTTGAACAACGCTGGGAATCTGGGCGTACGATCGAATTACAGAAGAATCCGATTTTGCTAAAAAAAATCATCTTTTCAGATGAAGCACATTTTGATCTTGGCGGGTATGTAAACAAGCAAACTTGTCGCATTTGTGGCACAGAAAACTCGCACACATACATTGAAAAGCCGATACACCCAACACGAGTCACTGTTTGTTGCGGATTTTGGTCCAGAGGCATAATTGGGCCATTTTTCTTCGAAAATGAGCAAGGAGTGGCCGTTACAGTCAATGGCAATCGTTATCGGGCCATGTTGAACGAATTTTTGTTCACAAAAATTGAGGAGGATATAAGCAACATTTGGTTTCAACAGGACGGCGCTACGTGCTACACAGCAGAAGCTACACTCGAAGTTTTGCGCCCTGCTTTTGAAGATCGTATTATCAGCCGCAGAGCTGATGTCGTTTGGCCACCTCGGAGCTGCGATTTGACACCGTTGGACTATTATTTATGGGGTGCCGTCGAAGATAAGTGTTAGACCAACAAGCCAGAGACTATTGACGCTTTAAAGGACAATATTCATGAAGCCATTGGTGAAATACAGCTGCACAAAATCGATAATGTGCTTAAAAATTGGACCGATCGTGTAGGCTACTGCATAGCTAGCCGAGGCAGCCATTTGAATGAAATTATTTTTCTTTATTAACTGGAAGGATTGTACTTTCAAATAAAAAAAGAAATTTGAGAAAATATTCACTAGTTTTTTTTGTAGCATTTTCAAAAAAAGTAATTTATTTGGTGGACCCTTTTTATATACAGAAATATAACCTTTTAAATTTAAAGTGTTGTTCTATTACAAAGCCCAAATATTTCATTTGATTTACTTCTTCTATTTGTTCATTATTGATTTTGAAGGTAATGTTGGTCTTAGTTTTAATTTGCATTATTTCAGTTTTATTCTCGTTTAGTTTAAGTTTATTCATCCGCAGCCATTTGTTTAAGTTTTCAATATCTTTACCGAGTCCCTCACAACTCTGTTGATCTGTATTACCCTCAATATATATACTCGTAAGTGTATCATCCGCATATAAAGTTATTTCACAAAGACTTATTACATTTGGCATATCATTTATAAAGGGTGTTTTTATAGAGGTACAGAACTTTAAGTTGCAATAAAACAGCGATGGATTATTCGATTGACATGAATTTTATTTATCCGAAAGATAATCTTGTGGCATTATATTTTAAATATGATTACTGGCATATAACCGCCACGGCTGGCGCGGATGTAGCCCAATCTGCACGTCCAATTTTCGATGACTTTTTCCAACATTTGTGGCCGTATATCGGCAATAACACGGCGAATGTTGTCTTCCAAATGGTCAAGCGTTTGTGGCTTTACCGCATAGACCAATGACTTTACATAGCCCCACAGAAAGTAGTCTAGCGGTGTTAAATCACAAGATCTTGGAGGCCAATTCACAGGTCCAAAACGTGAAATTAGGCGGTCACCAAACGTGTCTTTCAATTATTGTAGCACGAGCTGTGTGACATTTTGCGCCGTCTTGTTAAAACCACATCTCCTGGACATCATGGTTATGCAATTCTGGATTGAAAAAGTTAGTAATCATTGCTCTTACCGATCACCATTGACTGCAACGTTCTGGCCATCATCGTTTTTGAAAAAGTACGGACCAATGATTCCACCAGCCCATAAAGCGCACCAAACAGTCAGTTTTCTGGATGTAACGGTGTTTCCATATACACTTGAGGATTACCTTCACTCCAAATGCGGCAGTTTTGTTTGTTGACGTAGCCATTCAACCAGAAGTGCGCTTCATCGCTAAACAAAATTCGCTTATGAAAGTTGAAATAATTTAAAATTGAAATTTAAAAATTCACTTATGAAAAATGAAAATTGCATTATTTGCAAGCGTTGTTCAGGCGTGATCCTATTCATGATGAATTGCCAAACCGAACTGAGAATAAATCACTTGACAGCTGTTAAATCGGTCGCCATCTTGAAAAGTAATGCCAACTTAAAGTTCTATACCTCTCTAAAAAACGCGCTTTATATGTAATAAAAAGCAATGCCCCCAAAATTGATCCCTGTGATACTCCATATTCGTTATTAACTGTCCTGGATTTAATATTATTTCCTTTTGTTATTTGTCTCCTATTCGTCAAATACGATTCAGACCATTTCAATTCAATTCCTTGAATGCCGTACTTGTAAAGTTTCTGCCGTAGTATGCCTCTATCAGTTGTTTCAAACGCTCACACTGAGACAGTCTACAAACACATATTTATATAGAATTTCCTTCATATGTTTATAGAATTTTCTTATTTTATTGCGATTTCAACTTTGGCACCGATATTTTAACGTATCATTGGAAGTTTCGCCATATTTGGCTTACATTTAAGTAGTATAGGCCTACATTGTAACTGGAGTGTCTCTAATGGTCGCTTAAGGTGGTTTCATATATGCGTAGCACTATCTGCCATACTCCCTTAAATTTTTGAAAATTATCGAAATTTTCCATTTGGTTCTTTAATATACGAGTATTTAAGCTTTTAATACAAAATTTTCTTTAAATAAAAATTAAATTTTTTGTAAATCAGTTGCCATACGTTAATGTATGCAAATATGAATTTGCAACTCAATATCTCTATCCAAGGAAAACGAATTTATTTTAATTTAAAAGCAATTTTTTTTAAATATGTGGCGCTTATGTACATACGCACATATGTATGTATGTAATAGCAAGATGTGGAAGAAATTCAAAGAACTTATTTGTTAAATAAAACATTCAGATATTAAACTACACTTCTAGTATATAAAAGTATCTAAAGTTTGTACTTCTTTTTTTTTTTTTGTAAAAATATCAAAGAATCCTTAAGCCAATTACAAAATCGATTTAAGCTAACAATCTCTTCTCTTTTCTTTTATTTAATTTTTGTTTATTTAAAGCCAGTATGGATAGCAAAACTAAGCAAATATTTAAAAATAAATAAAAATCAAAAACAAAATAAGTGTTTTTGTGTGGAAACATTAAATGTTTGCAGTAAATTTCATATTTAACAATAATTTGTCTGGTAAGCATGTACGAATATGAGTGTAAACACTTGTACACACACAGCCACACATACATACATTAATACATTTTGATTGTATTTCCTGTTTCCGTTTTTATAAATTTCAAATCATTTTGATGTTCATGTTGAATTTGATTTTCAAATATTTTTTGCTTTTCTTGCTTTTATTCCCTTTAAAACTTTAAACAACAAGTGTATGTTTGTATAGGTAACTGTGTGTGTGTGTGTGTGTGTGTGTTGAGCGACAAATCAAATCGTCAGATAATCATGTTATAAAAGGCAAGTGTGTGTCTAAAATTAAAGACAAGAGCCATCAAAACAGCAGGAATTTGATGAACAATAAAAACAACAACAACAACAGCAACACCAACAACAACAATCAGCGAGTAGTAAACCAATTGACAAGCAACCCCAAAAATTTATTGACAGAAAATCTACATAAACACTCACACACACACACACACATGCACATAAACACCCACAATGAAAACTTCACTTACACTTTGTGCGAGCATACCAGCGAAAGTATTTAGAAAGGAGACACAGACACCCTTCAAAGTATGCATTGATTTCGTGTTTTTTTTTTTTTTTGTATTATTTTTTTCTTTTGCTTTTCAATTTTATTTCAATAATTTTATTTGTATTGACGAAACACAGAGGACCAAGCCAGAGAAGAGAAAAAAAATTGTATAGAATTCCCGCTGGGGTCACCAGGCAAAATTGTAAACTGACAATATGTTTACATATCCTTAATGTCTATAACAATGCCAAAACAGTAGTCTAAAAGAATGAAATCACTCATTGTCGAAATATAAAAAAGACATAATGAATCCACAATTCAGTTACTCACATGACAATTGCAAGTGCAATTGCAAGTACGCAATTAAATGCTCACAACAGATGTGGTGCACACAGGTATTCGAACAATATTTTTATTGTAGGAAAAGATAGTTATCAGGTCAATCAGTGCTGGCTATTCGGCGCCTTACTAGCGCTTCACTAGCGCTGTTTTAAAACACGCGCTAGGTCAACGCTATTCTATTTGTAATTTTTTGTAAGAAATAGAAAGTCATTAAATTCAAATAAACCCATTAATTTCTATAAACTATGGACTTAAAACGGGGCTTCCTTGCAAATTCCATTCAATGGCGTGTTTCGCTTAATCGTAGTTTGGTTTCCTCAGAGTTGGCGCAATGCATTTCCTTCACACACTTTTCTTCATTACAGAAACTTGGTATGATTTTGTTTCTGGCCAGAATATTTTTAAAATACGCCGTAGACAGTGGTTTATAAACGCGCAGTCGTCTTTCATAACTAGCAACCATACAAAAATAGATTTCATACTCGAGTTAAAGTTGTTAATTTTCGTGTTTGGAGAGATATGTGGAGAATGTCTAGTAGCATTCAGACGGCCAAAAGATTAGCTGCTTAGATTTAATCTGCTCCGAATATCAGCACTGAATCTGTCGGACGTCGTGAGGATACTGCTGAGACAGCAAAAATACGGGAAATTTCCCAAATTTCTGTTTCCAATGCGTAAGATCCTTGTGTCATTAACGTTGAATGCTATAATTTTGGTTTTGGAGATATTTATGCTCAAGCTCGCTTTGTACACATCCGCCTGGATTGAATCTAACTTTCCTTGTATGTCGCAATATCTGTGAGCCAGACCACCAGCAAGCATACGTAGAGTGCGGACAGAGGAAAATATCGCAGCTGTATCCTTCAGTGATGTTGATGACCATTAATTATCGATACGGCGCCGTTCGCAGCAATTGGGCCTCTGTTACTGCACTACGGAAAATTTTGCAGAAGAATTTGGGTGCAAGAATTGAAGACACACGACCTATCACAACGGCTAGCTTTTTGTGAACGGGCGCTGGCAAAGTCGAATGAAGATCTACTTTTTTATAGGAAAATTGTGTTCAGCGATGAAGCTCATTTCTGGTTGAATAGATACGTGAACAAACATAATTGTCGTAATTGGTATGAAGAGCAGCCAGAAGTATTACAGGAACTGCCAATGCATTCCGAAAAATGCACTGTTTGGTGTGATTTATGAGCCGGTGGCAACATCGTTCAAAGACGGCGAAAGAACTCTGAATAGCGATCGCTACCAGGCGTTGAGCACACATTTTTTGCCCAAAATGGAAAAGCTGGACTTGGCTGACATGTGATTCAAACAAAACATTTAGTGAAACTAGAAATGTCTTTTAATCTGCTCATATTCTACATGAGCATAATTTTCAAAATTGGCCGATCGAGTGAGGATATTAACAACCATGTACAGAGCACAGCAGCCAATTAGAAGTTCCTCTTTAACGCACAAAGCCGGCAATTTGAACAGAAAATTCAAAAATTTACTCTCCAATATGGTTGCTAGACGTATAACGCTGCCTTTCGAGACATGCAAAAGATCCCAGATTTTTTGATTCAATGACTTTACAGGTGTGAAGCCGACTTTGGGAATAATCCAATAATACCGTAAGTATATTTTTCTGCTTATAAATATTTTTAACGCTTTTTACAGTGCGTTTTGATCAGAAAAAGTTGGCAGATAATGCATCCAGTTTACTCCAAAAGTGGCCTAGCCAAGCCACTCTCCTTCTACTTAGGTTTCAGTGTCGAATTCACCAAGCTATTTGGACTTAAATAAGCAGCTTGTAGTTGTTTATTTAGATCTCATTTCTCCGTATTTCGTCTACACTCTGAATTTGTAAAAACAATTTATTTTCCCATCATTTGTCTTAACAAATCATAATTTTAAATGTCTGCATTTGACACTTGTGCCGTTCTTTTTTGTTGTTGTTGTTGTTGCTTTGATTATTATTATTTGTATACTTTTGGTTGAATAGCATGATGGGTCCATAAATGGTTGATTTTGAATATATGGTTCGCTGACTGGTTGTGTTGGTTGGTTGGTTATTCGCTTGACTGGCTGTTTATTTCGTTGACTAGATGACTGGTGCTTCACAAACACGTTCGTAGTTCAAAGGGAAAAGGCAAAAAAAGACCCCAGCACAACAGAAGAGACATGTGCAGCACTTGAGGGTATATTTTGAAATAATTTTATAACCCCCTTCTTCCTCTTCTCCTTTCATAGTTATAGGTCTGACTCGAGCTAAAGCAACAATAATAACAAACAGAAAGGGATAAAAACGAAACCAAACAGGGAAATATTTGTAACAGTAACTGTTTTTAAGGCCTTGGCAAATAATACAAAAATAAAGGACTCTTCCTTCGTCATCCCTTCTTTTGAGTGTGTCTAGTGTTTGACTTGATTTTTTTTTCTCTCTTCTTTCCATTCGAATTTGTTTTATCGTTTTATTTGTATTTATTATTGCATTACTAAGCAAATTGCGGAAAAATTAGCGGCTGATTTTTGGGATCATCTAATTATGCCGTTTCGTTCATTAATATTCTAAACCAATTTTAAGATATTTATGAATAGTTTTTGATATAAAGATACATACATATGTACATACACACATATGTCAAAGGAAACCCGCAGGGGAGGTGACAATCGTTACAAATGTATAAATTTTCTTCTTTGTTTTCTTTAATCTTTGGACATAAATAGTTTTTCCGAATATGGGTGGGAGGATATATCGATATCCTCTTAGAAGAATAATTACATTTATTTTATTGGTTTGCCTTTACTACGCAACATATGTGAGAAGTACTTGGTAAAGTGGTGAAATTTTATAGGTTTTGTCTGGGTACCAAAATATTTGATTTGTATGCGGATTTTTTTTTCTTTTAATTGTTATTTTTTTTTTGTAATTTTATTTGTATTTAATAAGCCAATACTTAAAAGAAATTCGTTTTTTGTATTCTGCATGGATCAATGAAGAAGCTAACACTCAATTGTAGCAAATCTTGTGCACAAAAAATTCATTTACATTCCCGATCTTTACCAAAATAATCGTACAAAGACTTGTCCATTCAAAACCTTTTAAAACCTTCAACTCTAAGCTGGTCATGGACTGCCGAGATTCTTTTGTGGCATTATCACGACAGTTTTATGTACACGGGATCATCTCGGGTAGCTGTGCTGCTGGGGCGGGCACACTTCTAAGTGTTTCTCTTACCTCCGTTAAACTAACGATCAAGCAAAAATATAGATTGGATGCTGAAAGATCCTGGTTGGAAGGTGAGTCTTGCTTTATTGCTAGACTCACCTGGCCCAGGTTGGATATGAAGCGTATCAATCAACCGTCGAAGCATCTCCTGTGTTGTATCCATCCTCACGTGCCACTATGTCATGGCTAGGCACGCACAAACGCTGCGCTTACTTGCAAATGACTTTCGTAGTGGCTGTGTATTGGCTGAGGAGGAGGAGAATACTATGGACGCATTGTATTCACCCGTGCCTTGGGCACAGTGGCGTATGCTAGCTCGACAAGACTCACGTTAACCAAGACATATCTTTCTCGATCTTCCCCCACCCTCATGCTACGAAGATATTCTGGTGCCACGGCTTCCCCTTCATGGTGGCTGCGGTTTTAAGCATGAAACGCAGGAAGAGCGTGAGGCTCTGTGCCATATCACAGTAAGAGTGTAGATGGTCTCCAACACTTCACCAAAGTGCGAAGGTTAGTGTCCTAACAATACGCCTTTGAATTTGGTACTCACTTGTGAATATATATTATGAAAGGGGAGCGTTGGTAGACGTTATTCTACCCGTGCTTCGGACACCTTGGGGTATGCCAGCGCGGCAATACTCACGTTAAATGTGGCTTTACTTTCTCGATGGCTTATCAGAGCTCTCAATCCTTGACATCGAGTTAATAGCCAGGTTCATTAGACTGTCGGGCTGGTTTCCGCTCTAATCTAGGGAAATGCCTAGATGCCTTATGTATGTGTGGTGCCTCTGTTTGATCACTAGGACTCTGGTGAATGGTATGGGGATAACGAATTATGTGGTATCACAACAGTCTGCTAGGCGTGTTCAAGTGTACCTTGTTTAGCGAGGCTGTTGCTCTCTCCTACCGACCTGTTCATTCACAGGTACGATTTTTTTTCTAATTTTTAATATTTAATTTACTTTATCACGAAACTACTTCTCATTCTGCCAGAAACATGTCGAACTCAATTTTGCATTTAAGTATTCAGCAATGAACTTAATAAACAGTATTCGGACGAGGTATAGTCTTGGTTATACAGTTGACGAAGCAAAACTTCTTTTATATTATTCATCCTAAAAGAGAACGAAAAGGTTTGAGTCTGTTCTCTTATTGTAGTATTTTTACGTTTATTAAGTTCTGTAACAGGTGCATTCTATTCGATACTAATAGGCCATGGAAGTGGCGTAAAGAGCTTGCATACAAAACCTAGCAGCCTAGGTTCGAATCATGGAAGAAAAATATACATCATGTTTTCGAATTGAGAAGCTTCAATCACCTCCAGCAAATATTCTTAAAGCTTCAGCTCAACATCTGGTGTCGGGCATGTTTGTTTTTTGTCCCCATATTATTTTAAATCGTTCTCGAATGATGTTCTATCTCAGGCGTTGGATGGTCATAAACGAGACATTCAATAGAACTTCGGGAATATCTCGAAGACTTTAACTACGCCGACGACATCTGTATGTTATCTGTATCATTATGCGGATATGCAGAATAAAAGCGAAGGCCTGCATCGTGCATCTAAGGGAGTTAGTCTAACGATCAACCATACCAGGACAAAAACTATGTCTGTTACACCGATCAGGTTGAATAACAAATTCTGCATGAAAAGCGAAAGCGAAAGCGAAAGCATAGAATGTTCGAAAAGCTTCTAGTATTTGATTAGACTAATCACACCCGAGGGGGGTTTGCTTTTGGTCAATTGAGAAAAGTGAGAAAATCAATAGCTATCCACGACCATAAAATTGTGAATATTCGGATCAAATGTGAAGGAAATAACCCGCAAGAGTTTTTAAACCGCTGTCTGAGACATGTATTGAAAATATGGTGGCATACAACACAAGCGTCTTAGGTTCGAACCCCAGCAGCGTACATGATGTAAAAACTTAGTTGTGGTTTTGATTGTTTCATAAAGAGACTTGAACCATCTTCGAAACAAATCCATCTAAAGAAGCCCCTGGCCATCCAGCTTACCTCTGACAATGATAAAAAACATTAAACGAATGATCCGGAGAAAAGCGCCATCTACTGGGCAACAAAGCAATGAATGCTTTATGGAAAACTAATATGCTCCCCAGAGCAGTGACGGACAAAAAAATCATAAGCCATAAAATCGATGGGCTTAATGTATCGAGCGTAGGAGAGACTACATTAGAAAAACGCCAAGAAATAATCAAATTGGTGTCATATCGGGTGGGCCATCTATCGGTTTATATTTATTTGAACCAGCGGTTATTTCGAATTCGGTATATTATGTCCACCTAATGAAATGAATCAATTTACTCTTGAGAAACGTTGGGATTTATTGGACATTTATCATCATTTAAAATCATTCCTTCATCTTGGTGGATACGTTAATAAGCAAAATTGCCGTATTTGGGGCTCAGAAAACCCAAACGTGGTCTTGCAGAAACCAATGCACCCATATTTCTTTGAAAATGAGAATGACACAACCATTACGGCCAATGGAGACAACTATCGCAAAATGATAACCAATTTTTTTGTACCCGCTCTTCATAGTATAGAAGTGAACGATGTTTGGTTTCCACACATCTCATGCCTCAATCGATTTATTGCGTCAAACGTTTGATGGATGGTGCTGTCAGTTGGCCGCCAAGAAGCTGCGATTTGCCACTGTTGGACTATTTTTTTTTTTTTTTTGTGGGGCCCCGTTAAAGACAACTGTTATGCCGACAAACCAGAGACAATGAGTATTTGAAGGCCAACATTCGTGATGTCTTGAAGATTAGTCCGATCGAATGGGGTAGTGTGAAGTCAGCCGCGGCAGCCATATGAATGAAATAATATTTCATTTCTAACCGGAACATTTATACTTCACAACAAACAATTACTTTTGACAAAATTTCAAACCGTTTTTGTTTTTTTGTATTTTTAAATTTAAACGTTTAAATGACCCACCCGATACGTTTAGCAGCTAGGCCCTGGCAAAGTGATTTGTTAAAGGTTGAGAGTTTTAAGATTTTTATAAAACTGAACACAACCACTAGATAACTTCATGCCTACCCCATCTCACCCCACCGCCTTTTTAAGGTCGGATAGAATATAAAAATCAAAAGTTTAATTTTAAGTCCAATGGACTCTTTAAATTCTGTCAATGGGTTTAAAGAGAAAACTTTAAGAAAATCACACTTCAAAAGCAAAATAAAATAAATTGAGTTTATAGTCCTCAAAAACAAAAACAAAAACAAAAACAAAAACAAAGACAAATAACCAAAAGAAAAGCAACAAAAATGTATAATTTTTCTTAACATTTACAACTTTATAGCAATTTGAAGCATTACACAGAAATAAAAATGAAAGAAAAAAGAAAAAAGAAAAAAGTGCTGCTGCTATTTAACCAAATTACGAGAATAACATTTCCTTTTATTTGAAGAAAAAAAAAATATTTTTTTTTTATATGTTTTCCTGCCAATAACAACCAACATAAATGGGGATTCAAAATGGGGAAACATTTAAACAACAACAATAACAACAGCAACTACCAAAACATAAACATAATGACAGAATAAGTTGAGTGGCTTAATGTGAAGGGTATTTACAGTAACGCGTTATAGACATGACCATCCATCCATCCATCCATTCATCCATCCATCAGTTCACCCATCTAACCGACTATGCCTACTACAAGTAACAGAGCATTCGTTCTGAGTACTACCGTTGCATGCCCCTTTTGACATTAAATGTTTGTTTGTTCATCATGACGAACATCATAGCACCCATAATGATGATGATGATGATGATAATGATAATGATGCTGATGCTGATTTTTATGTTGACGAAGTGACATACAGCAGTTACAAGGCAAGCTTTACTGTCTTGTATGTACGAGAATATCTCACCATCATTTTGAGCCCCATTACAATGAGAGCTATTTTCTGGAATGACATTCTAAGGATTTTATGTTTAAAAAAAAATAAAATAAAACAAAACAACCAAACGAAACAAACGTAACGAAACATTACGAGAGTAACGAACGAAGCATACGAATAAAAATCTACTAAAATTGTTGTTGATGATGAGGATGATGCAAATGATGGAGATGAGATATAAATCGAAATGAAAATGACAGCCTAGAGACACATTTCCAACAACAACAGCAATACAGTCATATATTCTTCAGTATAGTTACTACTATAATAGCAAACAGCAGCAATAACAACAACAATAATAATAATATAAACAACAACAGTTTTAATAACTATACTAACAGTATAGATATAAAAAAAAACTGATATCAAGGGTGGCCAGAGAGAATATTACAGTTCCAGTATTGGTAGTAGTAAATGTTTGCAATATGCGTTGAGTAGTAAATGTTTGCAACACAAATACAGGGTGTCCGCCAGGAAGGTATACTACTTTGTTTTGCCGCCATTTTGTTAAACATTAGTCTTGACAATTCGTATTTGGCAGTCGTGAAATAGAGACGTGGCAAATTTATTATGGAAAAATATTCATTAAACCAACGTGTTTTAACCGTTAAAACATTTTATCAAAATCAATCATAGATTTTCATGAAAAAATCATAATGAATGACGAGGCACATTTTCATTTGGATGGTTATGGGAATAAACAGAATAGTCTGTTCTGGGCAATGGAAGTCCCTCAAGTTATTTATCAGTCACCTGTGCATCCATTAAAAGTGACAGTCTGGTGTGCAATTTGCAATCTTACTTCCTTACAACTAAAAACGGTGCAACGGTAACTGTTAATGGGGAGCGATATAGTGATATAACACCACAACTGCATGATTTGGTCTTGACTAACATGTGGTTTCAACAAGACGGTGCAACATCGCATACAGCCAGGATTACAATGGACTTACTGCGAGACCTCTTTCCGCAACAAATTATTTCAAGGAATGGTGATGTTGATTGACCACCACGGTCGCCTGATTTGACTGCTCGAAACTTTTTTTAGTGGAAATATCTGATGAAATAACATTCATGATGCAATTACTGAAATACCACATGAAATGCGTGAGAATGCAATGAAAAATGTGCTCAAAAGAGCTCGCTTTTGTGAGGCTATCAGAGGCGGGCATTTATCTAATATTGTATTCCATACATAATTGCCGACATTAATAAAATATTTATCAATATAAGATCCATTCTCTTGCATATAATCAAAAATTATAAACAAACAAAGTAGTATACCTTCCCGGCGCACACCCTGTATAAATAATTCTAATACGCAAAGCGTCAAATGTACGTCTGCTTTCATCAAAAACTCTCACACAACTGAATGAAATTGTTGTTTATCTGTTATTATCTGTTAAATATTTTCGTTTTTGTTGTATACTCGTACATAAACGGAGTAGATAATTCTCTTGCACTTGAGTGCTTAGCTGGCCATGTATACTATATACACACATACAAAATGTCAGCCACGTATAACAAAAATGTATTTCAGAATTAGTAAAAGTTATTTATTGCAGATGTAGTAGTAGTTGTATTTTGAACTTGTGATATTTGTTGTTGCAGTCGTTGCTGTAGTCCTAGTCATAGTTTTGTGCACACACTGTACACAATCAGCCAAAAAAAATCTTTAGATTTTCAAAAATTCAATATGAAAAACAAAGCGAGAGGCAACCATTGCACAGTTGGACAAAAGAAGTAAATAATTTGTACGGTTTTGTGTGTAGATTGAAATGTTCGTTTTTGTTCTATATAGCTGGGACCAAAGAGTTGCCTCCGCTGCGCTACCATGTGTTCATTATCGCAGTAGAGTCCTTACAGCTTTTAGCCACTTACCGCTAGCCCAAAATTCGATTTTATGAAGGCGTGTAGTTTGCTTTAATCGGCCGTTTCAAACAAACTTCTGATTTATGCTCTTCTCCTTTATCATTGCAGTTTCGGTAAAAATCCTCACATGGCATTTTCAGCCCTCGCGTATGTATTGTACCATCAGCGCAATGGCCGTTTATAGCCTGTATAATGGCCACTGTAGACTAAGAGGGCATTTGAAAAGCATGGTGGTCATAGATGTACATAGATCTTTATAGACTGTTGTTACAAGCATCAGAGATAGCGGAACACATATTGTATGAATTTCTTTTTCTGGTTCTTGATAGAATTAGGTGGAAATGTTTAGGTAGACATAGAGTCTCATTTGGTAATATATCCTCCATTATGGTTTCAGATCTGCTGATGTTCATTAGGAAGGCAGCGGATTTGCTGAACAAACTATAGACCGAAAGGCGCACAATAAATCCCATGGATCGCAGTGTCCAGCATAGTGCCTGATCAACATGATGATAATGTTTAATTTAAGCATAGTTATACAAAGTGTTACTGATTTGTAAATTCAACCGCTATGCAATTACCTTAATATCCGCCGATGGTCTCGCTGTCTCTTTCAGAGATACAAGGTATTCACGAAAAATTTTCGCTGCGCTATGTGCACTCTCTGTCAAGATTCGGACATGGTTGAATGCAGCCAGAAACGTGTGAACTACCACGCGAAACTCGAATGCTGCAAAGCACCCCTCGACTCAATGATACTGACGTACAGTATTTTCCAATTCCTGGAAAGGACAGGAATGTCGCATAGCTACCACAGCAAAAAATGCTGCATGCATGGTAACTCTGCCATCCGTAATAATGCGAAATGCGTGAGAGATGTACCGGAAAAGGAGGAGAGAGGAGAAAACGGCTTTTTTGACAGAAGAAAAGAGGAATGGAAAGGCGGGAGTGTGAGGAGATCGAAATGCTCAGGAGTCGAAGTGAAGTTCGCAAATTTTACCAATTTTAAATGCAGTGCTGAAGGTGTGAGGAACTTCATTCATTTCCTCCTGAAAGGATGAAAAAGGAAATCTGTTGACTGACTCTCATAGCGTTCTGAAGATCTGGCAAGATTAATTTTTCAGACTGTTTGGGTCCAATGGGAGCAATGATGAAGATACTTTCGATTCTGTTGAATATGACGGTGTTGAATGGTGGGTACGGTTTGTCGGCTGAACTATATAAGATAAGAAATGATGAGTTGGTTGGAGGAACGTATGCCCCATGGTTAGAGCCTAACTGTGTTATGCTCTGTACATAAAATAGGAGCCCAAACCGTATGCGCCAACTATATGAATAAAAGTCTCCTCCCCATCGCGTACAAAATTCTGTTGAGCATTCTGTGTGAAAGGTTAAAACCTAAAGAAAATAATAAAATTGGTCCATATCAAAGTGGTTCTCGACCTGGTAAATCTACAGCCGATCAAATGTACACTCTACGCCAAATCCTGGAAAAGACTTAAGAAACATATAGGACTTTGCATAATGACGTTAACTGACACAATATCATCAGTTAAGATAGGAAAAAGCCTCTCCGAATCATTTAATATCAAACGAGACTGCAGACAGGGTAGTAGATTATCGCGTGATATTTTCCATATTTTACTAGAAAAGTTCTTACGCGTTGCAGTTGTTAAGAATGGACAAAATCTACACCGGGGGATATGTACTACTCGTATATGCTGATGATATTGATAATATTGGTCGGAGATATAACTGCTGCGAGATATAACTGCTGCTTTTGCAAATATTGAAAGAGAATCGGTGAAAACGGGTCTGGCAGTGAACGAAGATGCAACCAAGCTGCTGGTTTCAACGAACAGAGATTCCATAAGGCTGTGAACGTTAGCAACTACAAATTGTGAACGTCAGTAACTATATCTTTACTAAATAAGACATGTTAGTCGTCTTTTTTGGTTTGGAGATAAGACGAATAATACTTGCTGACAGATGTTATTCTGGTCTCATCAAAGTACAACGTTTACATTGGTTTGGACATATCGTGCATATGAATGGAGATGTTGCGGCAAAAAGATCTTTCGAGTTTCTAACCAAGGAAAGTCGCAGAAAAGTCGACCGAAACTCCAGTGGAAGGATCAGCTTGAAGACAATCTTTTAAAACATGACGTGAGAAATTTGAGAAACAGCGCACATCATGGAAGCGTTTGGAATTCTATTCTAACTCAAGCTAAAGACCAGAAAGATATTGCAACCATTACCAAAGAAAAAGAAGATACACACTCTCAGCTGATTTTATGGTCACCTTGTTGTTTGTGTACCTACATTTTTACTCCCTGTTAAATATCCCGTAACACCAAATATGCTGCGCGGCTATTTTTATGACATGGTAGCTTTCAAGACAGTCTGTGGTTTGATTCCTGCATTATAATCTATCTGGTATGCTGTTATCGTAGATCAAAATAGAATTTTGGAATGTTTGGATGTTAAGATTTTAACCAACAATTTTAAGAATACTAGCATGTGCGTAGTCACTAAACATCTATAAGTCAGTGGCTTCTAATCTCACAGTCAGATATACTCTTTGCTAAACTGTCTGGAGGTACTCAGTTCAAAATTGTGAACAGGGCCTTTGCTAATGTAGTTCTCAGTGCCCATGTTCTTATAATCAACAGCGTTCTTGTAATGCTCCTGACACCGAACGCTGGTCGACAAACAGCCGATCCGTAAAACATCATTTAATTTTTTGTACAACCCAACTTAAGAAAGTTTGATAATGCGGAGTCCCTATTGTATTTATCAAGTCATTTCTTTTTAGTCGGTAAAAAGTATATCAAAAGTCCATAGTGTAGAAGGATCAACACTAGCTGGGTCATTAGTTATTAAAATTTCAGGTTATTTTTCTAAATAAACCAATTCGTCCTTTGCTACACTTTTTTTGCCACTGTAAGACTTAAATTATGATAAAGTAGTGTTTGGAGGCCCCAAAAAAAATCGCTTTTTTGACAAAGAAAAATAGACTCTATGACAAAAATGCTTATTTTCTTTATTCTTCGGAATATTTTTTCGAATCCCCCCCCACAAAATACACAAATATAGCCATACAGAGACGGTCGTTAAATAGGGTGGAGGTTTTAAATTGAAGAATTTTACTTTTTATCCGTAATAATCGCACAAGCTATGGCTGGAAACAAAAAAAGAAGACAACTACACCTTTAGCATATAAATGTGAGAGTTTGTGTGTATGTGTGTTAATGTCTGAACACAAATACACATACAAACACTCAGTTTGTATATACAAGTAAGGGTACGTAACTTCATTTCACTTTTGGGTCATTTATAATCCCCATTCCACAAGTTTGGGTATCAGTGCTTTTAATGCTGGAGATTGTAATGTGCTATGCTGTTGTTGTCGACATTGGGGATTTTTCCATTCAAGCGCAAATCACACACATATATACATATAACACAGTTATACATGTACAAATTCATATTTATGTATATATGTGTGTGTATATATTTTACTTGTGCAAATACGTATACATTTCATCTTATAATACGTATAGTATTACCCAACACACTGCTACACCTACATCTACACACGAAAACACACACACTCGTAAACTGGCTTAAATCTTTTGATGTGATGTGTTGATACTACGGCTGTTTAGCTCTCAAAGGTTTGTGTATTTGAAAACGTAACGTTATACACACCAATGGCATAATAAAAATACGCTCACTTATGTAAAAAAGTTGGTATAGAGGATCATCGAGGGTTGTTAGATAAATTATAAGGCGGCAGCCTATTAGCCATTTCTCTTTCTGTTGTTTTTAAAGAAAATAGGTTTCAATATACTCTTTAGAACATATGTGACCAAAGTATCGGGTCCGCCATCTAACGTTTTTTCCCCTACTAGTCCTTATTTCGAGCATGGCAACACTTAGCTCATGTCTGATTTGACAGATAATTAGTTTTATCCTTCCGCTGAACGACTATGGTTGTGTATACGCTTGAACAATGCTGGGAAATATTGCGACATTACTTTGATCGATCGACTTACAGAAGATGCCAATTTTGCCAAAAAAAAAAAATCAACATTTCAGATGAAGCTCATTTTGATCTTCGCGGGTATGTAAACAAGCAAAATTGTCGCATTTGGGGCACAGAAAACCCGCATGCATACATTTAAAAACCGATACACCCAAGACTAGTCACCGTTTGGTGCGGATTTTGGTCCAGAGGCATAATTTTGCCATTTTTCTTCGAAAATGATCAAAGAGTAGCCGTTACAATCAATGGTGATCGTTATCGGGCCATGTTGAACGATTTTTTGTTAACAGAAATTGAAGAGGAGGATATTAGCAACATTTGGTTTCAACAGGACGACGCTACGTGCCACACAGCCGAAGCTATACTCGATGTTTTGCGCCCTGTTTTTGAAGATCGCATTATCAGCCGCAGAGCTGAAGTCGTTTGGCCACCTCGGAGCTGCAATTTGACACCATTGGACTATTATTTATGGGGTGCCTTCAAAGATAAGTGTTACGCCAACAAGCCAGAGACAATTGAGGCTTTAAAGGACAATATTCGTGAAGCCATTGGTAAAATACAGCTGCCCACAATCGATAATGTGCTTAAAAATTGAACCGATCGTGTAGGCTTCTACATGGCCAGCCGAGGCAGCCATTTGAATGAAATTATTTTCCATTATTAACCGGAAGGATTGTACTTTCAAATTAAAAAAAGAAATTTGAGAAAATATTCTACTGAATATACTTCTTATAGGATTTTCAAAAAAAAAAAATATTTTGGCGGACCCTTTAGTACAAAAGTGCATTAGTAAAATCTGCTCCCTATATGTGTATACCAGAACGAAAACACAAATATTCAACTGAGAATAAAGAATAAACAACAATTTCATTCAGTTGCATGATAGCTTTTAATGAAAGCACATGTAATTCGCTTTGTGATTAAAAATTGTTTGTGTTTTTAATTTTTTTCTTCCAAGCACACTACGAAAATTTACTACTGCAACTACCATTACTACTACTACTACTACCACTACTTCTACTACTACTACCACTACTACTACTACTACTACTACTACTACTACTACTACTACTACTACTACTACTACTACTACTACAAATGCAGTTTTCCTTTTGGCAACCCTTGCTTTAGAAAATTTCTTTGTATTTCTGATCATCCTTATGAATGTGACTCAAGTCGCGCAAGATGTTTTATTCCGATGCTATAAAGTCTCAAATAATTATCATTCTGTTGATATTTAAGCTTTAATTAGAGAAGGTAGGTAGATAAGTAGATAGGTAAGTTGTCTAGTTAACCAAGACGAAGCAACAAAGTGTTGTTTTGAAACCAAGCCAAGACACAGGTAAAAAACCACTTAAAAAGATAACGAAAGGAAAAAGTGAAGAAGATCAAGGGTATCCAGATTTCTGAAACCAGATTTGGTAAACCATTGAAGGAAAACGTACGCTGAATTAGCGCAGCCTTCTGCTCGCCAAATCCGGACATTCACAGAGAAAGTGAACGTTTGTTTTCTTCTCAGAGGTACTTTCGCAGTTTCTGCAGTGAAGACTAAAGGGCACACCAATTTTCTCCCAGTGCGTTCCGATTATTGAATGACCTGTGTACACCGCCATGAGTTTGTAAATAGCGTTTCGGCGGGTTTTCAGTAGATTCAGTATCCAGCCACAGTGTCTTAGAGATAGCACAAGAGAAGAAGGAACTCCACATGTTCTGTGCCCTCTCACGAAAAGATTATAGATGACCCCTTTGGCTACAGTCATAGGACAGCAGATCTCAGAGTAGAGCGTGATAGATTCCACATGCATCGAGGCTCTCCTAACAAGTTCATCAGCCCTTTTATTACCAACGATGTCACTGTGTCCAGGCACCCAAATCATGTACCACCGATGAGCTTCATCTCCTATTTCCCTTGTGAGGCAAAAGACGAGTTGCTACTAGGCGACACCATTGCTCTGATAACGGGCTGACCTAAAAATAAAAACGAAGATCTTTAGAGTCCGAGCAAAAGCTAACTTTTGGTTTCGCTGTCATTGAAATTCTAAGGAATTTTTATACGTAATACGTAACGGCAAATACTATTGATTCAAAGTAAAATTGCGTTATAATTGTGTAGTAATAAAACCCAAATAAGTACTCTTGGCGACCTATTGCACCATACGTAAATATGTATACACTGGAAAGTCAGGTGTTCAAGTCCGTTTAATCAAAAATTTAACTCTCGCGGTCGGTGAAACTTAAGTTTCTGCCTAGTAGAAGAGTACGGGGAATACACTTAGTTGCAGTAGTTTGAGCTTAAATTCCAGGGAAAAACTATAAACTTAATGTGTAGTTGGATTGCAATCTAAAGAACAGCATTGTTATAGCGAGTTTTCAACTTTCAAGCATTGAATACTACTCCAAATTAGAATCCTTTAGAATAAGGGCGCAGGAAAGTGTAAGAAGACGATATCTTACAAAATCTGGCATTACGAACGCCATACTATAAAACCTTCGTGGCAAAACTAACTTTTCTAAACATGAAACTTGACTCGAATAATTTGTTTAATTTAAAAAAACAAAAACTGTTTAAGCCGATTTGGTAAAACTGGGCTTATATTTGAACCCAAATACTTGATTCCCCGATTCGAATAGCGAATTGATATCGTATTGGACCCTGTGTAGACTAGTACCTTAGTTTCAGTTTGTCCATAACATACTCCCGTACTCCATAAGCAAAGTTGACAACCTTCGTTTACTTTTTTTCAAATTTCATCCATAAAAACAAATACAAATTCTCACACCAAACAAATAGACAGACCGACAGAGTGGAGGGAATACAGTCAACATCTACGAATCGTTTGTTTCATGTTGAATTATAATCTGGCATTAGGTTACTGATCCATGTCAAATCTGTGGCTTGGGTTTCTATTTTGTTTTTGTTTTTTTTTTCACATTTTTGCCATTTTTTCTCTAACGTTACTGTTGCTGTTGTACTGTTGTGCTGTTGTTGGTGATACTATCTTTTAAAATAAAACTGCGATTGCTGATATAATGTTGTCATTATGTATCACAATGAAGAAAAAAAAAAACAAACAAAAAACAAAAGGATTGGCAGACTGTTTGGTTGGATAGATGGTTGGTTGTTCAATTGGTTTGGTTAGATGGATGGACACACTTCTTTACATTCAACAAAATGACTGTCTTGCTGTCTTTTAATGTTGTTATACCCTGTCCAATAGACAGATACTTAAAGTTTTTCATCTTTAATCCTTATTTCTTATACTTCAGTTATATAGGTTGATGTTGATGTTGATGTTGATGTTGTTTTTGTACTCTTCCTTGCGCATTTGATTGATACGATTTGAATGATACAGTGAGCAAACTACAGAAGTGGAAAAATAAGTTGGAGAGACAAGAGATGAATTCATTCATAAGAATTTGCACAAAAAATAAAACAAAACAAATGAAAGTTTTGAAGACAATAAATAATTCACAAATAAGTTGAAGTCGATTAATACCATCTACAGACAAACTACAGCAATGTAAGGGCACATTATTATGAGTCAATGGAAATCAAATTCTGGTACAATAGTAAAAGTGCCAAGTTTAACTAAACCCTACATCCTGGCCATAATTTTTTCACCAAAATGTTTGTATATATACTTCTGAAGAAGATATTAAAAGTAATTCAACGACTCTATGGTTCGTTCCTTGACCAAAGTACTGTGTACTACGCTTTGGTCACAAAACTTAGGGTTCAAAAGAGATTAAAGTATTTATTTATTTGAAATTGCAGATTATATTCTAATTATAAGGAGCGAATTAACTAAAACCAAATGCTATGTGCTATGTAATAGAGTAGAGTTTCTGCTGGGAATCGAAGTCACTTACTAACGTATTAGCACACTATCCACTAGTCAGCGCGAATACCTATGGTTTAATTTACGTATTCTTGTAAGAAATTATTCAAATTTAAAAAAAAAAGTGTTTCGGTGGCTATACTCGCCTTCCATACAAAAAAAATATGTGTCAGTCCCCCCTAGGAATTAAGATTAAAATTCCAAAAATAATTTTTTTTACCACGCCTACATATACCGCCCTTTTAGTATTTTGTTCACATTGTCGCCATTTATAGTCCGATCATAACAATTTGTATTTTGTGTGCCTATGGCTCTGTAAAGGCTACATTTCTGTATTTAATAGTTTTTACTACCACGTAGGGAGATCGGTTTTCGAATAATTCGAAAAGTAGCACTTTTTAAAAAACCAGTTTTTGGTTAATAATAATTCAAATAACCGGTTAACCGATTCATTTATTTAAATAAAATTGTTTCCAATTCTTAAAGCGCAGTGCTGAACCACGTCTTTTTAAACTAAACAGAAGCTGATGAAGAGCTTAAAATTAAAGTGGCAAACATTACTAATAATAAAAAAAAGAATTTAATACACAAAGTACTGCAAAATCCTGAAGTTTCGAACAGTTACTCAAGAGCTAATTTCGTTTTTGTTGTATTACTTGTTTGAAAATGGCATTAAAGGTTTGTTATTAATTAATAATATTGTTCAGAACTTAACTAACTAATATATCTGCCGTTCGGAACCGGCGTTTGTGGGTTTGTGGGCTTGCAATGAGTCTAGTTGATCGTTCTCCATATATAAAAATCAATATCTATTTAGAGAAGATGAGAAAAAGTTATTGCTGCCCAAGTATCGAACTCAAGACCCGGTAGCTTATGTTTTATTAAAAAAAATCTATGAGATTTTGTATCTAAAAATGGCTTTTCTTATGGTGCAACAACTGAACTTAAATTAGTTTATCTTCTCTTCATTCAAATCAATTTTAAAGGCCTTAAAAAGAATATATGGGACAATGCCTTAAAAACAGAAACAAACAAAATTTCGCAACAAAAATACAGACAGAAACCAACAATTCAAACTGTTTCTAAAAATGAAAAATTAACTTCTGCTTAAATAAATTTTCTCAGAGAGATTTTTAACCAGAAAAAATGAGAGTCATTATCGATTGAGTTGTTATTTGTATTGGGTTTTGATTTCAATCGCCCCACAGCTCTCACACTTCTTTCTGCGTCTTGTAAAAAATCACTTTTAATGTATAAAAAAAGAAACAAATTTAAAAAAGAGAAACAACGTAATGTATCGCAACGTAACGTAATAATGATATTGAAACGATGATGATGATGGTGATGATGGCGGTAATGATAATAATTTTGCCAGCAGCTTAAATGTGGTACAATCTGACAAATTCCTTTAGCCTCAGCGAGGTGTTAAATCGTAATGACATGATATGCCAGAGTCAGTGAGTGTTTAAGTGTAAGCTACGAGTAGTCAGCTCAGCTCAGCTCAGGCCGCCAGCCAGCCAGCGAGCGAGCGTATGAAACTACAATCAGATATTCAGACTGAGTAGCAGGGGCTATGGCTATATGTGTGTTTATACCCTACAACTATAACCATTTACACACTCAAACTCATTTTATAAGTAAAGTTTGGTTTTGTAACTGCAGCTGAAGCTGAAGCCGAAGCTGTGAGTGTTTTTCATTTGGTTTGTCTCTACATTTGTTTGTACGTTGTGTTCTGTTGGCACTATTTTGTCTCGTATTTTTGCTTCAAACATTTTTGTGTCTCTCTGTCTGTCTGTTTGTCTGGCTGTTTCAATATTTAAGTACAACAGGATCCTTTACACACACTCACATACATATATTCACGTTGCTATATACTCGTACATAAGCAGGCATAATATATTCGTATGCGTACAACAGATTTAACATTAAGGATAACATATTCCCATCTCAAGGATTCACTAAAGCAGAAACATTTTTAATGCGTGCGAATGGGGATTTTTATTTCCAAAGGCAGTGGTATAATGGTTAAGGATTAGGCCGAAGAAATTAAAGAAAATTTGTTTTTTTTTTCAAGTTGAAAAGTATCGCAAAATATAAACATTTCTTGTTTAGTTCTCTACGAAAGATGCTTAAATAACATGTTTTCTGTTTATATTTTAAATGGTTTTAAATGGAATTCCTATAAATCGGTCATTCGTTGACAGTGCATTATGAAATTTTATTGACATGTTAAATGGATAATAGATCCAAACCTATCTTAACCAATTTAAAAATAGTCACAAATAAGTTATGCAAACCCATTTCTGCAGCACTTAGCCCAATGGATAAAAGACCTACTTACGAAGTTCTATTTATGTGGTTCATAGGGATTACAGCGGACTACTTTGGATTACATAGAAATTGCCTTAAACTCGACACCTTGCAGTTAGTTGCAGGAATTAAATGGTATTCAGTGATTCTTCACAAATATACAGAATCGGACTATTAACGGAAGTTTGTGTTGTCAACAATTGCCATCCATCCAATCTATATCACATATGCCTAAACAGCGAGTAGCGTTTGCTTAACTCACACATGTGCTGAAAAGTCGCGGGCCTAATAAAGCGCAAACACTTTTTTTTTGCTCAAAATTAGTTTTATTCATCAACGAAATCTCCATCAAGAGCAATGCAATCATTCTAGCGCCACTCTAACATTTCAGTACCACTTTTGTAGAACGATTTATCTTTTGCCTCAAAATAGGTCTCAGTTTCAACGAAATTTCTCACCGGCGAGCATTTCTTCGAGGTCTGCGAACAGCCAGTAGTCGCTGGGAGCCAAATCCGGACAATACAGTGGATGTGATAGCAACTTTAAGTTCAATTCATGTAGTTTTGCCATTCTTCAAACCACATTGAACCAAGCTTTCTCATAGGCAAACGCTATAGCGCTATAAAGCCAATACGTTCTTTTGATATCTTTACGATGTCATCTTACTCACTGAACTTCATTTTTCGATCATTCAAAACGATTACAGCTGAAAATGTAGGCCGCAAATCAAAAAAAACGTACATTTTTTTTAAGATCTCCGAATACCTAATTTGTTAACTGTATAACGAGGTAATTTATGCCATAAAGCGAAGGTGTTCCATAATTCAGACAGGCCGTTATAGCGAAATGCCGTAAAAGGAATATTTAATACCGTTTCATTTATTAACTTCAAATTCTTCACTAACTCCCGGATGGTGTGGGACTTGGCATACTCAGTTCCCTGAAGAACTGTGCGGCAGATGAAATATATAGACTAGGTACACCGGCACAGACTGTTCCGGCAAAGAAAAGTGTAAGGTTTGCTATCTATGACTGGTCTTTGCTGTCGTTAGGACAGCCGAGCTAATTCGTGACTTAGTTGCTGTTGGTAATAGTGTGGTTATCTATACGGACAACCAAGCTGCTATCAAAGCGCCGACTAGGCGCTGCGTCAGATCTAAGATGGTTTCACTGTGCATAAATACCTTCACGTCACTCTTGAATATGTGTAGCGTCAGGCTATGCTGGATTCCCGGACATACTGGCGTGTATGGGAACAAGTCTGCCGATAACCTGGAAAGAACGGGCTCAGCCAAGTATATTGAACTGGCGGAAGTGTCTGACAGACTACCGCTTGGGTTCTTTGTGTGCTTAATAGATAATTGGGCCTGACATAGCAATGAAGAATTGTGGAGGTGCAGAGGAGACTGTATGGTCTCCAGGTTGCTTTGGACTAAACTCAATCGCTCTAGGACGTAATGGGGTCCATAATATGAGATGGAAGTCCCTTAGGCATTGTACTCTAACAGCTATGACTAGGTTATGGGAATCAGGCACCGCTAATTTCTGGCGAATTTGTGACGATTTGCAGGAGCCAGATTCTCTATGGGCGCAGAATCAGGTTGCCCGGCCAGGGTCTCGACCTGGAAGGTTATATTTCGGACATAGGCTGGCTTACTAAGTAACGCCCGGTTTTTTAGGGTATCCTTCATTTGCCTTTTTTTTGTTTTCTTTTTTTTCTATCTTTTCCTTTTTTTTTTCTTTTTCTCTTACCTATCTTTCCTTGTATTTGCATTATCTTTGTTTTCATTCGTTTTTATAAAGGTTTTTGTAATGGACCTCTTTGTTCTCTGGGTACCACCTTTTTCAACCTAACCAAACCTATTTATAACTGTTTTTTGAATCTTAAGTGTTGAGCCAACAATATGTTCTCATGAAGAAAGGTACGGAACTAGTCAACAAGTAAACCCGACAAAACGAAGAATTTTGGCTGTGGTAGGTCTGCACTCTGGGTATTGTTTAGTAAGCAGATATGTGAACCGCCTTGGGTATAGTGGCTTGACGTTCAGCAATTATTGCTGTAAGGACAAGGTTACAACTAACACTTGCTTCAGAAATGTCCGGTGCTATTGAGAATGAGATTGAGAGTTATTAGAAGGCACGTTTGCTCTGCGATCAAAGCCAACTTGAAACTAGAGGGTAGCTATTTCTGATTTTTAATATGTCATGGTCTTATGCGGCATCACAAAAGGTTTTTTAGCCTATTTGATTAACCCAACCTAGCCTAAACTAATGAAGCTAAGAATGAATGTCTACATCGTTTTCTCCGTCACACCTCTAGGGAGCATATTGGCTTTCCACATAGCATCTATTGCTTTGTCTCAGTTTCAGTAATCAGGTTTATTTTTTGAAGCTAAGTAGATGATTAATCCACTGTAGCTCCATATGATTGTGTGTAATGGTGAAGATCCTTGCTAAGTGGTGGAGGTGATCTTTACTTAGCATTGTTATTTTTTCCTAGTGGGTGTCGTTTTTCTCTTGATCATTCGACTGATGTTTGCCATCATCGACAGAGGTAAGCTGGAAAATCCAGTGGATCTTCTTTATTTTTTTTTTTTTTTAGATGGAGTTGTCTGGTAAACACTCGAAACCACAATCAAATTTTATCGTCATGTCCTCTGCCGGGGCTAGAGTCGTGGCCTCTTGTGTTGTTATTCGTACGCTTGTTGTTATTCGTATGTTATTGTGTAAGATTGAATGCGTAATATCATGCATTCATGGGGGTGGCGTGGTCTAGTGGTTAGAGCGCACGCATAACAACACAAACAACGCAGGTTCGAGCCCCAGCAGAGGACATGACGAAGAAAAAATTTACTTGTCGTTTCGAATGTTTAATAATAATAATGAAAAAAGGCTTAACTTCCCTCCAGACAACTCCATCTAAAAAAAAGCCCACTGACTCTTCTCGCATACCTCTGGCAATGATGACAAACATCAGGCGAATGATCAGAAAAAACACGCCACCTACTGGGAAAAAATTACAATGCTAAAGTAAAGATCACCACCAATGAGCAAGGATCTTCACCGCTACACAAAAGAAAACCGTATGGAGGAAGCTACAGCAGATTAATCACCTGCTTAGCTTGAAATATCAAATTGATTAAAGAAACTGAAACAAAGCAATAGATGCTTTGTGGAAAGCCAATATGCTCCCTAGAGGTGTGACTCACACACATGCATGTTTTGTATTACAACATTTACTATAAAGAATTGCTCATTTTCGACTCGTTTTGATGCTTTTCGACTGGGTTTCGAGTTTTATTTTTAAATTCTTTTGCTTTCGATTCTTCTCATGAGTCGTATTTTAAATTCTTTTAAAATCTGGCTCTCAAAGCTAATCGTTCTTTACGAAAGTTATTGCGAGTCGAGCACTCTTCTTACTCTGCCAAATACTCCAAACCTTAAGGTTCCAAAAAAATATAGAAATTTTTGTTCTTTAAAAAGTTCAATTTCAACTTCTTAAAGCATTTCAATTGGCTTCTAACTTTCATAACTGACTCTGCATGTTTTTTAAATTTTTTCTATCTTCGTTTCACTCTCTTTAACTTATCTTATCTTTTCATTTATTTTTCCACTTGAAGTTGATGTAATTTTCGCTTTTAATATTGGAATTCGTTCGTATTTTATAACTTGAGGTTATTTTACACCATCGTCTTCTGTAGCCACATCCTCAATATGTAGTCTGTCACGTACAAAATGATATGCTTTTCTTAGGATGTGATTCGTATCTTTGTATCTGTTTGTTTGTCTGTTTGTCTATCAGTTTCTCTATCTATAAAAAAACTTATATTTTGTGTATTACATTTACAAGTACGAGTATATACAACTACAACAACAAGTAGCAATAGTAAGTACAACAAAAGTAAGTAAATCACCAAATAGTTTGTACGACAACGAATATTTGTGGTATTTTTGCTTTCGATTTTTGTTTTTCTTGTGTTTTTTTTTTTGAGAAAATTGCCCATTCAAACGTAAAGTTAAATTACTGTCACCATATAATTTTGTAACACGATTAACTCTGATAATATTATTTATGTGCCAGAGCACGAGTGTAATTTACACGTACACAGTTGTATACCTTCTATTCCCCACACCCTCCTTCTTAGAACTTAAATAATAATATTTTTTGCTTATTAACATCAGAGTTACACAAGAAAGTTTCTTAAATTTAAACTTAAATTTGAAACATGAAATGCGAAAAAGTTTTCATTAAAAACTTAAGCATGACTGTTGTTTTGAAAGGCTTTGCAAATATTAAACGATTTTTTTATTTTCTAATTAAAAAATCCTTATGACAAACTAGTTCGTTCTAAATGCCCATCTACAGCATATCCAGAATTGATGAAAACCCTATATCAGCGATGCTTTTTTGAAAATTTTTAGTTTCGACTTAAAGAAACGCTGCAAAAAACTGCTGCTGAAAAACTATTTCAAAGCGCTTGAACGACTACAAAAGTCCTAAAGTATCTTGATTGCTTGCTGAAAAAAACTCATTTCTCATCATATTCACCCATTTTGATACCCAGCAATTTCTCAATTCCTAAAACTGGACGGATATCTAACACATGGGCCTAACAAAGAAAACACTTTTTTTGTTAAAAATTAGTCTTATTCATCAACGTTATCTCCATCAAGAGCAATGCAATCATTCCGCCGCCACTCTAATATTTCGATACTACTTTTGTAGAACGATTTAGGCCTCAGTTTCAAAATAGGCTTCAGTTTCACCTCTTTATTTGTGCGAATTTTCTTACTGGCGAGCTTTTTTTGAGGTCTACGAATAGCCAGTTGTCGCTTGAAGCCAAAACTGTCGAATATGGTGGATGTGGAAGCAATTCGAAGCTGAATTCATGTAGTTTTGTCATTGTTTTGATTGACTTGTGATACGGTGCATTTCCTTGATGAAACAAAATTTCTTTCTTTGCCATATGCGGTCGTTTCTTTGCAACTTCGGCCTTCAAACGCTCCAATAACGCTAAATAATATTCAGTGTTGATGGTATTCATTTACCATAGCTTGTCGTGCTTGTCGTGCTTTCGGGCGCTTTAGAAGACAAAGTTCAGCAGTTGCTGTTCACTCAGATGACGATCGTTTTGATTCCGGTGTGAAGTGATGGATCCATATTTCATTTATCGTCACATATCGACGCAAAAATTCCGCTTTGTTACGTTAAAACATGGCCAAACATTGCTCAGAATCATCAAGAGTGCGCAAACGCGTCACCCACTTTGAACAGAGCTTTCTCATAGTCAAATGCTTATGCGATATAAAGCCAACACGTTCTTTTCATATCTTTACGATGTCAGCTAACTCACGCAACTTCACTTTTCAATCATTCTAAACGATTTTATGGATTTTTTTTATGTTATCTGGTGTTGCCGACTCATTTGGACGTCCACTTCGTTCTGCATCATTGGTGTCTCTACGACCACGTTTGAAGTCAGCAAACCAACGTTTTATTGTTGTTTCTGATGAAGTGTTGTTTCCATAACACTTTTCAAGCCATTGCTTCACTTGAACGGTATTTTTTCCCATCAGAAAGCAGTGTAGCAACAATACACGAAATTTATCAGAAAATAAGAAAAGTAACGTCACTCTTAGCACAATAACTCACAAACTAATTAATAGAATATCTTGAAATTTTAACAGTTGTCTTTTGATGGTTAGCACTAACTGAAAAAGATATAAATGCAAATAATGCGACTTTTCAGCCCATGTGCTATGAAAGAACAAAATTTTGCCAAGATAGTGGAGATAAGGCTGAAAAAACTTAAGGCTTTAACAACAAGTTTTATTAGACAGACCTTGAAAATGAATAAAGGCACAAGTGTACTCGTATTAATAGGTTGTGTTCGGTACATGTCCCTGTGATCATTCAGTCGATTTCAGCAACTTATAATGAAGGGGATCCTTATGTTCTCAACAAATACAAAGTATTACCTTGATTCCATGAATATTTGAATTTGATGTTGATTCGGCTGGATGATACGGCTTCACATACGATCTAACGCTTTATAATAATTGGATGTAGAAATAACTTGCAAAAATCTCTCACACCCTTAATTCGTAAAGTATTTGTACTTAAATTTTGTTTCAAAATGTAAAAAAAGATGATTTGGCGATTTTATAATTTGAATTGGGCATAAAAGCTTAAAAAAGATCTTACAACCTTGATCTGACAACTATTAAAAACGTGGTGCATGCATTTATGTTTCTACAGATGTCCTCTGAAGTTTGAAAATGTTTGGAAATTGATGGAAAGGATAAGTCTGTGTTGAGTGTCCTTGAATAATAAGCTGAAAAGGCTCTTCGACACCAGTAATTATTAACCACCTACGCTGTTAAAATTAGTCATTGGATGAAATGTTAGAACGTTGTGCTTACGCAGAAAATATGTCCTTTAAGATCCTAGAAAAGCCGAACGTTGTTCTAGCAGACTTACTCGCTAGTAACTATAACAAGGAACAAAAATTAATCAACTTTTTTTGCCAAAGCAACAAGCATTGGGCCTGTTATGGTAATAAAAGAACCGGTTAACCGATTATGCGATTAATTATTACCAAAATAACTGGTTTTATAAAAATTTCAACTTTGCGGGATTATTCGACAAGCGGTTTTTGAAAAAAGTCGAATACTCGATCTCCCCAATAACTGGTGTCCAGTTTGACGAATGTATAGAGCAAAACATTGTTTAATAACAAAGAGGCTTAGTCTTGGCTTGGCATTGTTATTAAGCTGCCGCTGCAGTGATGATACAATTTGTTATCAAAAAATTTAAATTTTCAACAATCAATGAGATAATTATCAACAATTTGTGGTTTCAACAGGATGGTGGTAATGCTACATGCCTACGTTTCACAAAACAGACGAAGGATTGAAACGTTAGTTTAGTAATACGAGATGCTGTCACTTGAGGGTTTTGGTAAATGTGCTATACTAACAACCCAACAAGTCTTAAACAGGGATTATTTATCGAAAAACTAGTCTTTAAAATATTTACCCCCGTATTCATAAAATACAAACTTTTTTCTTTAATATGTTTTTTTACAAAATAAAATTCTATTAAAATAGATTTCAAATCTATGGCTTAATATATCGAAGATTTATCTCGTTTTAAGATTTCTCAGATTTTATTCAGTTTTTTCTGCGAGATACGAGATAAATTTTTTTTAATATGGGGGTAAGTATACATTTCTTAATATTTTTTTATTTTTACCCCCGAAGACCTGTTTTCAGATTATAAGCTATTCTAACTTTCTTCCAATTCTTCCATTTTATTTAAAAGGTAGCTAAATATGTGGAATTCTTTCTGAAATTTTTTCCAAGTACACTTTTAAGCAAATAAATTCTATAGGCCAAAAATGTATTTCCGTTAAGCAATAAGCATATTTCTTTGCGTACAATGAAATCCCCTTTGTTTACATTTGAATATTAATAACAAAAATTTTGTACGCCCCCACTGCTTTTTTTGCTCTTCGTTAAGTAGGCGTGTAACTATTGAAAGAAGTAATAAAATTGCCATAAAAATTCGTTACGAACGCCCTTAATTCTATTCTTATTCGGATATTCTTAAGCATTTAAATATATTTCTTTATTTAGGACTTTTCTCTTCTTTTTTTTTTTTTTGTCTTCTGTATGAGGAATACATTTCATTATTAACCATCTCATTCATAATGGCGCCTTAAATTTACTTCCTGATACAAAAAAAAAACACACAAAAAAATAACAAAAATAATAATAGTGGCGCAACAACATGTTAACGAAATAAACATCTGTGATGAAAATAAACCAGGGGAATCCACCAGGACAATACCAGCAGATACAGGTTGGCCAGAGAAAAGAAGCCGAAGAATAAAATAAAAATAAAAACTGTGTTAAACTAACAAACAATAGCAATTATAATTATAAGAATCGTAATCATCATCATCATCATCATCATTATTTCATAAACATTTTCATATTTTGCAACAGAATGTAGCAAAACAACGAACAGCGTCGTCAACACACCCACCCTTTTTATGCTTCAAATGCATAGCACGAGGAGAGATACAAAGTTAAGATTTTTACCTTTAAGGGGGTGATACATTGGCAAACATTTGTTGGCAAACATTGCAAATAGCCAATCGCATACGTGGATAACATACTTTTCCTTGAATGCGATTGGTTATTTGCGATGTTTGCAAATAAATGTTTGCCAATGTCTCACCCCTGTTACGGTTTATACTCAAATCTTCAACACCAACAAAAATATTTTATTTTTTTTGTCAACCAAAAATGAAGGGTAGAGAGATACTGCTGCTGTTGCTGCCAACATATAATCAAAAGGAGTCTCCACAGGCAGTTAATAGCCAAAATAAATGAATGAATGACTGAATGAATACAAAAAACAAAAATTGTTCTTTGTGTCAAATCTGTTGTTAAAAAATGCAACAGTATTTCAAATGTTGTTGTGTTCTACGCAAAATATATCACAACATCTGAGTCTCGCTACACTGTTTAGTGCACATACATACATACATACATATGTCCACATATCGTTTCAAACATGCAGATATTTAGTCAGACCCAACAACAAGTGAAATTAGAACAATTTCTTTTCTTAACAATTAACAAAATTTGTACGAGGTTTGTTATAAAAATGAAAAAAAATAATCCAGCCGTTCTGGTTCTAACCAAAAAAAAATATAATGTCACCACCCATTCTCTAGAAGCATATACAGCAACTACATCAGGAACGTTGCAATCAATCCGAAACTAAGTTCCGGCATATTATGGTTTTATATTAGGCACCAGTCCTTTAGATAACCTCTAAACCAAGTTAATACTTCAGGCGTTTAGTTTATCCGTTTTTCAGCATGATTTTTGATAAGCGCTTTGAGGCATGAAGCTCTGTTATCGTATATGGTTTTTTACAAAGAAATCAAAAGCGTGCACAGATGTGAATGCTATTCAAAATTGTGTGACTTTTTGTATTTCTAGAGCAGCAACTTTCAATGCAACACTGCTGCCACTAACTACAGTTTTAATTTTGACAGTCACTTAAAGCAGCAATTCGAACGGGCTTTTGCGACATTTTACAACTTTAGACGAAACGTGGATCCACCCCAAAATACCAGAAATATCAAATAAAACAGTAAGTGAACTTGTACCAAAGAGAGCAAAGTTAGTTCTGTCGCGCCAAAAGATCATTTGCCGGAGAGCGTTTAACCACTACCCGAACTTAAAAGAGTAACAGTAACTATGTCTGGTATATATTGCAAATTTTAACGTTAACAAGTCGTCTAAGCCGGATGGCATCCCATCCATTAACAAGGCTTTTCAGTGCGTCATATCGTGCGGGTATTTCTTCATCTTAATGGAAGGTTACTAATGTAACGCCAATCCTTAATAAGGGCGAGGCTAATAAGCCTGAGAACTACCGCACTCTCTAAGGCTACGGAGAATGTGATTAATTACCACCTTGAAACGTACTTGGAGTCCAACAAATTGTTAAGCGATTTGTACGGTTGCCACAAGAGCCGTTGTACTGGTGACTTGCTGGCGTTGCTCTTGGAGAAGTGGATGGTTGGTTTTGACGAGAGTAAGGTTGTGACTCTACATATCTCTAAGGCGCTGGATAGACTTTAGCATGGGATTCTCATTTTCAAAATTATTGCCTTTGGTATCGGTAGTCACTTCTTCATATTTATGTCGCGCTTTCTTGGTGATCGCTCTATAAGAGTGTTTATAGATGGGGTCTCATCCAACGAGTTCAGCATAAAGTAAGGGGTACTGCAAGGCTCTGTTCCTTCTCTAATATTCTATTTCTATTTCTAATATTTCTTGACTTTCTTCTTCTCACTTCCAATCCTATCTAATTTCTCGCAGATGACAGCAACATTTGTCATTCATATACTTTTGAACGTAGGCCCAGCCTCTTAAAGACTGGTACGAAGAGGATGAATATGAAGGACAAGTGGCCTGGTGAAGAACTCCGATTGGGGTCGCGCGAACAGGATTGATTTTAATACGCATAAGACTCGATCTTGTTTTTTAACACACAGTTGTGGTGGTGTGATGTCATCTATGTAATGCAATCAAATGCTCTTGATGTTCTGGGCATGAGAATACAATGCGACGATCGTTCGAACGGTGCTTCAAAGTCTATATTGGAGCTTTTCGACCACATACAGGAGAGTTTGAAGGCACACATTTATGACGGTGGGGTAGGTAGATAGTATCGATTGAGTAGATCACCGTCGAAATGTATGGTGTGTGTCATTCTTTCGGTACTATAACGGTAGTAGTGGATTCCGATCAAACGAATGAGGGATCGGGATCAGCCTCGCAAAATATATCTTTTGAGAAATCAACACGATCTTTTTTTTTGCATGAAATTGTGGTCTTTTGGCACCAACACGAGGTCTTTTGGCTGCTACACGACGGCAATCCAAATAATTAACCAAAATATCTTGGACGAATCCATAGGCAATGTTCAAGTCCTCTGCTATCTCTCTAATGGTTAATTTGCGGTTATTGACCAACATTTCTTTTACATTATCAACGTTTTCGTCGGTTTTCGATGTCGATAATCTTCCACTGCGTTCATTATCTTCGATTGACTCACGACCACTTTTGAACCGCTTGTGCCACCGGTTTTCTTTAGAGAATCGATGCCGAAACACTTTTCATACGTTCGCGTACCATTAAATCCGTTTTTTAAGCAAAATTTAATACAAGTTCGTTGTTGTAAATTTAAATTCATTTCAAAAAATCGCCAACACACATAGAGATAGATGTTCTCTTGACTACGTAGCTTTTGCTATGACGCGGGAATATCAACAACAGATGTACCAACTTAATAAAAACAAAAAAGCTTAAGTCGGAACTATGGGACCACCACACGGGGGTTATTCCGGGATCACAATGGTATATGTATGTATTATTATAAGTATATTTGTATGTACGAGTATATCCGAGAGCTTTGGTAGATACAACGCATTAATAAATAAGGTTATGTTGAGAAATATATCTCATTAAGCTTTTCTCTTAGCTAATAACACATTTTTTTGGTGGGGTGGGAGGTGGTTGGGAGTTTACTTATTAACGTAGTTAATTTTAAAATATATTCAGTCCCATCTATGTACATATCATACATATATGAAAGCGTCTTACCAACAAAGCTTTGTAATAGGATTTCTATTTCAAATCGTTGACTAAATAAAAGACTAGAAATCTTCTTCCGCTACTTTTATCAACTTTATCGCCTCTTTGGTGGCAATATTTGGTTATTAAACGTAACGAATTCAAAATACATTCATTCACTTGTACGTTCATTTGCATATTCACTGTAATAATTTCGAATGAATGACTCTGAACGAATGAACGAATAACTTGTTGGATAAGAATACAGACAAACGCCGTATATACAATATGCGAGAAGCCGTCAACTAACTGGCAATTCAGGCAGGCAGGCAATACAATTATAATTTTCATTCTACAGCCATGAGAAAGCAGGGGTTATCTATTAGAGTGTGGGTGGGTGGAAAAGGTAAGGTTACAAGCCTTATCTACATTTTTGCAAAGGGGAAGGATTTTTTTTTTGTCTTCATTCTGAGTCTCTCTGGTGTTATACCAACCAGAACCAATTGTGAATAAAAAAAAATTAGAATTTTTTTCTTTTTCTTTAACGTTATTGTTGTTATTGTTGATGTTGCTTTTAGAAAGTGTGAACAACATTTTTCATAAATTTAACAACAGCAATAGTAAAAAGTAGTCATAAAGAAAACCCTAATCGATGTTGTTACCTCAGCAGGAGGGCCAAGCCCATGATAAGTCGTATATACAGAGCGAGAGAAAGAGTCAGTCAATAAAGGATGTTCCAACAAATGTTGCAAATGAAGGAGGCTGGAGTGAAACTGTAATAACATTAAAATTATAAAAAATAAAAATAAAAATTTTCTCTATAAACTTGACAAAGTTAAGGGTTTGTTACAGTTCACTACACTTCCTACACTCCAGCACTCTCCAGCACAGCTTCAGATGCTTAGAGCTCTTCCTTTGAATACATGTAAAGCCTATGCAGATAGTATTGTAAGCAAGAGGATGCTCGTAATGTTTGTATTTATTTAGTTTTATTTTTTAATGTTGATATTCCGGCTAAACAAGAAAATGTCTCTCGAGGCTTTTTTTGTTTTTTTTTTTTTATTGAGACTCATCAACATCATCATCATTTTGTACAGGCAGGGGTTGCAAGCAACTAAACAGAGACGTGGTCTATATAGACACTAAACGACTCTGTTGGTTATGAGAAATGGGAAAAAAGGGAATAAATGGATGTTATGGCAGGCTAGCTGACTGGCTGTTCTCCCCCCTCTACGTTTTTTAACTGCTGTGCTGAGCTGGGCTGCATGTGTTTACTAGACCGCGGCAATGCAATAACAAACCAATTACTATTAGATTGGCCACATATTAAAAGTTGAATGGGAAACACATCTGTCGTATTGTCTGTGTCAAACAAACAAACAAATAAAAATAAAAAAAATAAAATGTTACTTTCTATCATTTAATTGTTGTCGTTATTGTTGTTGTTGTTGTTGTTGTTGTTGTTATAGCTATTGTTAAGCTACAATTTTTTTCGCAACTGTTTAAAAAAGGAATATGAATGAACGAATGAATTGAGCGAAAGAGTGAATGACTACTGACTGGACTAAATGAGGAAATGATTTACTGCAGGAGAGAAAATGATGCAGAATGAATCACTTCGCTAGGAAATGGTTATTACGAGCGTAATTAAATTTTTTATAAATAAGTTAGCGCTACACTGTAAGAAAAATCAAGTAAACAAAGCAATTAAACCCATCCCACGATTTACCACCTTAATGCAAGGTGGCTGATGAATTTTGCTACATAATGAAACCCAAATAACTTTTTTATAATAAATATAAATGATTGCTTTTATTTCATTTGACAGATTGATTTATTCTTTAAATATTTTAAATCATTAAAAAAAAATTAATTTTAAATGGGATCCACGCTGAGAGACGCTTGAGTGATATCTTAACAAAAAGCTATTAATGACTGCCTGCAGACTTGACATCGAAATCGCTTCAGTTATTGATTGAATTCACTGTTTTTAACAATTTAAATTTGATGGCTTCGATTAATACAATTTCAGTTTACATGTAACGTGACAGTGAATTTTTCATTAGCATCTCCCAATTGTGGAGTCTTATAGTTATGGGTAGCTGGTGGCAAGGTTTTCCGCATTTATCCTGTCACCAGTTTTGTAGTATTTACACAACTAAAACCCGCTTCAGACGATTGAGAAACAAGCGCAGGTGAACGTTCCTGTAATCTTGCCAGATGAATTGCCTACAACCGTTCCTCTAATTGGTCCAGATTAACCACAGACAACCGTTCGAGTACTCCTGCCAGATTAATTGCCTACAAGTGTTCCTGTAATCCTGCCAGATTTTACCGTCGGCAAGCATTCCCACAACCATTCCTGTAATTCGGCAGGTTAACCGACCAGGTTTACCTTCGGCCAGCATTCCTGTAATCCTGACAAATTAATTGCTGGCAACCGTTCTTGTGATACTGCTAGATTTTTCGGACCTTCTCATCGACGACGCGAAATCCAATCTCCCAAACAATTCTGTGGTAGTCTTAAGCTAGCTTTTAAGCGTAAAACATAATGGCTCAAATAAAGTTTTGTTTACATTTGAAATACGTAAGAAAGCAGTCGTATTTTACTCACAAAGTACGCAGACCTTTGTTCCGATTCTGGACAGACTGAGCCATACCCCAGTGTTAGTCGTTAAGTTTTCTTTTCAATGATTTTATTTGTATTTGCCATAACGAGCCTTCTTCTAGAAACCACATATAACTCTAAGGAATTATATTTCCAAGCAGTTCAGGAATGGAAAACTTCTGTTATATTTTTAAATAACGATATACAGTTACAGTTATAGTGCGACTGCCTTCTACAAAGAAGTATGATCTGACAACACTGCTTGGTGAAATTGCATACCACACTTTGAGTCGATGGTGCATGGATTAAATAGTTGCCAATGAATGTAAAAAAGAGTTTTTTATTCACATAGTCGCTGCGCCTAGATAATGACTATCTATCGTGAGATGACCTAGACGCTACATTCTCACTTATATGACATGAATCTCCATGTTATTGGAATCATTACTCGGGTGTATTTAAGTTAACTAAATGCTGGTACCGAAAATCGTTTAACATCGTTATCTATCAGCAATTTTGTCCTGGGTACTCGAGTAGCTCACTGGTAACCTTACACACTACAGGTTATTGCTTGTGAAGCTGATAGGGGTCTCACTAGGAAGAAAAAGGCCTTCGAAATCTTTCGACTACAGATTAAATTCTGAAACCATTATTAACGCAAACATAGCTTTCTACTTACTACGTGGAAGTAACCTTTTAGTAAATATACACAATTGCTCTAGTTTGGACCTAAACAGCTTATTGAATCGGTGGATAGTTGCACTGCAACTAATGTTGCAATGCTGGAAGGTACTATACCCAGATAGTACAGCATCTAAGTGTAGTAGACACTATGGAAGCAAAACCGAAGTTAAATGCACATTGCTATTAAGCCTATAGAGGCAGGTGAATAAAGATGAAAAAAAAAAATTTTTGGAAAAAGTACTGCTTCACCTAGATCTGCATCAAATAGTCAAACTTAGAAATTTCTTCGGATTTGTTAACACAGCCGCTCAGGCAAAGTTTGACAACCGATCTCACGGAGATGCAGAACCATATAATTGGAAAGCTGAAACCGTAATGAAAGCAGTGAGACCATACATATATTCGACTAAACCTATCAAGAACCCCACATTCACACAATATGTGTTCCGTTGTCTCTGATGCCTGTGAGTACAGTCTACAAACATCTACATACATCTGTGACTGCCATCCTCTTCAGATGCGTTCTTAGTCTACAATGGACCGTAAGAAACTCCGTTAGGAGTTTCAAGTCCGGCTTGCCATACTTCAGAACCTCTTACTTCAACGCCCAAATTGCGAACTGATCGCCGACTTAGAGTAACGAAGTCCACTTTAAGCATTACAGTGTTCCAAGCATATGGCAATTTCCCAATCTCTTATTAGATTGAGGAGGGTAGTAAGTAGTGCCGCAAACAAAGGTTTCGGACCAATATAGGGTGTCATAGTATCTTTTCTAGCCAATGCATCTGCAATTTTATTGCCATCTATCCAACAGTGTCCAGGTACTCCAACGAAAGCCTTTGCATCGTGGCAATATTTTACTAGCCTAGATGTTATATGATTCGAGCAGCTTGGCTGACAGAGAATTAATGGTCTTACTCTTGAGCTTACTGTCCTTGGTATCGATAAGTTTAGGTTGGATCCAGAAACAGCAACACCGACACCATCACTCATTTTGAAGCCATCGGTATACCAGTTGATCTTACCTCACTCCGAACTAAGGCCCCATTAGACAAAAATATACCGGTCCGGGAATTCAACTCTGAATATCCTGCCAAAGTACAGAGCCAAACGCATAATACCTAGGACCGAAGATGGTTCTCTGACCACTCTGCATAGAATGGACAGACTTTGTAGCAGAACAGGCCGCCATCCTCATCACATACATAGATGTGAAGAGGTGTCAAACCAATCAAAATCTCCAAGACCGCTGTTAGACACGTTATCAGGTGATAATGGGCCGATTAATAACGGTATATATCCATAATGTCATTCTCGGCAAAAGAGTCCATACCTTATCGAAGGAGGAGCGACTTAAGCAGAGGGCCCTTACCGCCACCAATGTACGAGTTCCAACTAAACCTCTTATCCAGAATGATACCTAGATACTTAACCTCCAAAGAAAAGTTGATAGTGGTATCCCTAAAAGAAATACAGTCACATGAGATCTTGTATCTTCTTGTAAAAGGTACGACAACTGTTTTTGAGGAATTCGCCAAGAGCACTTCCAATTAAATTATAAATATGCTTGATTAAGAAATTAAATATTTGGTTTTACTGAAACTTTATATCACTAATCAAGTTTAAAGAATCCCTATGCTGTGCTTAAAAATGTTCAAACCATTCCTTTTTGAAGGAACGACCGTTAAGTTTTCAGTCATAAAATTTAAGATTTTATTGACTCTTTTAACAGCATTGCGGCATCATTTACAATTTACGAGACATTTTTTCTCTTTCTCTACAATTTTTATTTTTTTTTTCTATTCAACTAATCATCTTTATACGCTGCTCTCGCAAAGTTTAACAACAGCCATCACATCATCATCAGTCCACACATTTTATACATTTTTTATTTAAAATGCCTGCAAAAACGAGCAAAAAACGAATTGGAAAGAAAAGAAATTTTTGTAAATTACAACAACAGCAACAACAGAAGCAATAGCAGCAACATTAGAAAAGAAAAACACTGACTTTTTTGTAAAACTGTAAACCATGTCTAACAAGTTCAAGTAAAAAAATTTTAAAAAATAAAATACAAAATACAAGCACTACCCGTGCCCATAGATTCTATGACAATTTTAAATACACTATGGCGGTACAAGTTTAAGGGCTTTGTTGAGTTCATTCGTGCACGAATACAAGTTCTTATCACAAACTGGTACTTGGGGATTATATTTCAATGTCACCGAGCAGAGAGAAAAAAAACAGAAAAATAATCAAAAGAAACAGAAACAAAAATGAGAATAAAAATGAAAATGCGTTTGTCAAAGTGGTAATCACAGGATAAAGGTAAAAGTACATATACGAGGGCAGTTAGATATGTGATGGCATGCCATTAAACAGAGAACTGAAAGAAAAATCTTCTATAGAAAATAAAAAGCTCTCTGAATTGACAAACAGCCCTCGTAGCTAAATAAAAGTAGTAAAGTGATGAAGATGAAGAAGTGGGCAACATGAACTACAGCAGGACTAGCAATACAACAACGACGATGGTGTTGGTGATGAGTGCATAAATGATAAATTATACTTTAGGGCGTTATTCTACAAAATTATTTTGATCCTTTTTTTATATTCTAGACGAATGTGTGCTTGTGTGTTTGTGTGTATGTGTAGGACCATTTTAGGGGGTTGTTATCAGAGATTTGTTTCTCTATTTTTTGTTTTTTTGTTTTTGTTTTTCTATTTATTTACAGATACATTATACGAATACTAGAGCCAAAGAGTAGAAAGGGGTAATAAAATATAAACTAAACGATCTATTGTCTACGTAACTACACCGTACTTTCATAGTTGAAATGACACCTCGCAAGTGATTGAAGGACAGAAAGACAGACAGACAAAATGTATAAAAAGAACTGTTTCACATAAGTTTGGAATTTCCTTTTCTTTTTTTTTTTTTTTTTTTTTTTTTTTTTGTTTGAATAGAAAAGGGTTCGTCGTAAGTGTCAAAAAGTATTTTGTTACCAAACGATATGCACGCTTACTTGCTCAGTTACATACACATGATTGACAAACAGTGCACGACGATACGATTGATGTCAATCGTCACGCATGCTATACAATATTTTATAGCACTTACTTGCCTTGTCCTTTGCCTTTTCTTTATTATTATTCAGCATAATAATTGTATTTTGGAAATTTAATTGTTACAATTAAACATGTTGTCCCAACATAATATTATATTTCTTCTTGGTGGCGTACCTTTTCTCTAGGGAAGATTCATTCAATTAATGAATAGGTGAAGGATTACATTTATTTCAAAAGATTATTTTAAAAATTAAGCAAAATGTTGGCCTATTTTAGAAACTATAAAAATGTGGACAATATCCGATTTTTGATTTTAATAAGCCAGTCCATTGGCAGTATAGTGTAATAACGTCATATTTCAAAATAAGATTATTCCGCTTACAACGTTATACGTCTTTGACATTAGAAATTCTAAAACCAAATTGAGCAAACCTCTAATGGATCTGGACTTTCATTCCCAGCAACGCTATTGATGCAGCGTTTTTTATAGTATACAAGCAATACATAAAGTACTTTTTTGGTACTAATTTCATTCACATTTGCAAATTAATATAACAGTGATAGTAGCAGAGTGATAGACGGCGGCATAGTCATAGTTCTGGTGGCAAAAGGCCAGTTCGAGGAGACTCTTTCTGATATTATTTAGAGGGGACTTGGAATTGTTGGTCGGCGGTGTATATCATTAAGGTTGAACATTAACCCGGACAAGACGCAAATACAAGAAGATGGAAAATCGATAAATGAAGTGACATACCATACATCCCTTTATGATATGCAGAGACAAAAATGCTGGATTCGATGTATACCATGATAGTTAATCCAATTCCGATCTATGTGGCCATTGTATGTGCAGCAAGAACAAATTTGAGAACAACTCAGGTGAATTTGGGCAAGACACAAAGACTGGCATGCATTAACATAAACGAGGCAATGAGGACTTGTTTTACTACGATGTTAGAGAGTTCGTTGGTCATGGTAGTGAAAGCTAGAACCATGGACTAAGTTAAGGATAATGTGAGACAGGTCGAGCATGAGATTTTCCAAGTAGTTGACAGCTCTCTTCTTGACTGTGCTTTTGCAAAAAGCTTTGCAACGGCACTCAGTAATAATAGTGAAAGCAGCAACTTGGTGGTCTGCATTCTCGTTTAGTGCATTGTGCTGGTACTAGGAAAATAGGTTGTAGAAGGAGGATAGAGAGAGTAGTGTTTACAGAAGTTCGATTTAATTTAAGTGGCAGGAGAGACTTTCGCGGAAAGATAGTTCCACAAACGAACAGTTCGACTGAAGAACAAATTCTCACTATAATGCGTTGTGCGATCCACTGTACAATCAATCACAAAAGAAAGCGCTTAATTCCTTAATTTCATCAGGACACATTCCGTTATAGTATAAGTAGAACAATGAAATTCTCGCTACATTGCGACAATGTTATTCGCCCTCTCCTGTACGCTGTCGAGAAGCTCCAAAATAGACTTTGAGAGTTTTATTCCATTACTTTCTTCGAAGTATATAGACTTCGAATGCTTTACCAATGTCAACAACCTGGCAACGCTAAAAAAAGAGTAACGCTTTTTTGGGTACCTGCGCATACGGGTGTTATGGGAAACGAGTTCGTTGATGAACTGGCAAGGCGGAGCTCGTCCAGCAGTTTCGTGGGACCAGAACCGTACTGTGGTATTAGCTGCTCCACGGTTAGGCGGAAAATCGACGAATATATATAATGTCCGCGTCTGAGGCAGGAGAAGCGGCTAACGAGACCCTTCACCTATAATAGAGAGTTGCGCCACATGGGCCAGACTACAATTAGGAGGCTCATAGGCTTCCTGTCAGGCCATTGCTGACTTAGATATCATTTCTTCGGCATGGGTGTGGCTGCTGATTCGGAGGCAGCCTGTGTAAGAAGGAGGAAAACACAAGAGCGCATATCCTCTGTGAGGCAAACTTTTCTGGAGCCCTTTGTTAAGCCTGAAAAAGTCTATCGACTATCCATTGGAAACATTGCCATTTTCATATTCAAAGTAAAGGGTATTCTTCTTGAAACTGCTTGGATTGATCAGACTGATCGGACAGTCATCCACCCAGGGGTATTGACTCGATGGGTTTACTTTCTTCGTCGGACTTTACGCTGGCGGATACAATAAATCTTTTTAGATTACAGTGCCATGGCCATTTGGGCCTCTCCGACTCAATTTTAAATAATAATAATAAGTCTTTGATTACTTTTACCAGCTACTAAAATATCTGGTCACCCTGGAATTGTCTACTTTCATCATAGATAATTTTTAATATGTTACCAATAAAATACTTTTCTCACGTCCTATTTTGTTTTAAACGATTTTAAAGGATTAAGGATTAAAGAACATGATACACAATCGCTAGTGCTAAGGTTATTCAGTATAAACTATCTCTGGTTGTTTTGCTAAATGCCACACGTTCTTTCCACAAATTTAATGCAATTGAAGAGTGATGTGCTCACGTAGGTTTTTTATATATTTGCCACAGATAAGACAAAATTCAGACCACTTTAAAGGGGTTGATTTATGACGACAATCGGTGTTTGTAATACAAAACGTCCTCTGTTTTTTTTTTTTTGTTTTGTTGTTGTGTAGACAAAAAATGTCAAACAACAATCCATTTTTCTGCATATTTTAATTTCTATTCATTTCGACTTCTTTTGATAATTTTTTCTTCTTTTGTTGTTGTTACTTTACTTGGTTTGAAATGGTGTCATATGTTTTTATCGCATTTTCTAGATTTGTGGTTAATTTTTGGGCGAATAAGTGAATGAATCGCTTTAACAAGATTTACCCTTAAAAAAATATTAAATTTGTAATGGCAACAACGACAACGACAACAAAAATTGCAATAGCAATAGCAATAGCAATAGCAATAACAATAAAGAAAGCAAATTGTTACATAAAACATATTACAATTGTAACATGAGACTCTGAGATACCAATTTTGGTGATGGAGTGATGGTGGTGCCACAAGCATATAAAATTTCAAGGCAACTAGAAAAATAGAAAAAAAAATGAAAATTGTGTCGTGCACATATTCATGCAACTAATCAGGAAGATGTGTTGGGTGGTGGTAGAGAAAAAAAGGGGACACTAAGTGCTGTGATTGTAACAGATTATAATTACAAGTGATTACAAAATATGACCTAAAGAGCCATTCTTCCTGGTTACTTTAATTAAGGTCACTAAGGCACAAAAAACTTTCTAAGGTTGGTTTAAGAGCCATTTCATATACATACATACATACATACTCACGTACATACATCAAGTATTAAGGACTTTAAGGACAGTTTAGCGATAAACTGTACATTAAACTTTCACTTAAGTAGCGAAGACTATCCTTAAAGTCCTCAATGTCGTATTCCATCAGTAAGATAGATTGTTTACATAGAATCTATATTGTTATCTGTTACTAGCTAAAGGACGTAATTCATTGAAAGTTTTGCCTATTTCGCTTATTACGATGCTCTACCATGTGTTCTCTGGTCTACCTCACCACCGCGTGCCTTGTAGATTCCATTCCAATGCAGTAAATATTTATATTCTTTTGATTTGCTAATTGCAAAATTTTCAGATCCTGAATATATCGGGTGGGCCATTTGAAAGTCTAAATATAAAAATGCAATAAAACAAAAACGATTTGGAATTTCGCCAAAATTTATTTTTCTGTTTGAAGTACGATTGTTCCGATTAGAAATGAATTATTATTTCATTCATATGGCTGCCACGGCTGGCCTCACAGTACCCCATTCAATCGAACCAATTTTCGAGAACTTTTTCGAGTGTATGAGTCGTTTCTCGACAATGACATTTCGCACTTGTCTTTAACGGGGCCCCATAGTCCACCGGTATCAAATCGTAGCTTCTTGGTGGCCAACTGACAAATTCATTTCGTCTAATTAAACGTCCATCAAACGTTTGACGCAATAAATCGAGATTGTGGCAAGAGATGTGTATTAAGTTGCACCATTCTATTCACATCAAAACCATGAGGAGCGGGCACAAAAAAATCGGTTATCATGGTTCGATAGATGTCTCCATTGACCATAATGGTTGCGCCGTTCTCATTTTTAAAGATATATGAGTCAATGACGCCTCTGCTCTATAAGCCGCACCAAGCAGCCACTCATAATGGGTGCATTGGCTTCTGTAAGACCACGTTTGTGAGCCCCAAATACGAATTAACTTACCCACCAAGATGAAAATGGGCCTCATCCAAAAAGATTTTTTTTTTTGGCAAAATCTTGTCTTTGATTTGGAAATAAATTTCCAGTATATTCCAACATTGCCCAAGCGTAAATCGATTCATTTCATTCAGTGGAAATAATAAACTGAATTTTGTGACGTAGTAGAATGTCATAAGTATTGCCAGATTCGAAATAACTGCCATTTTAAATTTAAACCGATAGATGGCCCACCAAATACTTCTCAGGCATCGGTTTGTAAAAGATTGTAGTTTTCTTTTCATTTCGTTAGTAACGAGCCATGTTTCAGAGCCGTAAAGTAACACTGCTTTGACGCATGCATTATAGATGTTGATTTTAGTCGTCGGAGAAAGTACGTTCGATTTCCAGCTGTTTTTATACTATAGCGCCTTCTTCTGATGTGATCTAGCAGATAGCAGAATATTTCAACAATTTCAATCGGAGTACCATTTATATAAAACACAGTCTCTTCTGAGCATGCGAATGAACACGATTTCGTCTTCTTTATGTTCACTCGTAAGCCTACCTTGGCAGTGGTTGAAACAAGATCATTGATTTTAGACTCATATGATACTTCCTGCTGCTCAATAGTACGATATTGTCGGTGTAATCTAGGTCTTCTAGGTGTTGATGTACTCGCCAGGCGATGAAACACCTTAATACTTCTTTTATTCTCTAGAAGATTATTCAAAAGACTATTAAGCTCTTCTTTATACAAGATGGTCATCGCCATCTCAACAAAACAGAAACTATCAAGACTCAGTGTTGCTTGCTATCTAGCGATCAGAAGAGTTGCCAGATGTATCAATTAAAACACATTACGAAAAAAAGATGCGAAATGGTTATGTTGAGTGATACATGTGAGTTAGTTATCATTTGGCTGTCAATAAGTAAAGTCTGTTTAGGCGCAAATAAAGTTCTAAAAGTGAATTTGCTGTATTAAGACATAGTGTATTAAGGTTACAGTGGAACTTAAAAAAGAGACAAACTGTAAAACACCGACAAGTAGTGTTTTATTTTATTTTAGCGCAATATAAATGAACTCAAACATTTTAAAAAGGTTAAAACCTAACAATACTGTTGCACAAATATGTAAAGAGTGGTATCCATAATGCACGATGTTAATTGTGAGTCATACATTTGTTTTTTGCTCAACTTAATTTGACTTTTCTTTGCTTCAGTGGTTGACAAATTCAACCATGGAGAGGTACACAATTGAGCAGCGCATTAAGATTATTGAAGCCTTTTACGAAAATGGGAGTTCAAATCAAAATGCATTTCGTGCACTTCGTGATTTTTTTCGTCATATTCGACCAAATGTACACACAATCGAGAGAATTGTTCACTAATTTCAGCAAATGGGGCCTGTAGTAAATGTGGAAACACCTGTGCAGGCTGGCCCAAAATGAGGTTGACCGAGCAGTTACCTTGAATGGTGACCAATATCGCGAGATGATAACGGACTTCTTGTGGCCAGAAATTGTGGATATGGATCTGGACGATATGTGGTTCCAACAGGATGGTGCCACTTGCCACACAGCCAACGAAACAATGGCTCTTTTGCGCAAGAAATTGAATGGCCGTGTTAGCTCATGTCGTGGCGATGTTAATTGGCCGCCACAATCATGTGATTTGACACCGTTGAACTTCTTTCTTTAGGGATATTTAAAAAAAAAGTATAAGTTAATAATACAAGAACAATTCAAAAACTAAAGGATCAGATAATTCGGCACATTAACGACATTGAACCTTAATTATGTTTTTGAGTCATTGAAAATATAGACCGACGGATAGAGGTATGCCACCGAAGCCGTAGCGAGCATTTGGCCCATATTTTTTTCACACATAGTTTTCATAGATCCTTCTATCATAATACAAAATATTAAGATAATTCTCTGAAAACCTTTAGTTTTATTTACAATTAACACCGTGCGTTTTGGTTGAACCACTCTTTACATTTTAGGTTGTAAAAGCGAAACAAATTAATGTTTCGTTTTCGTTTTTTTATTTGTATACATATGCCAACATGTATTTCTTGCCATAACTCCTCTTGAGAGCATAAGGCTTCCACAAGGCATCTTTCCCTTGTTTCAGTTCCTTTGAAACCATTTTTTCTTCCATCTAAGCAGTCTACTGTAGCAGGTGTCTAGGATGTTTTCGTTGCCTAAAAACAACGTGCTCTGTATATTTGATGTAGCAGTGATTCGGAGCTTTGCCGATGCTTATCATAGACACCCATCTTTTTTTTCTTCATGTGGTGGCGTTACCTGATCCTTCCGATGATGGTAGTTTTTTTTCCGGTCAGAGATTGGTCGAAGATCCACGGGCTTATTGATTCATCGGGTGGGGGCTGAAGTCTCTTAATTGTTTAAAATTCGAAGTCGTGATATAAATTTTTTTGTCTTCGCCGAAATTTGAAGTTTCTTTCGGGAGTAACTTTCAGCTCTAAGCTAGTTAGAGATTTTCTTGATTCCATTGGAATAATCTCATGACAATTTCGTGTCCATCATATTTGGATCCCTGATAACAGTGACATTCCGAAAAATTGTGAGCTTGCTAAGAAGGGCACACACCTTCCGGACAGTCACCTACCCACTAGAGCGGATGTACTCCGTTAAGCTGTCTATTAGGCAGAAGTAATTACTGGTCGCTGACAGGTCCTGGGCAGAATGGGAATCTTGCTTCATTGCTAGACTCACCTGGCCTAGCTTGCACGGTAGACGCAGCAATCAGCAATTTAAGTTGGATTGCGGGAGCATTTCTCCTACTGTGTCTATCCTTACTGGACATTACGTTATGGGCAGGCACGGGTAAAAGCTGTGCTTACCGGCGAATGATTTCTGTCGAGTTTGTAGATCGATTGAGGAAGAAGAGAGTGTCGCCCACTACATTTGCCAGTGTCCATCTCTAGCTAGACGTAGATTTCTCACACTTGGCTCGCTCTTTCTCGATAGATTACCGGAACTATCAACCATTGATATTAGGTTAACAGTCAGATTCATTAGACTGTCGGTATGGCTTCCGACTTGGTTTGCGGGATTTTGCTTATATGTATGTGAAATCTCTGTATGGCTCTCAAGACCGGGTTGCTATGTGTTCCAAGTGAGCCTTGACTCAATGACACTGCCACTTCCTCCTAACCTAACCTAACCTAACCCAGGTTTCACTAATCAATCGTCATTAGTTGCACATATTTCATCAATTGTGAAATTGCACACAGCACGGCACAAACCTTTGCAGTATTAAGTAAATCAATTTCCAGGTGTCTTTTGTGGCAAGCCATGTCATCTATAACAAACAACAATTTGTAATCCAATGAATTCAGATCAAGTCTGCCAGAGAGCATTCTTCGTTTCAAAGCCAGGTGTGAAATTTTTTAGCTTTATAATCGGCACAGAACTCGGCTATTTTGGGAACAGGAAACAGGCTTAAGTGGCTTCAAATCCACTTCCAAAATAGTTTTTTAATAAACTTTACCTGTTTTTGGAATACCAGTAGCGGACATGAAAAAAAATTTAATTGCGGCTTCGAGTGTTTAATAAAGTGATTTCAGCCTCCCTCCAGACAAGTCCATCTAAAGAAGTCCCCCTGAAAAAAGCGCCACCTGCTGGGAAAATATTACAGTGCTATGTAAAGACCTCCACCATATACACTTAGCAAGGATCTTCACCACTACACACAATCATATGGAGGTGAGCTATAGTAGATTAATCACTGAAATGAAGTAATGGAGGAGTGTAAAAAAGGTAGAAATCTATATCCGATAGAGGGTGTCGAACTAGGCAATGACCGATAGATGGCAGCACTATCATCCTTCACGGACTAGATATAATGGATCACTCACCTGCTTAGCTGGAAAAACAAAAACTGATGGCAAAGAAACTATATACCACTAATGCCTTGTTGAGGCCATATGCTTTCAAGAGGAGAAGCGAAAAACTAAAAGGGATGATTTTTTTCTATGAAAAAAGAAAAAACGTTGCTAGAACATGCGAAAAAGCAACAGTCACACGAAAGCAACAATCACTGCTTTTGTGTGGAAAGTTTTTATGCCGTCTGAATACCCTCTGTTTCGGTGTCTACAAAACACATCGAAAAGCTGCTACAAATCGTCGTATACTATTTATATGACCAAATACCACAGAAACCCAGTGGAAAGCCTTTAAAAATTCTTGAAATTATTTCATATTTCTGTAATCATGCATTACCAACAACTCTTTCCTCCAAAAAAAAAAAATAAAGAAATTGCAAGAAATTCACACCATGACCCTCTGATTGGTTAAAGGATAGATAATATCAACACTCAATACTCTTGCCTCCCCGACAAACAAATCCAATCCTGTATGAAAAGGATTTCAAAACAAAAAATGAAATAAAATCTGTTTGCAAATAAATTTGAAATCTAACAACAATAGCAATTACAACTAGAAAATCCCAAAATGAGAACGTTTGTCACACAACAACCGGTATTCGTCATCATAATAGTAATAATAGAGTCATCTAATATGATTAGACAGAATACTCGTAACAGAATGACAGAACAACACTTCACATCGATTATGAAGTAACAAAAGAGTTGGGAGTAGGAAATTACACGCCCACAATTTTAAAACTGCCAAGAAGGAAGTCGGAATGTTCTGTTTCACATTTACGAATTCATAACATTAGCAAGCACCAAGCCAGGCAAACAAGGAAATGTCAAAAAATTCCTTTTCGTGTTTTGTTGTTGGCAAAATTATTGAGTTTTTATACGTTATCTCGTCAAAGACATACCATGCAGTCAGCCAGCCAACATATTCATATTCTTTTGCCACATTTTTTTTAGTCCATTGTAAAGGAAGAGTAGCACGTGCTAGATAGAATGTCACGTGTCAGCACGTGTCTCTTCTTAGTTTCTTTTAGAGCAAAAAGATAAAAAAATTTCATTGTCATCTAAATAACTGAACTGAGATTTGATTCGTTTTTTTTTTCTTTTTTTGCATTTAAAAGATTCAAACTCACAAAATGGAAATTATAAGTGAAAAGAGTGGATTTTTACATGATTCAGGAGTTCAAATGCTCCAGTTCTCTGGAGAGAAAGAGCACACAAAACATCACTTGTTATCTTGATTTTGCCAATGCTTGATAAACGCAAGGAAACTGCTATTTTTTTGTTTTTGTTGTTTTTTGTTGTTTCATTTGGCATTCCATTTCGCTTTGATAGCAAACAAAATATACGTTTGGTTATTGTGCTGCATGTGGCAACATGCGGTCACACTTCTGCATTTGACAAGTGGGTGTCACCAGCTGTGGGAATTTTAATGTTTTTGGCATTCATCGCCTAAATGTTAATGTTAAAGGATATGAAGAGTAAAGGAGTGTGTGGTAGCGAAAGAGCTAATTTTTTTTGCTTCAAACATTTCTTTTGCCTTAAATTACTGTCAATTTGGGATTAAAGCAGATAGAAAAATGGGGAAATTAAAATAATTAAGTGATCGACAGGGACTCTTTCAAGGTTCTCAAGTTTAATAATAAATTCTTAATAAGTTGTTAATTGCTAGAGATGAATCTGCAGCAACAAGCCAAAAAAAATCATTAATATTTAAGGGTGGCTTGAAGGATGCCAAGCAAGGAAAATGGAGCGGTGTACTACAAAACTACTACCAAACTCTACTATTGTTTTTTCATACTCAAAATGGATTTTATCGAATACTTCCCTTTTCTATGATTAATCTCTTTTATGGAAACAACTACATACGTATTCAATTGGACATTTAGTAACATGTCTAGAAGTAACCGTAGAAACTTTGACAGCGGAGGGTCTATTACTCCTCAATGTGTTAGTTTTTACTTAATATCGCGTTTATTTTTTTAAAGATTCATTACTTTAAATAGGCAACACTGCTTTATTTGCTAACCAATTTAACAGCTGATAATTGCTTTTTGATTAGTTTGACATTTCATTATGGATAGGCTTACACCGCCGTCAATTCGGTGAATGGGCTAAAGCACAAATTGATATTGATATTGAATTTCCATTAAAAATTTTGTTCTTCGATGAAGCCCATTTTTGGTTGAAAGAGCATGTAAATAAGCAGAATTGTCGCATTTTCGAGTAATTGTTTTTGTCGAAACACCATTACATCCACAGAAAATTACGGTTTGGTGCGCTTTATGGGCTGGCGGAGTCATTGCTTCATATACCTACATATCATCAAAAACAATGATGATCAGAGTGTTATTATCCATGACGAATTGTGTAGTAAAATGATCATAAATTATCTCGTACCTCACAATTAGCTGACATTAATCTTGCTGGCATGTGATTCCAACAGGACGGAGATACCGGCCAAACAGCACGTATTACAATTGATTTACTCAAAGAAACTTTTGATGAAAAAGTAATTTCACTTAATGATTTAATTAATTGGCCACCAAGATCGTGTGAATTAACCTCATTGAGTTATGTTCTTTGAGGCTATCCAAAGTCACTTGTCTACGTCAATAAACTAGACACAATAGAATATCTGGAAATCAACATTCGAAGAGTTATTGACGAAATACGACCACATATGCTGCGAAAAATTTTATGAAAAATGGTGATCCAGATTGTACGCGGCCGCAATGGCGGTCACATGGCCGAAATTTTATTGTCTATTCAACAAAACCTGCTTCATTAAAATTAAAAATATATTTCTTCGCTTTATTATGATTTAAACTTGCGTAACTGTAAACAAATAACACCCGATATATTGCAAGTAAGCCGACAAAGCCTTACATGTCAGGAAAACTGCTAGAAATCATGGTAATGTTCTTTGAGCGAGAATCTGGTTATTCTGGTTACAGCAGAAGTAAAGTTTGTACTTAGAGATTAAAGGGTGACCAAAATTGAGGTATCATTTTAAGATTCTTTTAAGTTTTTCAGATATTAAACATATTTTTACATATAGCAGTTTATTAAAAATAGGTTCCGGTTAAAAATTAAAAATCATGTCGGTCAAGTGACTCTTCCTACTGGCTCGGCAGGCTTCCGGTTTTTTACCAAAATTATCAATAACGTTTTTAAATAAACTATTGTTATTGATATCTGCTCGATAATGTTGGTTTTAAGCTCTTGAACTCTTGTGAAATTATTGCTAAACACTTTCGATTTCAAAAAATCAAAAAAAAAACAAAAACCACGATCTTTGTGGCCAATTTATTCCTCCTTTACGAGAAATAATGCGATTTTCGAACTTTTCTTTCAAAAGATCTATTGTTTCTCTTGCTGTGTGACAAGTGACATCATCCTGTTGAAACCACATATTCTCTATGTCTAAATCATCAATTTTGTGCCTCAAAAAGCTTTGGATTATCTCCCATAGCGATTTCCATTGACCGTAATTGTATTTCCATTTTCATTTTCAAAACATATGAACCACAAACCACACTAAGCCGTAACTTTTTGTGAATGTAATGATTGCTCAAAGATGACTCTTGGATTCTCGTTACTCCAAATGCGACAATTCTGCTTGTTGACGTAGCCATGGAGCTGGAAATGGGCATCGTCTGTGAAGATAGATAGACTTCCGAAGTAACTGAATGTGCTACTTAAGTAAGCTCATAAGTCGAACTTTAATAATTTATGCGATGCTATTTTTTTGGATGTTATAAGCATTAGATTGCATAAGCAAAAATTGCGGAAATAGTGAATTTCAACCGAAAGACCGGTCACATAATCATCATTCTTCTAAACTTCTTAATGACGTTCATTGGCCATGGCAATACGCGAGTGGTTACCAATAAACCAACATCACACATGGGAGGATATCACAGCAACATACAATCAAGTCGCAGAGGAAACACTGAGTGTAGTGCAGGTACATAGAAAAACATGGATATCAGACAATACTTGGAACCTGATCTCTCAAAGGAGGGAACTTAAGTTGCAGCTAAACAACAACAATGTAACGAGGCAGCAATACCAACCGCTGGCAAAACAAGTTAAAAGGCTGCACGAAAAGACAAAAGGAAGTTCCTAGAAGGTCTAGCTAGAACAGCAGAGGAAGCAGCTGGACAGAATAACATGAGAAAACTAGACCAGAAGATAGACTATCTCACAAATAGAAAGTGCAGACGGAACCAAGCAATTACTGATCGCAAATGCACAATTGTATCGAATAGTGAAGCACAGATGCAAAGATGGAGGGAACATTTCGAGGAAATTAGCAACGTAATGGACACACATGAAGACATCGAAATGTACCATAACAGCTCTATACAAAATACATTGAACATAGCATGTAGCCCTCCCAGTTTAAATGAGATAAAAGAGGCAATAACGATGTTGAAGAATAATAAAGCTGCAGGCGAAGATGGCTTACAAGCCGAAATCTTACGGGCGAGCATTACAATTGCAGCTGAATTACTACGACCTCATATCACACCAGAATGAGAGGAAGAAAGGCTGCCATCAACTTGGAAGAAAGGCATCATTGTGAAACAACCTAAAAGTGGCGACTTGAAAGATTGCAATAACTGGAGAGGAGTTACTCTGCTTAACAGCTGCTTAATTTAGGGAAGGCTTCAGATCAAAGCAGAGAACATATTGCGTGACGAACAGGCAGGCTTCCGGCCAAATAGAAGCTACGTAGACCAGGCCAACACCCTACGCATTATAATAGAACAGTCTCTAAAATGGCGTACACCTCTATACCTACTGTTCGTCGACTTTAAGAGAGCATTCGATACTATCAAAAGAACTGCTATATAGAAAGCATTGAGAAGAAAAGGAGTACCCCAGAAAATAATACGAATAATACGAGCAATGTACGAGAATGCAGAACTCTCGGTTCTTCACAACGGGAGCATCAGCCAACCATTCCATACTAACGCTGGAGTAAAGCAAGAATGTCCACTCTCACCTCTACTATTCACCATCGTACTCCATGAGATCATGAGCGAAGTCTGTTCACAAAGGAGAGGTATAACATGGAGTCCCTCACAACAGCTCGAGGACCTGGATTATGCGGATGATATTTGCCTTCTCTCACAAAATATCTCCAACATGCAGTCAAAATTAATGTTGGCCTTGAGATATATATTAAGAAAACTAAAGCTATGAGAATTAACAAAAATAGCACAGAAAACATCATACTACAGGGCCGGCCAATAGAGTATGTAGATAGTTTCTGCTATCTTGGAATGCAATGCCAACAAACGGCGCTGCAGAAATAGACGTTAACAACAGGCTCAACAGAGCAAGGTCGGCATTCGGATGATTACAGTCAGTATGGAGAAGCTCATACATACCCAGGCGAACCAAGCTCAGAATATGCAACACATGTGTAAAGTCAATTCTGTTGTACGGCAGTGAAACCTGGCTTGTGTCTAACACCATCACGCAAAAGCCACAGGTATTCACCAACAAGTGCCTTAGAATCATATGCAAGATATTCTGGCCTAACACCATAAGCAACATAGATCTATGGAATTTAACAAACGAAGATCCCATACTAAAGCAGATAAGGCAGAGAAAGTGGAGATGGATCGGCCATACCTTAAGGAAAAATCACGGTAGTATTGCAAGGATGGCACTTGAGTGTAATCCTCAAGGATCAAGGAACCGCGGTCGACCAAGAAACACCTGGCGACACACAATTATCCACGAACTAAGGCAAAACAACCTTACATGGGAAGAGGCAAAGACAACACCATGAAATCGTGTAAGATGCAAATGCTTTGTGGAAGCTTTATGCTCCCAAGAGGAGTAAAGGAAAAAAAATTACGTCCATTATAATAATTATTTCCTACAGAGGATCAAGATCATAGATAAATGGTTTTGATGATGAAACCACACACAGTCAATCCAATGGAAATGTCATAAAGTATCAAAATTGAAAAAAAGAATTCTATCAAATGTTAAGGTTTCTCTTACTATTTGGTTACCGTGGCGCAGTAATTTAAGGGAGAAAAATAGATTAAGGGTATAACCTAACAATTGTGCTCCATTCGCAGGCGGCAATATATGACTATTGCATAATGATAATGCACTAACGGACTCATTGTTGCTTGTGGTTGATAAAAAGGTGCGATAAAAATTGACGAGGTTCAAAAATACCTAGGAAATGATACTGCTTTTCAGATAGGCGCAAAATAAGGACTAGTTTTTGGAATTTTCAAAACACCTATAAAACCTCGAGTTATGGGTAAAAAAAACCGGTTTTTCGGGTCTTCATGCACTTATAAGCTAATAGAGCGTGTTTTTTATAGAGGTATAGAACTTTAAGTTGGCATTACTTTTCAAGATGGCGACCGATTTAACAGCTGTCAAGTGATTTATCCTCAATTTGGTTTGGCAATTCATCATGAATAGAATGCCTGAACAACACTTGCAAATAGTGCAACTTTCATATTTCATAAGTGAATTTTTTTTCCAATTTTCAATTTTCATAAGTGAATTTTTTTCTTAATTTTCAATTTTCATAAGCGAATTTTGTTTAGCGATGACGCGCTTCTGGTTGAATGGCTACGGCAACAAACAAAACTGCCGCATTTGGAGTGAAGATAATCCTCAAGTGTATGTGGAAACACCGTTACATCCAGAAAAACTGACTGTTTGGTGCGCTTTATGGGCTGGTGGAATCATTGGTCCGTACTTCTTCAAAAACTATGGTGGCCAGAACGTTACAGTCAATGGTGATCGGTATTGAGCCACGATAACTAACTTTTTCATTCCTGAATTGAATAACCATGATGTCCAGGAGATGTGGTTTCAACAAGACGGCGCAACATGTCACACAGCTCATGCCACAATAGATTTATTGAAAGACACGTTTGGTGACCGCCTAATTACACCTTTTGGACCTGTGAATTGGCGTCCAAGATCTTGTGACTTAACACCGCTAGACTATTTTCTGTGGAGCTATGTAAAGTCATTGGTCTATGCGGTAAAGCCACAAACGCTTGACCATTTGGAAAACAACATTCACCATATTATTGCCGATATATACGGCCACAAATGTTGGAAAAAGTCATAGAAAACTGAACGTCCAGATTAGACTACATCCGCGTCAGCCGTGGCAGTCATATGCCAGATATCATATTTAAAATGTAATGCCACAAGATTGTCTTTCGGATAAACAAAATGCATGTCAATCGAATAATCCATCGTTGTTTTATTGCAACTTAAAGTTCTATGCCTCTATAAAAACACCCTATACTTAAATAAGTAAATTAACACGTTAGCTACAATGTGGCTTAAATTTGTTTAACATGAAGTCATGTGTTCATGTATACGACCCGCGGTACACACGTATACTTGCTTGTTGATCATATACAGTCAAGAAAAAAGGTCTACATACGATTTTGAAGTTTTAGAGAATTAGTGACGAAAATTTTAAAGGATGTTATGCAATGTTTAAGGTATTTAAAATTCAGTTAATCTGAAGAAAAAAAATTATATAGAAAAAATATAACTTAGAAGTTATTAGGGAAAAACATAATAATTGGCAGGAAAAAAGTCTACATACAACGTGCAACTATTAATGTCAAATAGAAATTTAAAAACAAATAAAGCGAAATAACGATTAACTTTGTTGATTTATTTAAATTTAAAAGTATTGCAATTGTTGAAAAGTGATAATAAAAGAAGATATTTTTTGAATTTTTAGCCTCGAAAATGGCAAGTCAAAAAGAGATACATATTTCAGTTTGCAACATGGTAGTACATCTGCAAAAGGAAAATAAATGCTAAGACAACAAAATTCAGTCGTGCTACTGTACAGACGATCATTAGAAATGATAACAACAATAATAGTACCGAAAATAAAGCACGATCTGGCAGATCTAAAAAGCTTTCGAAACGGATTTTACCAGTATTATGAAATTAGTCAATCAGAATCCGAAAATAAACGCCCTAAAATTGGCGGTACACATCGAAAAATGTTCCAATTAAATTGTTGCTCCACGAACAATAATAAAAGTTTTACATGACAATGAATTTCATAGCAGAATAGCAGGCAGGAAGCCACGACTTTTTAGTAAAGTATCGTGAACTTCTTCTCGAGTATGCTAAAGCACATGTAGACAAGGCTATGGATTTTATAGTCGTATTATATTTACCGGCGAAAGTAATTATAACAATTTCGGAAAAGTTGGCCGTTCCAAAGTTTGAAGAAAACCAAACATTACACTTGATTCAAAGACTATTATACCTACAGTCAAACATAGTGGAGGCAACGTTATATTTATCGTTTGGCTTTATACGGCGGTAATATTGACCGCTATCATTATAAAATCATATTGGAACAAATTCGGAGGCATCTGTTAATAGCTTGGACCTGGGATACCAACGGATTTTCCAGTAATATAACGGCTCTAAGCATACTAAGCGCACATTTTTCGAGACTGGTTTCTTTACTATGCTTCATAACAGCTAAATTCACCACCCCAGTCACCAGACTTAAACCCAATACAGCACATGCGACCTTTTTTACGAAAATATAGCATTAGTAACCATGAAACATTAAAGACTGCCCTTATTCGTGCATGAGCCGAAATAACACCCTCTATGGCAAAGAATTTGATGACATTAATTATGTGTTTCAACCAAATATTAGAGGTAAAATTTTAATTTTTTATGTATAAAATTTTTATATATTAATTATTTTTTATAAGCTGTATGTAGACTTTATGTCTACAAATTTTTAAAATTTTTATTATTGTTGTTTTTAATATATAAAGGAATTACTTTTTTATTTCATAATTAAACAGATTTATTAATGCCTTAAGCATTGTCACGTTTTAACCTTTTTAAAACGTTTGAGTTCGTTTAAATTGCGTTTAAAATAAAAATAAATACCGTTTTTATTTTCCTGTTTTACTGTTATCTTTTATTTACTACACAATAACTTTTATGCAGTTTACAACAACTTAATATTCACTGTACAGCACTTTTATTTCCGCTTTAACACGTCTTTATCATACGACAGCCAAATGAAAAACTAACTGACATGTAGGTAAAACAGCCCTTTATATACCTAATTGTCTGCATTTTAGAAGGTTCAGGAAATATCGATAATTTTCTATTCCATATCGGCTAATTCAAATGTAACGTAAAGATATTCGATGTGGCAGTGCTGCCAACTTGACATATACCAAAATACCACAATGCAGAGTTGTATTTTTTTTTTCATAACAGTATTAATATAAACATTTTTTTAATTTCTTCACAAACTCTCTAGACTTTTTTCCTTGACTGTATGTATACATACAGTGGTGGACCAGATTTTTGCACATTACCTATGTGTATTTCTTGGCACCGAAATTTGTTTTTACTTGGTAGAACAGCCATTTTCCTTAGTAACAGCTGCACGTCTCCTCGACATATTGTCTGTAAGTCCCACATAACGTGCTTTTCGCTTTGCTTATCATTCTTTTTTGATTTCTGTCCAAAAGTCACGAAAATTTTTAGTTTTTAAAACAGTAATGAATTGCTCTACATCATTCCATATGTACACTAAAGGAGGGAAATCTGAGCTGATTGAGCTGGCTAATTAAAAACGTCGATTCTATTTTGCTCTCAGCACCACTTCACTGTATGTATGTACGTGAAATGTGTTTTGGATAGTTATCATGCATAAAATACCATCTAAGTGGCATGTTTTCAATTGTAAATAGAATCATTGTGTTCAAAAGTATTTCTTTATAAGCGTACTGATCCATTTGCGTATCTATTTCAATTATATGATCAACACCGTTTCCAGAAAATTCGGTCCAACCCTTCACATTTCCGGCACCATGTTTTACTGTTATTGATGTGTACCTGGGATTATGTTGCAAGTTTGCAGAACGCCATACATAACATTTGCCGCCAGATCCAAATCGAGAAAATTTGGATACGTCACTCCAAAGGACATTTTGTCCAAAAAGAGCTTTGGCTTTCTGAATACTCGTAGCAAAATAAAATTCGAGACTCCATGTTCTTTTTTAATACGTGTGCCCTATGCATATACATACATAGATACATAAATATAAAAATCTATGATGTACAAATTAGTTAAGTTTCATTTGAAGAAATTATGTTTTAAAAGCCACTGGTGTATTCTGCACAAACCATTTTTCAATTCTCATCCATTTTTTTTTTTACTCGATCTCACTAAGTTTATTCAGTCTTCTTTATCACTAATACACTAATGCAAATTAACAAAACCGTGTGTTCTTTTACTAAAAAAGAACTACAAAATGTTTTATTTCTCCCACACACACTAATGCAACTTAACAAAACCGTCTGTTCTTTTACTAAAAAACAACTACAAAATGTTTTATTTCTTCCACACATATGCACACACACGTAAATAAACAAAAGTGTCAACAAGTGTCTCATCTCATTTTTAAATCTAATAAAAAACGTACACTTTTGTTAATATTTCAAATCAACTTAATATTATACAAATAAAACAATACAATAATATAACATTTTTATTTGTTTTAATTAATTTTTTCGTCAATTAAAAACAATTCTAATTCAGCTTATACGTTTGTACATAGCACAACTAAAATTTATAAAAAAATAGTTGCCAATTTTAATTTTATAATTAAGAACTATGGGTTTGTGTCTAGGATGAAATCAATTGGTTAATGTCTATTCTGACTTATGCCCTACTAACCATATTTTCTTATTTATAAAATAACTTAACGACTGAATTAACTACTCTAACCTTTATAAAAGCCAAACTCTTTCTTTAATTCCATACAAGACTGAATTATAAAAACTGGTAAGACCATATTTCGCCTAAGTCAACATTACATACACTCGTAGTTTATTTCATCGTTTACTTCTTTGTTTACAGCTTGGCAGCATTGTTTTATCGTTGCTACCACAAAGTACAGTAGTGACGCCGTCATTTTCAACCATTAACCAACGGCTAAAGCATCGCTTTTATTTTTTGGAGTTTTTCTCGTTTGGTTTACATCTCTATCTGTGTAATGTGTTATTAAATAGAAAAATCAGCCAAATAATTTCAATATTAAATAAAATACGAGGGCTATTTACTCTATAAAAATAATTAATGAAAGATATGTCAAGCAATAAGAAGAACGCGTTTGAGGAAATAGATGAAGCGGAGGTAAGTCATAAAGTGCCTCGCTTTTATTTAAAGGTCTCACTGCATTTATTCTGTATCTTTTAGGAGGAAGCCCTTTTAAAGTCTGATGATGAGAGTGATGCAGTTAAAACAAATGTGTTGCTTAATTCATTACGGCCACCCTCGGTGTCATTGACCACAGATTTGATTGATGACAACTCTCTGTTAAATGACAATTTACTACAAGACAACACCGCAGATGCAGATGAGCAGCAGTACGGGAAGCTTGAAAATGCTACGGATGACTTATTGGATGATGGTGTGGACATATTGGATTCAGTTGATATAAAAGGGAATAAGAAGAGCGATGAAGACAGCGACGACGATGATGATGATGGCGAAGAAGATGAAGAACTTAAAAATCTTAAAGAATTTCAAGCAATTCTTAAGGAATTGGAAGTCAATCAATATGTCTATGACAAATACGTGCGCCTGTGTGAACTGTCACAGTAAGTAGGGTCAATGCTTAATTATGGTTTTAAAGTTTTGGTGAATTCTCTTTGTAAATTTTAGTGCTACAGGTGATTTAGACAATATACGACGTGCTTATACCAGTTTTTCTGCCGTTTATCCCTTGACAGCCGAGTTGTGGCAAAAATATATCGATGTGGAATTGGTATTGGCTCAGTCTCCCAAAGAAATTAAGCAGGTTAAGCAACTATTTCTCAGGGCTATGCAGGACTATTATTGTGAGTATATGATGTTTAATCGACCGATTTGACTTAACTGTTATTTATTTCCCTTGCCCTTTAGCTTGTGATTTAGCACTCAAATTTGCCGAATTTGCAGTGCGATCTGAAGACTCAAAAGTAATATGGCAGGATATTTTAGGTACTTATGGTCTCAATTGTTATAGAGGCCGTGAATTTTTCAAACTCTATCGCAGCTACTTTGCCAGTGACTTATCGACACCCGATAATATGAACAATTATATAAATAGTTTTCTACAGGAGTTACGATATCCTCTTTATGGCATGGAAGAATCCTACATAGAATTCAAAGTTTACTATGAACGTAATAAAGAAACCATGTCCGAATCAACGACACTCGATTGGTCAGTGATCGATGAGCGTTATTTTAAAGCCAAAGATCACCTGAAAAAGATACTGGTATATGAAGAGAAGCTAAAAAGTCTAGAAACACACGCCTACCGTGAAAGAGCTGAGATTTATTTCGAATACATAAAGGACACGGATAAATTTCTAGATGAAAATGTCCTACAAACCATATACGAACGTATGGTGGCTGATTGTTGTCTTAATGCTGAGTGTTGGTTGAAATATATAGATTTTATCGATTATCGTGATGCATTTGGTCGACCGGAAGATTTGCAAAATCTAGCCATGTTTGAACAAACACCAGATGATGTATGCAAGCGGGCTTTGCGTAATTGTACCTGGTCAGCAGAGTTGTACGTAAAACACATGCTTATACTGGAGAAAATTGATAAACCGGTAGCAGAGGTACAGGAAGTTTTAGAAACAGCTTTGGCGGCTGGTTTTCAAACTCCTGAACCTGCAGTAACAATATGGCTGGAATATTTGACTTATCTGAGACGTCGCACAGACTGGAACAATCCAGATGAGTGTGAGATTTTAAGAAAAAATTTTAATTTGGCTTGGACTATATTAGGTCAGCAATGGGGTGTTTTGGCTGATTGCAACTGTGAGATTTTACAATTCTGGGGTCGTTTGGAATATGGCCCCCTACAGGATCCCAAAAGGGGTAAAGAATTGTGGACTACTGTTATGGGTAAATAATGATTTGTGTTAACAAATACAAGTAGTGGTCAACAAAACTATTGTTTTTTTTTAGAGAGTTCCGATAATGCTACTAAATCCGGTTTATGGATTGAATTCGCTTTACTTGAAATGAGACGTGATTTGGAAGCCACACGCAAGTAAGTTTATAATTTGATATTTAAAATAGAAGTTTCTAATCAATGAAATATTTAGACTTTTTAGCAAAGCCTTGCATATTGTGGGGCTGGATAATCCTAGCGTTATAGCCTCCGCATGGGAAAGATTTGAAAGATGTAATGGCACCATTAAAACCCTTAATACTTGTCTTAAAGAAAGCCGTTTCTTTAAGCAACAACAACAGCAGCAGCAGTATAATAATTCCTTTAGCAAATCGACAAAAACAAGTTCCTCCTCTAGCAAAGCAACCAAAAGGAAACAATCCGCCCATGAAAATGATTCTTCCGCAAAGCAGCCAAAGTTACAAACAGAAGCTCAAACTAATAAAGAACATGCAAAAGCCAAGGAAACCAGCTTTAAAGAACATGAAAATCAAGAAATTGATCTTACCAAAGATCATTTACGCATATTTCTATCAAACTTGGATTATAATCTGAATGAGGAGGAAGTTATAGAAAATTTACCAGAAATAAAAATATTAAAAATGGAACTGATACGTTCAGCTAATGGCAAAAGCCGAGGCTTTGGTTATGCCGAATTAGAAACAGAGGTGAGGTCTTATAGGCTGATTAAATTTGAAGTTTTGAAAATATTTTTTTTTTCTAGGCTGATGTAGAGAAAGCTTTAACTTTAGATCGTAAAAGTGTAAAAGGTCGTCCCGTATTTATATCCAGTGTTTTACGTGATAAGGAACAACGTCAAAAATTCAAATACAATGCTGATAAAGAACTGCATAAATTATTTATTAAGAGTTTACCCAATGACTGTACGCAAAATGAATTGGAAGAATTATTTGGTGCCTATGGCAAGTTAAAAGATGTAAGACTGGTGTACCACAAGTAAGTCTCGATGGTGTTTATATTTTGAGAATTTTTATTTTAATATATTTTATTTATTTATTTATTTTTTTCGTTAAGATCTGGTAAATTTAAGCAAATTGCTTATGTGGAATATGAACAAGAATCTTCGGCGAGCAAAGCTATATTGGCAACTGATAATCTGTCTTTGAGAGGTCATAATGTGAGTAGAACTTGACAAAATCAATTAGTAAAACTTTTATCCTACAACATGAGGTTTTTTCAAAAAATCAAATGCCATTTTTATTTCCTTAAAAGCAACGCAATAATTTTTCCGATGATTAAATCATTTCTGATTAACAGCTTTTTTTAATTTTAAGCTTTTTCAACGATGCTGATTTTATCACTTCAATCTTTGCAAATCTGTACCATTTATAATGTGCCTTTGCAACAAACCCACTTTTTGCATCATTAGGAAACAACATTCACTATTTTTCCGCAAGCCGGCAACACTTGAGGCATGGATAAGAAAACCTTATTAGCTACATATAAAACGATTGTTTGGACAGCGTAAATTATGTGGCTTCGGTGTGGTTGCCTTCGCTTAGTGATACCCAGTTGATAAACATTAAAGCAACCATAATGTTGCTCTAAGAACCATTACTGGCTACATGCATATTACTTCTGATCACCACCTTTACGAAGAAAGGAAGGTTTCCCCAGTCAAACTGATTTGCTTCGCAAACAGGCAAGAAGTTTGTTTAGACGTTGAAAGCTTTATGCATTTGTTCATTAATAAAATGGATAAGAAATAATCCCTTAGTACTTCTGAGCTTTAATTTTACTATCTTACTGAAAAATGGGTAATGCAAGGTCAAAAAAATATGTTCCGTATTGTCCAAACTGATGATTTCTCGAGAGATTCAGGCAGTATAAAAAAATATTTTAACAAAAATCTGTACATTTATATTTTTTGCTATCACCGTTAGTTTTCATCCTGAAAGCGTTCAAAATTTTGTTTTTAAGCCGCACGAAAAAAGCTTTGAACCACTGAATTTTTAATGACGTAAATATTAAATACTTGTAGAACAAACCTCATAAATTTTTGGTACTTACTCTTGAAGATGTCAAATTCATATTTAACTTAAGCTGTACTACAAATTATTTATTATTTCTTTACACTTTCAACAGATATCAGTAGCAATTTCGGCACCACCTCCCAAACCAGCCGCCGCCAGTGCAACTGTTAATCCCATAAAAATGCTGGGTTTGGCGCCAAAACGAAAAGCAAATGATGGCAAACAAAAACCTCGAATGTCTTTAATACCGAATGTGGTGCGTAAAAACTTAAATGTTAGCCAATCAACAGCGGCAACGAAATTAATGACAACAAAAGCAAGTGACAATGCGGTGGGACCACCTAAAAGTAATGAAGATTTTCGTAAATTTTTAACGAAACCACAACAATGAAAGAATACACACAGAAAAAAAGGTATCAAAAAATGAATTATTTTGTAAAAAAAAATATATAAAAAACGGAAAGTTCTATTTTATATACAAGCATACATATATAAACGAAAAATTGCAATAAAAAGAATTTAAATTATTTTATATAACCCCCTTACCCTCAAAACAAAAATAAAATGAAGAAAAAAAGAAAACAAATTTATTTTCAATACGCCTTGTCAGTTCACAACAGTTTTCAAAGCAAATTTAATAAATAACACAAAACACAAAAAATTACATATTTTGAAATAAAATAGCAGAGAAAATCATTCAAAAAGAAAACAAAATAAAAATTAAACAAAAATGTCTGATCCACCACCATCTGCCCCCATTAATATGAAACCAGTTCCAGCTACTGGTATTCTGCCAAGTGCATCTGCAGGGCAGAAGAAGAAAAAAGAAGAGGAAAAGCCTCTGATCATAACAATCAATAATAAAGATGAATTTGAGAATTATCTGAATACAGCTGAAAACAAATATTTACTTGTAGAGTTCTTTGCCAACTGGTGTGGACCCTGTAAACTGTTGGCTTTGAAATTTCAAGATATAGCCGAAAAGTTTAAAGATAAAGTTATAGTTTTGAAGATCGACATCGATGACGTGGAAGAACTGGCCGTTCAATATGATGTTACTAAAATGCCCGCATTTATGATTATGAAAGATGGTAAACCAGTAGAACACTTTGTTGGTAATAAACCAGAGCAATTGGATATACTTGCAGAGAAATATTTTGTTGAAGTTAAGCCAGCTTCTTAAAGACAAAGAAGAATTTTTTTATTATTCTCTTAAAACGAAATTGGTTTGTAAAATTTTGGAATGGGATGCCTTTTATTTAATAAAATTAATATTTTTTTGGAGGTAAGATAACTTTTTGAATTGTAGCACTATAAATACAATATTAAGTCATATAAAACATTTGAGGACTTTTTAAATTAGGTTTTCGGTATTTCAACTCTATATTTACTATTAGTATCTATGAACCTTTGTAGTTTTTAGAAATAATTCTATTGCTGCAGAACTCATCTCTTCTACTGGCTAATTTTTACTATCAAAAGGTTATAAATGGTTAAATGACATAAGCACCAGTCAATACGGTGGATACATCAAAACTTCACAGCCAAATGCATTGTCATGCTGAAGCACAACATCTGTTCTGTTGGTTACTTCTGGTCGCTCTTTTTTGATTGCTTAATCAATCGGTAGAGTTGTTTAGAGTTGTAGAGGTAAGTATTGGTCGTTTCAGTAAGTTTTAGCCGCTCATGAAGAATAATTCCATTCCCCACTCAACATAAAGTTGTTCGTCGCCAACCTAGGCTTTGATATCGTCATTGTAGGATCACCAGCTGTTGACTATGAGTTTTTGTTTGATTAAGAGTAACTCCTCTGCTTAAACCAGGGGAGAATCATATCGCCCAATAACACTACTTGCCCAGTTGAAGAGTCTTGAGACGTTACTTCTGCTTGGTCTGAGCAGGCATGTACCGATGGCATACCATCAGCACGAATTCAATAGATTATACATCATCACCACTGTTCTTACTGCTATAGCCACGCAAATAAGTTCCTCTAATTGCCATTTTCTTTTAGTATGTTTTGACATCAACCCTCCCCAACCATACGACAGTCGTTTGCTTCTACTTTTCGAAACTCCCGGCCGACGACCTGCGGTAATATAAATAGCAAGATATATAATCTAATTGATTTCTTCACTGTGACGATTTGGCTAAATTCTTCACATCACGGACGAAAGAAGTTAGGCTGGAAACCAATGTGATGCGAAGTAGGAGCAACATTCTCAAGTCACTAGCTGACAGTACTTAGGGCACTGACAAAGAAACCTTGTTGACTACATAGAAAACAACATAGCCCATAGTAGTGAGCCCTACACAATGGAGGTATCTATAAAAATACCAAAACACAGCGCTGAGAATTATAATAAGGAAACGACGATTTTGGCCTCTTGGTGTGCCGTCAAAAGAAGCACCGAATCAATAGCTAACAGTTATTAATGTAAGAGCGAATTTTTGCATATATGAAGAAGACATTCAACGTTTGATCTCGCCTTATGTAAGGCATCTCTGAAGGACATTCATCGTGATAAGGTTTAAAGAGTACTAAGAGATTTTCACCATTCTTAAAGACGACACCACCGTAGCAGACAAAAAATGCGATTTTCTCAGAGGAACCAGAGTTATACTATTTCAACTAAGATGCGTTCACTGAACGAGATTAGACCCATACTGCACCGGCATAAATAGTGAGATTGCGATGTGACATTATTTGTCCGCCTCATGGAATAAGAAATCGCTTCACATGCAGTGTAAATTGGACAAATTTAATCCCTAGATCACACTGGACGAATCAAAAAGAAGTATAACAATTCGTGGGCCTTTAAATAAGCGAAAAAAGATGCAGTAATGCCAGGTGTGTTGGGGAGAAATATTCTTCAAAAAATCTATGATGGCTAGAAAGGCGTTGGATGAAAAAACACGCAAAAAGCAGATAGGAAAGATGCAGACATCTGTAGAGGAATCAAGTGAAAGAAAATGCGAAAATACTTGGTATTAGAACAGATTTCGTTGCCCATTAAAAGTAGAACCAAAAGAACGAGCTCCTTTTTGAATAGCCAATTGCTTAAGCATGAGCTACATTTTAATGGAAATTCTATTTTTTCTTGAATATGAATAGGAGGATTTGAAATAAGTATTGCAATGAAATTTTTACTTATTTAAACCCACTATGTATCTTATGGGTTAACGCCAATAGAGTTATCGATATTCGATTTGACAGTTTGCTTCCTGTGCATACATATTTTGTCAGTTAAAAAATCAAAAAACAAAAAAAAAATTCAAGCTGCTCTTTGCGTAACAACAATCGCTTAAAATGGCTACCCCATCTAAATCAGCACTTGCCGGTGCATCTAATCCCAACAAAAAATCAGAAGATTCCGAAAATGTTGCAGCACATATTGCGGCATTGATTTCAGGTTCAAATTTAATATCGATTGCTAACAAAAACGATTTCTATAATATAATCAAGGAAATCGGAGATCGCCTACTGCTGGTGGAATTTTTTGCTCAATGGTGTGGACCTTGTAAGACGTTGGGCACAAAACTAGAAGAATTGGCCAATTCGTACAATGGCAAAATATTAATTGTTAAAGTTGATGTCGATGAATTCGAAGATATTGCTTTGGAATACGATGTATCGGCCATGCCCACTTTTATGGTAATGAAAAATCAACAAAAATTACAGCAATTCTCCAGTAGTAATTTTGAGTTTTTGGAGAATACTTTGGAGAAGTTTGCCGGTAAACCCGGAACTTCTAGTGAAGCAGAAAAATCTAAAGAAGGCGCTGCTAAAAAGGATGAAGCAACCAAGAAAACGAAACGTTCCAGTAAGTCGGCAGCAAAAAATTGAGTTTTTATTTAAATGTGCATTTACAATAATTTTATATTAATAAAACCATATATACACACGAGGGAACATTGGTTAGAAGCATGATTATGTTGCACTTAATGTCCCATCGTAGTGTGTAGCAATGTTACCTGTTAAAATTTATGTTTAATTTTTTAATATTTTATCCGCACTAACACATAATCCCCCCTATGGGAATTGTGATTTATTTTTGGCTTTGAGTAAAATTTTGAAGACTTCATCTTTAATTGTATTGTATTGTCTTGTATTTACATTAAGGGGACACGTTAATCCAAATCTAAACACTTTAATTGGAAAGAGTTGTTTGGTTTTTAACATAACGCATGGACTTAACGTAAAAAAATCTTGATAGGTTTTGAACTATGTATATGATCTTAAAACATCTTAATGGGAGCCTTTGGAACAAGCCTGTCAGGCGGGGTTGAAAAGTATTAACACTCATGTAGTCGCAAAGGCCATTCAACGGAATAGTGTAGCTACAATCATCTAGTTAAAGCTCGACAGCTGTGACCAGACTGGTCTTGGCTTAACTTAAATCAGGAACAAGACAGAAAGTCTACCAAGTGTGCGGAGAGGTTAAATATTACACATTGCATCTCTTCAGTTTTCCAGCCAAGCCTACTCAACTACTCCGTAATTACTTTGGAGATACCCCATTCAGTATGCTTTCTTTTTGGATCTGGATATGGTAACTAAACTGGGCTAAAGATTTTGTACAGACACATTACGAACTGATAACTCAGGGACATCGTCAACATTACGATTTACAGAAGCGATTGCGTTTGTTAAGAAACTGTCAAATGCTTAGAACACTGGAACGCTTATGTGAACCTTATATATGCTACGGTGGTAATCGGTCCACAATTTAGGCGCCCTTCTGAAGCTCTCAATTATAGTAGGCTAGAACTTAAAAACCTGAGAAAATGACTTACGGGTCTTTTCAGTATAAGAGCGCATTAACATAGAATAGCCATCACTGATGTAGATGTTCGTAGATTATGGTTGCAGGCATTAGAGATGGCGGAACAAAAATTGTGTGAATGTGAGGTTCTTGAAAGATTTAACTGAATGTGTATATAGAGGCATAGTAGGGGCGCTATCGATCTAATAGAACGGAGTAAATCGGAGAGTCACCTGTGCAGGAATATTCTCTGTGAATGTTTTGCTTTGGCAAACATTCGGAGACGAACTTTTATTGACCACTATATTCAGCCTGAACAGGTTCGTCGGCTACCCATTATAGATATTGCTGTCTTGATACATAAGGTAGAGGGTATTCTTCTGGAGATTAGAGTGATTATAAGAGCACCCGAATTCCTCTTATTATTACTCACTATTTTATGGTAAAAGCTTCTACATTCCTCTTGACGTCCTACAAAGCTCTCGAATTCCTCTTGTTATCGTCATTAACGTTTATCAAGTATAAGAGCTATCGAATTTCTCTTATACTCATTACTAACCAAAAGCTGTGATAAGAGCCACCTTTTCCAAGCGTGGATTATAAGTCCCCGCATTCCTCTTATAATCGCACTAACACAAACTAAACGTTCCAGACGCTGTTCCCATCACAGTACACCCGTTATCAGATGGTGTCTCCTGCACAATACGCCCGTTACCAGATGCTGACAACAGCACTTGTGCTAGACGTTACCAGCTACACTGTACCTGATTGTAAATTGTTCCAGACAAACCCACACCTGACAGCCACTATACCATATTCTGAACATCCCAGACAGTACAATGTTGCAGCACCACATCCTAAAACTGTTTTGTAGTTAAGATAAATAATAAGTTACACTTGAGGTTTTTTAGATTTTATTCAAAAGAAGCACAACTGAGCAGACTGAGAGATATCCCCGTTGGTAACTTAAAGTGCGTTGTATTATAAAGGTATGCATTTTGAGTTTGTTAGCAAAATACGTAAAAAAAGGCAGACAAGTAGAAAAACAGTCAAAAATTATATTATCAGAGCGATTTTTACCATAAATCTGATGAATTTAACGAAGAGAATTGTAAAGATAATATTAAAAAATGTGAAGCGCTATGACAAAAAAATGTATATACTGAGGAGTCCGTCCATTAGAACCCTCAATGCAGGTTAAGGGTTAACAAGTAAATTTACACAGAACAGATGTTTCTTTCTTAGTTTCCATCGTTTGTATTAAACATGTTTCTTTTTGTGGTTTCTTCGTGTGTTGGCAGTCAGAATTGGTTTGTTGAAAGCAGTGATTAGCTAAGATTGGTACGAAAGAGAAAGAGAGAGAGAGAGTAAGGAAAATGACAACAATTGAAAATAATGCAAATTGGGCAAACTTTATTAAAGCATATGAAAATTTACCAGAACTATGGGATCCGAAATGTGAGGCCTATAAAAATAAAATCAGAAGAACAGCTGCCTATGAAAAACTAACAAAAGTATACCACCGGAACATTGACAAGAATGCAAACGTAGAAACAATCAAAGTAAGAATTAGAAATATGCGAATTGTTTATAAAAGGGAATTAAAAAAGAAATTCGAATGTGAAAGAAAAGGTGAATCGTATGAACCGAATCTATGGTACTTTAATCACTTTGACTTTTTAAGGGAACTCGAAATGCCAGAGAAAGGATTTACTGCATTGAATTCAGACGAAGAGGAGATGGTAAATTATTTAAATGATTTGTTTTTGCACAAATAAAAATTTATTTTCAACATCGTTCGTTCACAGACTCCTATTAAAAGTGCGCATAGTAAAAGAGCGCCAAAAACTTATGAGAAAAATGAGTTCCTACGTAAAGCTTCTATTTTTATGGATAGTTTAAATCGCAAGAAGGAAAGAGATGAAGCCGATATTTATGGAGATGGTTGGACACATGAATATCGCAAATTGACACCTGAACAAAAATTATTTGCGAAAAAGGCAATCGATGAAATTTTAATATTGGGTCAGCTCGATAAATTGACTCTGAATTCAGTGAGATCAGGAACGTCGCCAGTTTATAACGCTAAAGTATATTCTCCGCAAGTCCACCATGAAGAAGAAATGGATTAAAATTTTACTTTAGTTAAGTTTTAGTTTTTATTGTTTAATTATTAAAAAATTAAAAATTTTCCAAAAAAAAAGTTGTTTTCAGAAGATCATCTGAACATTCGTTCAATTTTTCACCACTTATCTCAGTAAAGAGTTAAGTTATGTGATCCATCAGTAGGTATTTAATCTTACTATCTTGGAGGTTTGGAATAAGGTCGATTTTATTCATCGTATAATACAAAAAAATCTCTACAATCTCTTCGAATGAAGCACAGATTTTTACAATATATATATATATATATATATATATATATATATATATATATATATATATGTATTACCACAGTTTGGAGGCGTACTTGATACGTAATATTGGCCCTGATCATGATTGAAGTGTTCGTATTCCTATTTCAATTTATTTGTCCTAGATTAAAGAAACATAGCTAATACTTTTCATTAATCTATTACAAAATTTTTGAAAAAACGACTGGAGTCTTCCAGGCTGAGGTCTTTTCGGTATATAGGGCGGCGAAACTGATTCGTGATTATATTGTTGCTGGTGAGAGAGTGGTGATTGATGTTGACAGTCATGTTTTATCAGAGTACTGATGTCAGCTTAGGGGAGGGTTGCATGCTGCATGCACTTCTGGATGGATAGTGACAATCTGTATTGGGTAACGGGCACTGTCAAATAGTGAAGAACGAGAGGGCGCAACGAAAAGTGTGTTTGTAAGAACTCTGTTAAGAATTATATACATATGTATGTATGAAGTTGATTGAAGGATTTTTTTCGAAATTAACTCAAATTTCTTCCAAACATTTTTAAGGCAAGCTCACATTCATACTTAAATTCGCCTTGAATTTTATAAAAAAAATTGAATTTTAAATTTTTTGGTTTTTTAATCAAACTTGCTAATAAAAATTATAATTAAATTCGTTTGAAAAAGAAAACAAAAAAGTGAATAAAATTCGGTATGTCTTATATTGTGCAAAATAAAGAAGATTTCGAACAGGAATTGGAAGAAGCTGGCAATAAATTGATAATCATCGATTTCTTTGCCAATTGGTGTGGTCCTTGCAAAATGATGAATCCCAAATTAGAGGAGTTATCTCTGCAATATGCCAACAAGGCTAAAATTTTAAAAGTCAATGTCGATGATTGTGATGAAATTGCCATGGAATTCAATATCACGAGTATGCCAACATTTGTGCTTATGAAAGATCAACGCATCGTTGATGTCTGTGTGGGTGGTAATGCCGAGAAATTAATTAATAAAATTGAAAAGTATGTTGCTGACGAAAATATAGCACCAAAGAATGTCAATAAGAAGCCTGTAGCAAACAATGATATAAATGATAGCCAATTGGATCTAGAGAATTTACAAGCTGCGACAACATCATCTTTTGATGCCAATGCATATGTTGTAGATAATCAAGAACAACAACAGCAAATTGAAGATTTTCAAGGTGTCCCAACTGATATGCTAGAAGTGGTTGTCGATGAAGAACAATAATGGATTTTTTTCGAAAAAAAAACTATTTAATAAATTGTTGATGGTGGTAATTTTTGAAATTTTATATTTTCCTGAAATGTGTGATATAAAAAGCGTTTTGGAATTCTTTTTGAAAAATAAAATTTCGTTTCGTTCAAGATAAGCTGTGTCATGTTCAAAAATATCTTATTAAGGCTGACGATTAATAAACAATACATTAAAAAAAAAAAAAAACATTTCAATTAATATTTAGTTGCAATTTGAAGCTAACCTGCTAGGGCAGAAAGAACTTCAGAACTTATTTTTTGTAACAATCAGGTCTGGTTTGAGTTCACGATGATTTTAAGCCACGAACGATTTTGAAAACACGCAAGTGATTTACAGTTGTTCTGGAAATTATGTGATTTTTAAGATTTCAAAATCAAGTATAGAACACTCTACAAGTAAGGGTCTAATCGCCGTTTACGTAATCAAATTAGTTAACGTATAACAACGTGTCATGCGAATTATTCACATAACAAATATAATAATCTCAAACTAAAAAACTCGATCAAATCAATTAATTATCGAAATCTTCTGTTCTTGATTTCGAAAACTTAAAAATCACTTCATTTTCAGAACAGCTGAAATTCACTTGTGTGATTTTCAGATCGTTCATGGTTTAAAATCACCGTGATCTCAAACCAGACCTAATTGTTACAAAAAAAATAAACAGCAGTTTTTTCTGCCCTATCAGGTTAGCTTAATTCAATTTTGTAGAATGTAGAATTTCCTATTTGCATGTCAACAGGCTTCTTACAACCTTTAAGAAAACTTGAAGTTGAATCTATACGTATCGTTTGCCTCATACATAAAGGCGAATTATGGTCTTTCTATATGAGAACAACGATATATTCCCATTAATTTTTTAAGGAGCATGGGCATGAACATTCCAAGTACATTTTGCTATTCTACGTACCAATATCAACAGGCTTCTTGCAACCTTTAAGAAAACTTCAAGTTGAATCTATACGTATCGTTTGCCTCATACATAAAGGCGAATTATGGTCTTTCTATAAGAGACCAACGATATATTCCTATTAATTTTTTAAGGAGCTGTTCTACGTACCAATATCAGCAATCAATTAAATTACTTTATACATTCACATCTTGCGTAAATGTTTTCGTATTCATATAAAGGGTGTTCCAAAGTTAACGCAAGATTAGAGTTAGTCGCCATTTGTGAAGTAAAGTGTTGGTAACTCTAAGCACCAATCCAACAGCTGACAGTTTAGGGTTAGTAAAAATCAAGGTACATAGTGTTGTCTGTACAACAACTAATTTTCTTACAAAAACAATTGGCGATATTGTTTGTGTATGTTATGGCAAACGTCAAAAAATGTCAATATAAAAAAATCGTAAACAAAAGTTTGATGCAGTTAATACTTGTAAGTTAGAAATATTTCTTTTCTCCATTATAAAAAAGGGGCGTTACACCATAGAACAACGTGTCTTCATAATTGAACAATATTTCAAAAATAATGAAAGCTTGGCAGCCGCAGTTCGAAAATTTCGTACAAAATATAGTCGGAAGAGTGTTTTAACTTCGTCAACTGTGAAGAGATTAATTGAAAAATTCAGAAGAAGATGCTAAACACACTGGTCGTCCAAAAACAAGCCGTTCAAATGGCAATATCCAAGCAGTGCGTGAGAGTGTGGGTAACAATCCAGGAACCTCAATTCGGCGTCGTGCACAAGAATTGCAAATTTCAAGAAGCTCTCTACAGCGTATACTCACTAAAGATCTTTATGTTACTGACGAAAATCTAACACCAACGAATGTTGGTAAGAAGCCTGTTGCATACAACTATGTAAGTGACAGTCAGTTGGATCTACAGAATTTACAATCTGTTACATCATCCTATGAAGCCAACACATATGTTAGAGATAATCAACAACAACAGAAAATTGATGATTTTCAATGCGTTCCAACTGATGTGCTAGAAGTAGTATTCGATGAAGAACGATAATGGAATTTGTCCAATAATAAAATTATTTATTGTAACTCTGTCTTACCAGTACTATTAAATAAGACTATATCTTGTTGTACTGTGTTATGTTTGGTAAGGGTACACGAGTATTTTGAGATTTTCTATTTTATGTTCCTGAAAATAAATGCGTTTTGATTTTCTTGATAACGTGTGTGAAGTTCAAACAGCACATTAAAAGAAAGCTTTCCAATTAATATTTAGTTCTATGTTTACGATGGCCCTTATCGCGGTTGACTGACGTATATCGACATTTTTGTAACAGATTATAGAAAAAAAATTTTTTAATGCTCCTTATCGCGGTTGGGTTAAAGAAAAAATCAGAAACTTTTTTGTCTTTTACAAAAATGTCGAAAGACGACTACGACTCGCCAATCATGATAAGAATGGATATATCTTACTGGCACCTAAAAATACCTGGGGTCTAATCGCCGCTTACGTAAACGAAAAAGTTAACATATCAAATACCGATTAACAAAGTATCATGCGCATTATTCAATAAAGAATATCATAATCTCAAACTAATAAGACTCTATCAAACCAGCATGTTATCGGAAGCGACGGTTATAGACCACTGTTTATAGAATCTTATTCTCTTGATTTCGAAATATGAAAATAACGTCATTTCCAGAACAACTAGAAATCAGAACAGACCCAATGTATACATATAGGATGAATGCACCTAAGTTCGGCATGTACCAGTAGTCGACAATTTTTTTTATTTATACTTAAATAACTAAGAATAAAAGTAAATATGTAGTAAAGTAAAGCTATATGAAATTTATAAATATCCTCAGCTTTCTATATGTTAAAAACAATTTGAGCTTAGATAAGTATTTTTGACAGTATTTTCCTCTAATTAGTGACTGTCCTTTTAAGCGATGCCGGCAATAGGAATGAAAAATTTGTAAATGTTTCAGTAGTCGGTACTCTAATGCCGACTACTATTTAGAACACCACCGAAAATCACTTGTTCTTATATTCGGCAGTGGTTTTTACTACTAGTTTTGTTAAGGTTGAGATCTCAAAATACGTTAAGACTTCTAGAAATAATAATTTATTAAATCTTTATATCTGTTTCAACCTCGTCTTAACACTGGCCAATGAACAATAATTGTATGCACGACAGCCATATTAAAGTTTGGCCTCATCACGAGCCAATGAAGTCTTAAGAAAATTAATGTTGGGCTTTATTTTGTATTAAACATGACCACCAAAAAGCTCAATTTGTAATACACAGAGTCCAGATCAGGGCTACCACACACAGTTGGCAAATTTTTGGGAGCCGCGTTTACGTCATTTTAGCCTTATGGGCAGTCTCAAAATCCTGTTATAAAATCTACAGTTTGTTTTGGAAAAGGGAATGATTAAGTGACTTCATAACCGCTTCCAAAACGGATTTCTGGTAAACTTTGGCTGATGTTTTGATCCCTAGTACACAGAAATGCAAATTGGCGACCTCATAGTAAACTGGATTACCTTTTCGACGCTCAGATACTTCTCTATACTACTGTGCTTACATCTTGTCATTTCGTCTATTATACTTCTTTGGTTCGGTCAACATTTTTCATTATAAAGCCCCAAATTCAAATTGAAATGATTCGATTCATGAACTTTTGCGTGATATTAATTTTACGTGTTATGACTTTTTGTTTCCGAAGAGAACATCGCAGAGTTTTTGATTTTTAAGCTTTAATGACATGATATGTTCGAACTGTAACTGAGCGGCTTGAAAGGATGATCATTATGTGAGCGGTCCAAGCTAAAAGCTGACACATTTTAAAGACTTAAGCTTCAGAGGTTAGCTTTCAGAAGCCATATAATATATTACTTTGTGACCTATTTATTCAGGATTTTCTGATATGAATTTATCTTTCGTGCCTGATTGATCTTAATGAACATATAGAATGTGGAAAACATTTGTTTTAAGTAAGTAACAGTTTGAAATCAATCGTGATTTATTATTTTCTGCAATAAAATATGATATGCCGACAATAGGAACACAGTATGCCGAAACTGGAAAATTAGTGGCGACTACAGGCAAATTTGGTGTTTTTCACAAAAACAGTAAATTTCTCAATTTCATAAAAAAATATCTAAATTTAACTGAATAATCTAAAACACAGCAAACTAATGAATTGTATTTACTAGTCATCAATTCTATACCACATTCACATGCGTAAGGGCAGTAGCTTGAAATAAACAAGTCTTAAATTGCCGACTATTGGTACATTCATTCTATGTATATATATAAACTCTTCAGTTTTTTCTGCCCCACCAGGTTAGCTCCACTCAATTTTAGAAATAAATAGGTATTTGCTTACTTTTACTAATGGCGTAGAACTTCCTTTTTGTATATCATCCGGCTTCTAGCAACCATCAAGAAAATTTCAAGTTGAGCTTTACATATCGTTGATGTGAAGTATAGAGGTCATAACTCAATGTCAATTTTGCAGATGTTATGAGGTGTATTTATGTGAAATGTATTAGGAAAAAATTCAATTTCGAAAGTGTCAGTTATGGCCTTTCTACACAAGAGCAACATTATTTCTACTATTCATTCCAAGTAAAAGCTGCTATTCTACGAACCAAAAACAAAAGCCAATTCAATTACATCATACGTAATTTTTTTCGTATCCATATATATTAAAAATTATACATAAACTATGTGTTGCAGTTACTCCTATTAATCACGAGCATCAAGCTCATTCCTCTACTTACACCTGAAAGCATTTAATAATACCAAAAATAAAAGCATAAATTATATTCAATATGAATGGTTGATATTTCATAAAACTATTTTTTGGCGAATGTAATTTTCATAGCATGCGAAGGTGTAATCTTGAATCCCTGTAGAGCTTCTTTGGCGGCATTACTCTGTAATTCTGTAGCGAATTCCACAAAAGCAATATCATGACGATTGGGTACCAAGCGTACTTCTTTAAATCCAGGAAATTGATTGAACAACATGGATAACATCATTTCATTTGTTTCCTCAGGTAGATTGGTAAGGAAAAGAATTTGATTGGGTGGCTGTTCCGTTTGTGTATTGGGATTGGCATTTTCGGCATTGCTGGCCTTTTTCTTTTTGTCTCTGCATAAAAAGGAACGAAAACAAAAAATGTAATATTTTCCCTATTTATGCTATCGAAAACAAAAACTCACTTTTTATCCTCTACAGGTGCCACCGGCTTTGGTGGTTTCAATTTCTTGGGCCTTTCCTTGAATGTGCCCTTCATCTTGGCCACCACATCTGAGTCTGTCTTGGCGTATGCAATACGCATGGGTTTATCGTAAAATGGAAATCCTTGCATTGTTCTTAAAGCATTCGACGCACTTGCTATCTCTTTAAATATAACAAATGCCTGACCGCGCATTTTTAATGTTTTCAGTGCTACTATATCCAAGATTTGGCCAAATTGTGAGAAAATGGCGTAGAGTGACTTTTTCAGTTCCTCCTTTTTGATTTTCTCATTGAGGTTATTAATGTATATGGTCTGATTCGGTCGAACATCCATGATTATAACACTTTTATTTTGTTTACTATTTAAATAATTTAAATTTTATTTTAAAAAATTTTCTTTTTTCTTAAAAAAGACGATTTTTTTTTAGAAAATACCGCAAAAATTAGACTTGCGAGTGTGTATATAAAATGCTTGTTTTCGAGTGTAAAGCTTACAACGGAATATAATGATTGGAACAGAATGGAATTAAAAGAGAAAAATTAGAAAAAGAAGTAAATTTAATAAATTCCAAAAACTATGTTAGTTAAACTATTTACTATTGAACAGTAATGATGGTTACCTCCGTTTTAAAAGCAAACGGTCTTCTGATGCTGTCATCATGCATAATAGAATAGTGGTCGTTCGTATAAAAAGCTTTAATAATGTCGATTTTCTTATGAGTAACTGTACAGAAAAATGCGTTTCTAGACAGTTTGCCAAAAGCCTTCTCGAAATATATGTAAGTGAGTTAAAACTACAAACGCTTTTTAATTTTACTTGAATTATGTTTAGTAAACTATTTATGACTTTATATAATTCCTATATGATCCATGTAGATGTAAATATACTTTGTCAAAGTTTGTTCTTTGTTTACATTTACAATTTAAGTTAGTGTAGTGCATACACTTCAAAAATCTGCCATTTGTTTATTTTTTCTAGTAAATCTTTTCAGTTTTTTTCGAAAGTCCCGGAACGCACGATGAAAGTTTTCTTGTAGAAAGTCTTAGTTTGTCGATGAGAGGAGGGAAACGAATGTAATGGCGTACACTCTTTCATGTGCTTTGAAATTCTCTTTTGTCATGAAATTCCTAATGTCATACCACAATGTTGTATGAAAATCTTAAATTTCATTGAAATAAATATCGTAGTGCAGACGCAAATGCAAGTTTAAAAGAGAATTGTAGAAAATTTCTGCAAGAAAACTTTCATCGTGTGTTCCGTACTAAGTCTCAATTCCACAATAAAATCTAACAAACTGCCATATTTTTCCTTTTGCCCAATAGCTTTAACTGTCTGGCATCGCTTTAACAAATAACGTTCAAAGAGAAATGTCGAAAAATCAAAACGACGTTTTGTAAAGTTGTCGAGTTGATACGTATGTGCGTGTGTGGTATTGTGTGTTCATATAGTGTTTTCTACTTTTTTGTAATTTATTTTTTATACAAGTTTTTCCTTTTATTATTTTTAATTTTATAATTTGTTTTTTTGATAAAATATACAAAATTTTGTACGTAAATTAAAAGAAACAACACAAAAAGTAAAATTAAACCAAATAGTGCCTCGAAATAATATTGAAAAAAGAAGAAAAACTAATTTTTTTCTTAATGATTTAAACGGAGAAAAAAAGAAAAACAAAGAAAGTTCAACGAAAAGAAAAACCACGACGGAGTGAAAAATTCAATAGAAAATATACAGAAAAGAAGAGAAAATGTCGAAAAATAAATTTCATACGCTACCAACTACAGCGGATACAAATATTGTGGAAGTGAAATCAAAGGTAAATTATATTTCCCATCAAACACTGACCATAATTGGACATTGAATTCCAATTACCAGCCAAGGCAACAAATGTGGAAGGTAATGCTATCTGTGGGGCTATGTAAAGTTGCAACTGCGATTACTCCTCCCCCTTTGCTAGAAGAGTTTTCAACATAGTTTTCATGGAACTTGTAAAAATACTAGATCAGCGTAGAGTTGTTATGAATCACTCGCTTGCATTGTCTTTTTTGTTTGTTTGTAAGATGTGATGCCGCCCTGCTCATTCTTGCTCCTCTCGTATCTCTTTTAACGTAGTACGTGCACAAGTCACGCTAAATGTATGTTTATCCATCCATCCATCCAAAAGATGCATATCAATAATGTGTAGTAACAACAACAACAATAATAATTAATGTGTGAAGAATGCAAATCAATCAAACGTTACACCTCAACTTTTTATCTTGTCTAGTCAGTCTCTAATGCGTTCTATAAATTATTTTTAAATGAATTTCTGTAAAATGGGTGTATCATACACACACTTACTTTGTTGAAAGTTAAAAAGAAGTATTTTCCAAACTGCCTAATATGGACAAAAGTCGAGGAAATAAATATGGCCAACATGAATATGATTTTCAAATTATGGTTTGTTTTTTTAGATATATTGTCACAATCACCTGAATACATAATGTGGCGGTGTGTGGGTATGTGTGTGTGTCGGGCATTTCATAACAATTACCTGTTGATTCTTTGATGAATTGCTGTTGTGCGGGGTTGTTTGTTTCTGACATTGAATTTGTACGGAATTATTATGAAAGTTTATTGCAACAGACAGAACTATTGTTGCGTGAATGAAACGAACACTCATTAAATTCTTAGAAAATCCAGTGAAGCATAATGTTCTACTTAGAGATTATTAAAGATAAAAATTGTCTTAAAAAGTGCCTGTGTATACAGTTTTATTATAAATATCTTTTCGAAATTATGCCATTGTCAGCCTCTGGAAGAAGATTTTAAATAAAAAAGTATTTAAACCAAGAAAATTGAATTTTTCCTCCGAAAATTTGGAATTTAGGAAAGAAAACAACACGTTAAACTTCTCTTTGAAAACGTCATCTTTGGTGTGTAGGTAGACTTAACTTTAGTTTAGCAGTTTTTTTGTTTTTTTCTTTTTCTCTTCTCATGTTTCACCAATTAACACTGCGCTATACTATAGAACAAAAAAGTTGTAATACAGTGGATGGAAATTTCTGATAGCTGCGAATATAAGACAAACATTCACAAGTTTCACATTAGAATAAAATATCAATGTCATAAATGATTTTGAGCTGAGATTTATATATAGCCCTTTGGATCGATAATTTAAATTTGGCTATAAAAAGTCATAAGTAGATGAACAATGTAGGCAAAGACTGTAATATATAAAATCTCTAGCTAAAACCAGGCGTGCTTCGCTACCACCATCTTAATTTTTATTTTTAATGCTATCTTAGTTACATTTTTTACCCATTTTTCACATTTTGTACCCCTGCAATCAAAATCAATTATTTGTTCCTTCCAGAAAGACGCTGTAGGTTATGCTTTTTGGCCTTATGCAGTCCTACAAACAAACACAAATTCATTTTTGTATAGCATATATGCAATTTTCGCTTTTTGGCTGATGGGGATAGATAACGAAGTTTAAATAGTTGACGTGCTACACATATTTTATTCTTCCCATTACTCCTCTTGGGAGCATATGGCTTCGACAAGGCATCTCCATCTAACTAGGTTTACTGCCGTTGCCTTTTTCATGTTAGGTTGTTCTGCCTCAGTTCTTGGATAATTGTGCGTCTCCAGGTGTTTTTTGGTCGACGACGATTTCTTGAGCCTTGAGGATTCCACTCGATTGACATTCTGCTAATACTCTCTGGGCGCCACGCATACTTATCCAATCTCGTTTAGTTACAGACCGATAATGTGTATAATTTAGTAACTTTTTCTATTATCGTTCTCAAGATATACAAAAATTAATATTTACATTGTATGAGAGGTAACTAACACACACACTTTTCCAATTCCGCCCAATCAGGCCAAATTCTGAAGCTTTAGCTAAAACCGTAAAGCAAGATATACTAAAATTTAGATTTACTTTGGGAGGTGGTACCACGTCCACTTGTCTAATTCGGCCCATTTTTTAATTATGAATCTATTTGGGCCAAATTTAGATAATCTCTCTGTTGCTATTTTGAAGATATAGACAAACAAATATACACTTTTTATGGACGTGTCACCGCCCAGTTGGAGTTTTGAAATCTATATATAGCCTATAGTTCCTTCCAAATATACAGAGAGATCCTATAATAATTTCAAGAAAATTGGTTCAGCGTTTAACTGTCTATAAGGCACAAACACCCATACACACATACAAACACACGTTCATTTTTATATATATGTATGATTTTCAAAAAATTTCACTTCAAAAAAATATCTTTTTTTCTAATAAAAATTTTCAAATTTTCTCTCTTTGCAGTTTGACGCTGAATTTCGACGATTTGGCTTGAAACGTACCGAAGAACCACCAAGTTTCGAAAATTTTAATGCTCTCGTCAAACAACTACATGGACTCGCTAACATACCATTCCTGATACGTTATATTGATCCGCGTGACCATGAGTTACTGCCGATCAATAACGATGATAATTTTGGCAGAGCCCTTAAAACAGCACAGCCCATTTTACGTATCATAGTACAACGTGAAGAGGATATGGAGTATGGCATGTATAAGCCACAACGTAGTAATTTCAATATAATCAGTATGCTGGGACAAACGCCGGGCAAACCCAGAGCACCACCAATTTCAATGCCACACGATTTTCGTCAAGTATCGGCTATAATAGATGTTGATATTGTACCAGAGACACACAGACGAGTACGTTTGCTTAAACACGGTAGTGATAAGCCATTGGGTTTTTATATACGCGATGGTACTTCGGTGCGTGTTACACCCAATGGTTTGGAAAAACAACCTGGCATATTTATATCACGTTTAGTGCCGGGTGGTTTAGCGGAGAGTACCGGTTTATTGGCAGTCAATGATGAAGTTATAGAAGTAAATGGTATAGAAGTAGCAGGAAAGACATTAGATCAGGTAAGATGCTTATAAAAAAATGGCTTGAGGGGAAAAATTAATATGTTGTTTTTATTTTTCAGGTTACCGATATGATGGTCGCCAATAGCTCAAATTTGATAATCACCTTTAAGCCGGCGAATCAACGTACCTTAACTTCTCCGCGACGAGGTTCCTTCTCACGTACTAGTCAATTGTCTAGTGGCTCCCATCATACTAATCACACTAATACATCCGATGAACTTGAACAAGACGATCAAGATGAGATTGTAGACTTAACCGGCGTTACATTAGAAGATAATACCGGCAGTGGTGGCGGCGGTAGCAGTGCTAACGGTGATGGTGTTTTACACCTTTGAGTCACATTATTTATAATATTTTAGTAATATTTTATTTTGTATTTTTTTGGAATTTTTTATTCTCTTTTTGATTTGATTTTTTTGTCTATGTTGTCGGTCTGCGTTTAATCTTTTAATTGGGAAATACAATTTTTAAAATAATTTTTTATAAAATTGCTTAAAAGAGTTTGTTGACAATCAAAAAGATTTTTCGACTGTAATAAAAAGAAAAAAGACGAAACACATATCCTTTATCAAACCTAAACGGCGGCAAAAGTGTTTTTACTTTTGAGTTTTAAGCTTTGCAAAAAGTATTGAAAATCGAAGAAAACTTTGCTAAGTTTCTTTATGCTCTCAAGTCAAATCATTTGTTATATCTTTTGTTTCCTAATATGTGTTTCATCATTCATTAACATTCCTAGACCATCATTCCTACACTTTTGTGTAACTCTCGAAACTTGAAACAAACTTTAACCATTTAATCGGTATTTGTTGTATTATTATTAAAAATTTTGTTCAATTATTTAAAAAAAAATTTTTTTATTACAAATTATATTCTCTAGTAGTCTTAAAAAATTCTTAAAAAACCAACAACAATAACAACAACAGTGTATACAATCTAATATGTATTTATTTTCGGTTATTTACTTAATTACAATTTCTAAGTACTAAGCCTGCCTTTTGAAAACGTCCTTGTTAAAACACTTAAAAAAGAAAAGAAAAAAAAAACACAAATCCCTCCATAACAACAACTTACAACCTCTTTATTGTATTTATTATGTATTTTATTCTTTTTTGTTTGCTTATTTGTTTGCTTTTTATTTAACATTCCATTTAAAAAGAAAGAAAAGAATTTCCATCAATTATATTCATTGATTATATATTTATACTACACATACATAATTCTATATATAAAAAAGAAATTTTTTATTTTATTTTTGTTTTAAATACATACTTATTAAAATGTAATTTATAAGAGAAAATTGAAAGATTTTCTAAGAAATAATTGATTGTTTTAAAAACAATTTTATAAAAGACAATGAAAACAAGAAAAACAAAACAAAACAAAACACTACTTAAAAAGCCTTTTTATAAACACTTTAAACATAGTTCCATAGTATAGCCTTGAGATTTGATAGAAAGAAAAAAAACTATATATAATATACACACTTAAAAAAAAAGAAATGAAATGAAACACCATTAGAAAAACGCCTTAAATGTATTTTTAACTATTTAGATAAGAAATAAGTGAAATTCATGAATAATAAAAATCTATAAACTTTAGTTACTAATTCTCTCTTTCAAAAACACAGTTTTCGATTTTATTTTAAGAAAAATCATTGGTTTATAGTAAAATTTTAACAAATATTTTTAGCCTCTAAAACCCCTTTGTTTATAATTTTTGCCAATATTTAAAAAAATAATAATTTTACACGCTCTTAAGCAGCGTTAGCAACTACATGGACAGTTTGAAAATAACGCGATTGTTATACATCCAGTAGTTTCAGATGCAATACTGCTCCCTGTAACTATTACCCATGACTTGGCAGCTATTTATTTTTAATAACCATTGAAGGCAGATAGCTTCGTTAATTTTTACGAAAATGAGATATTAAAGTGATTCGGTGTTTTTGTTTAGCTTAAAAAATGCATTATTCCATAGATTTCAAACGTTCAGACGACACTGCTTGTTGGATCACCCCCAACTTAAGTGGACGGCACTTCAACGAACAATGTCTATAATTTATCGTCTTCGAATTGTTTCGGCTGTCGTAAACGATAGACTTCGCTTCAACGCCAAAATCACCAATTTTGAAGCGTCGCAACCATTCTCAATATGATTTATCGTTTGGAACATTATCACCGTAAGCTTCCACAAGCATTCGATGAGCTTCAGTCGCAGTTTTTTCCAATTAAAACACGAAATTGAAACTCCCCGCAGATACTATTTAGTTATCAACAAATCGGACATTTTCGATAGCGTAATAAACAACGTTTTTGTATCGGCAGATATCCAATCCGTCTGAACCTTAAAAACGTTATTTGATGCAAGACATTTGTAGCTTTCTAAACATATAAAACTTGCTATTCTTTGCTCAGTTAGCTAAGTTATCGCATGTCAAATTGAGGAGACGAAGAAAAAAACGTTAAAAATTCTAGCTTTTCGATATCGCACGTCAGTAAGTAAGTGTACGCATTAAAAAATTATTGTTTTTAAACTTTTATAACATTGAAATTCTTTTTTAAATGCTTATATATTTAAAAAGATAGTATCCAAATATATTTTCACTTTCATAAAAAACATGCACTCTAGGCAACCCATAGTTACCATGTGAAATCGCTAGTTTTTCGCGTTTTTAAACATTACGAGTATTTTTGGATAATAACTATCATTTAAACCAAAAGAAGCTAAATCATTACTATTCGCACTCAGCATGGTTTACCGAGTTTCGCTTCGGTCGTAACATATAACACTAATGACGTCAAATGCCTAAAAGAGGTTGTCACAGACATATGATTTTGGTAACGTCTAGATGCAAAATGAAGAGTTTTTGCGCCGTTTATTAACTGTAGACTAAGTATGAATCCATCACAACGTTCCGGAGACTAAAGAACAATTCCGTCTTCTGGTGGTCTGTCGTTGCTTGCAACAAGGTGCTCAAACGTTTAGTCACTATGGCAAAAATTCATGAATCAGTGGTGAAGTTCTTATACAGTCTAGCATACTAGCCAGACTTGGGCTAGTATCTTTGGCGACCATATAAAAACTTTAGAATCAAACATGCACTAGTACATTACTTTTAGAACAACTGAATAAAAGTGAAATATGAACATATTTCGTTGTTAATATCAAGAGTTGTAATAAATAGTTGACTAAATGTTACAGTTCCTTGTGCCCTTATACACTGGTACACAGTCCTAAAAACACACATCACTTTCTACTACAAACAACATTCTGTAAACTAATTGTGGGTGAAAACAGGTCTAACGCTTTGTTCATACGATAAAGTCTTTTTTTTGTTGTAATTCGCTCGTTCATTTGTAAATCAATCTCCGATTATTAATGTAATTACATAGAAAATTATTCGGGCGAATTACCCAATTGTGAGTAATTCAATTTCAATTACCCTGTAAATTACTAAAAAAATCAAAGTAATCTCTAATTGTTATCAGTTTTTTTTATTGTCTATTTTTAAAATAACCTAAATCTCTCGTTTGTAGTCTATACCAGTCATCGGTCACACTTTGTCGCAGGTGCCGAACATTATCGGTATTTTACACACATATGACATAAACGTTAACAAAGTTCATAACAAGAAGGATGTTACATTTTCTTTCAGAGGATGTGATATAAGGAGTTAGAAATTTTTGGCGTAGAAATATCAGCACCTCCCGAAACATTTTTAATAATAATTATTATTCAATTTATAATTTTGTCAATATTTAGTTTTATTTCTCTAAAAATACTAGGAAATTATAATTTTAATATTTTGAATATTATTAATTTTATTAGCTAACAAACATACCATGACAATCAGAGTTCTGTTTCAAATTATAAAATCTTTCTTTTTTTAGAAATAAAATTGAAAATTGTGTTTCTCATTCCTGAATTGTGTAATAAGATAGTAATCCTATTAAAATAACAATAATAATGCATAAATGCATATTAGATATGTTAGTCATATAGAATATCGAAAACACTTATTAATTCACAAATTTTTTCTTCATATTAAGTTCGTTAAGTAAATAATTATTATTTATTTAAATATTAATTATTGTGTCTTTAAAAGAAAGATGTTTGTTTCGTTAATACATTCCTAAAAAAGGAAAAAGTGAAAAAAAATATTAAAATTATTAAATTACTACCATATATGTTGCATTTCTTGTTTTTTATCATACACAAATACATATATTTTTAAATACATATAAGTATTTATTATTTTACTTTTTAATTTTTCTTAATTTATACAATCTCTGTATTTTTATTTTATCATTAATCTTAACAAAATTTCTAAAAAAAAAAAATCGGAATATTTCACAAATCTAAAGACATTTATTTTTTATGATCATTTTCGCATGACATTTTGAATATTTGTACATCAGCAGTTACATTCTTATAATAATATATGTATTAAACAACAACAAAAACAAAGTAAAAATATATATAAAAATAAAATAAGCATGTGTCTTATAGTTATATAAGAAAAGAAAAACTTAAAAAAACGAATAAATTTTTTCTTAAAATTTAAAATATTTGTAGTCTTTTAATAAATATTATTTATTTTAATATTGGGTCATATGAAAAGTACGTGCGATTTTTTTTTGTAAATTTTTGCGCTAATATTTCACAATTTCAGCACGATGAACTATCTGCAAAAACTTCATTATCTCATTTTTAGCGACCTTTCGATTGACCACCCATCATCAAGACAGATTTGCAGAGACCAAAAAAATCAAGTGAAAATCAAGCTATAATGTGTTCGAATAATATTGTGTGGATGCATCAAAACTTACCAGCCAAGCACTTTATGATCGGTCGAATGGCAAACAGTAAATATCAACGATCTAATCGCTACTTACGTGATCGAAGAAGTTAAAAAGTATCAGGTCACTCATTACATCCATAGGATGACACATACGTAGATGGCGTTACTAGAATTTTGTCCATATGAATTGTATTTAGTACTAACCTTCAAACAATACGCGTAAAAATTTGACAGCAATCTGTCTATTGATTCGTGAGTTATAGCATTTTGTGTGAAGCAGCTTTTGTTATTGAAAAGAATGGAAAAAAGTGAATTTCGAGTTTTGATAAAACATTGCTTTTTGATGAAAAAAATACAATGGAAACTAAATAATGGCTTGACAAACATTATCTAAACTCTGCTCCATCGAAACAAATGGTAGATAGTGGTTTGCTGAATTTAAGCTTGGTCGTACCAGCACAAACGATGCAGAGCGCAGTAGATACCCATATGAGGCTCTTATTCCAGAAAACATCAAAAAAATGCACAAATTATTAATGGTCGCAAATTGTAGGAGCACGAGCTAGCTGACATTGTAAAGATATCAAATGGATATAAAGATATCAAATATATCGTGTCACAAATCGATGAAAACAATGGCAAAATTGAATGAATTTGGCTTCAAATTGCTAATCCTCCCACCGTCTTCTCCAGATTTAAACGCCAGCGACGTTTTCCCGTGTTCAGATCCCAAAAGAGTGCTTGCTGGAAAGAAATTTAAGTCCAATGATGAAGTAATCACTGAAACTGAGGCCTATTTTGACGGGCAAGAGAAATCGTGCCATAAAAGTGGTATCGAAAACTTGGAAAATTGCTATACTAATTGGATCGCCCTCGAAGGCAACTATGTTGAATAATAAAATCATGTTTTGTCAAAATTGTGTTTTTTTCTTACTTATCCCATGGACTTATTGAGTGACTTGCTTTTATGTACAAAGTTCGATAATGAATATCATAATCTTAAATAAGAAAACTCGGGCGAAGTAGTAGGTCGTCAATTTGTAGCAGCATCGCTGCGTACAATCTTATTAGTATTGACCGTTATATGGATATCAATCAACACACTTAGTAACAAAAAATCACGAACGATTATATGAAAGGAGGATGGATTACTCTGTAGGAAATAAAACAGATATACAGCCCTATTAAGTAAGTCGTTGTCGATATACATTGTTGTTGCCGTCACAAAATCGGTATTATGGAAGTCAATGTCGATATTTATCGACTACACTTGGCGAGTATTTGGTATTAGGCAAGCCGCATGGAAGTCGACGTGTTGTTAAAATGTCTTCTTGTCTACACACTCTTTGGCGACGACTTCAATAATACATACAAACTTGCGTAAATTTTTTAAAATGAAAATCTAAAATAAAGCTCAGGATGCCGACCGGTGGCAAAAAGTTTTAAGACAGATATTTTTAAAGCTTTTAAGGGATTTCAAAAGCTAATTTAAAAAAAGGTGCCAAAGGCCGAAATTAATGGAAATTCAGCCGTCAATTGAATGCAACAATTGAATCCGGCAGTTGTTGTGGGAGGTTAAAGAACACGATAGAGGGAAAGTGAAACAGAAGAAAAACTTTACCAAACAGAAATAGAATTAAAAAATTAAAGTCGAAAAGAATTGAAAGTTCTGCAGACGCAATAAATTTTAAACGTAAATAAGGAATTTTTTCTATTTCCAGGGAAAACCAAAAACCTTCACCGAATCCCATGTAAAAAAATTGTTTTCTTAATAAGCCTTTATATTAAACTAGAGTAACCCTTCCCGCGTTGTTGGGAGCCATTGTGTTGTATACCTATGAAATGTATTCCTCATAAGAAAAATTTAAAAGAATGTATAAAAATTACTGATTTGTATCGACTACCAACTCATATATACCAAGTTCAGAAACTGCCATTCTAACCGTTCCCTAAACAAATTTTACTTTGTATTGGAGGTGCCATATCCACTTATTAAATTTCCCCATATTTCGAATGTTTATGTAGATGGACTACGTAATTATTTATATCAAATTCAGAACCTTCCACTATTACCGTTCCAAGGATTTACAAAAATCACTATTTACTTTGTACGGGAAGAGCCATTCCTACTTATCCAATTCCGCTCACTTTTTGACTGATGATTTTTATTGACCACAAAGTTATTTGGGCTAAATTTAGAAACTCTTATTATTACCGTTTTAAAGATATAGACAAATATTTTAAAAATTTATATGGGCGTGGCACCGCACAGTTGAACCAAAACCATCAGTGATAGTACACCTTTCCAACGCATATATTCGCTTATAAATCGGTTTAGTGGGTCTCGAGTTATAAAATGGAGAACATAAGACAACTTATTTTTATATATAGATTTCACACAATTGATGAAATAATTAAGGATAATACTTTTCCTTTTTAATAATCGATAACAATTTTATGTCAATACAGCTGTGTTACAAAATACCAATTCGGCATCGTGGTGACAGCGGCGTCGTCTTTATGTGGCAGCAATAGTAAATTTATGAGCGTGTCGACGTGACGACGACTTACATAATAGGGCTGAGTGTAATGTTTCAATTCTTGAACGAGCCTCGTACTTTCACTAGATTTGCTTTCTATACTTTAGTTTTCTTTAATTTGAAATAAATTTCAAATAAACGGTAGCAAAGAAAATAAATAATTTCTATGAAACTTATAATGGAACAGCCCATACAAATGCCAATGACACCACCAATGATGGCTAAAAGTGCAAAAAAGTTGAAAAAAAAACACCAATTTTTGAGTCAACTATTTACTAATCTTCTTCTCAACTTACATAAAATTTGATACCAATTATAGAGTACACTCTTCTGATACCTTGTAGCGCTCTCGGAGTGATAATAGATTTTGACTAGACTGAGCTCAGGTGGTAAGTGTGAAACATGTCCTCTACAGAAAATCCAAAATTTGTAACAATTTCAATACGTTTTGTAAAAGTGGACTTACAAATATTTCCTATTGATGTATTGCCTAAAGGTGTGCCTTAGTCCAGTTACAGTTTTGCGATAATAATAACGATTATAGGAACATAAAGGATAACATTCGGTACATCTCAAAGAATCTGAAAGCTTATCCTTAAGATGGGAATTTGTATCGGCATTGAAGGGATAATAAGTTTGCCAGGTCACTGTAAGAAATGTTCTATTTAAACTTTGAAATCTATTTTAAAACAAACCTCTCTTACCTCTATAGCGTTCCAAACATTCGACATGTGCCAACGTACATTGTTCTTTAATTCCGCCCTGTTTGTGGTTCTTCAATTCATTTTCGCTGGCATAGTAAGGTATACAGCCACATAACGATTCCACGCTTTGTACTTTGCACTTTAGTAGACACTCTGATCTATCAAAAGCCCCATCCTTGTGTTCGTAGGGAAAGTAACAGCCTCTTTTACTCACACTATAGACCCGAGCATTTTCGTTTGTATGTTGAGAAACTAAATTCAGTGTTACATCCACGTCCTCTCCAGGACACACATGAAATTCTTCCATTTCTCCCATGGAGGTGTCTGGTATACGTTGCGTGCCAAATAGTTTCACATTAAAGCCTATAGTACTCTCTTCAGCATAAAAGTAGTCTCTCGTGGTGGCATTTAAAATCAAAATTAAGCCCATTTCTTGACCCGTTGCTTGAGGATAAAAAATTTGCTCTTGTGGCCTAAATTAACAAAAAAAAAAAAAAAAAGGAACTTTTAAAACAAGCTGGACTTACTTTTTGTATTGATAATTGAAAACACAACAGGCTCCATCTATAAATATTTTTTGCTGGAATTGTTTTAGGCAGTCTATAGGTTCACCAGCCCAAAAACATTTTATTAATAAATCCTCACATTTGGGTGCTAACTTCGTCAAGGTATCCAGAGTATTGAATGATTCTCCCAGTAAAGATTCCAATTTATTATGCAATTTTAAGGCCTCATCAAAGTCTATGGAGTCGGTATTAAGTAGACCCGCAAATTGTTCAAGTTTGTACTCCCAATATTCGGGAAGATTATGACTCCAACTGAGCGCAGAGCTAAGGAAGACAAATTATTTGAAATGTTATCCATAGTCTATATTGGATAAGCATATCGAAAAACTAACATTTCTAGAACACTTCTTAAGACCTATTTTCAAAAGAGACCTTTCTTAGATAGTCTACTTACATATTCACTGCATAATTTCGTATAGCTTGGCGACTAAATTTATTATTGCTGCACACAGCCACCGAGGGAAATGGTACTTTATAAATGGATTGCATTTGAGGATCTATAGTCGTTACTGTGGGTTCCTTTAGAAATGATATTAAGATTGTCATACAGACATAAGTGGCAAATGTAATACCCAATATAATGAATAGAAACCAGAACAGTCTAAAAGAAATCAAGGGATTAAAAAAGTGTCATTTGGGCAATTACAGCTACTCACCTCTGATACTTTCTTCTTCTGATATAATAGAGCAGACCAAAACCATTTAGACTTGTTTTTTGAAAATATTCCACGAGAGTTTCTTTAGTTGCTTCATAGAAAATCAATACAGACATTTTTAAATCCAAATTTTTAGAGTTTCTCCTAATGCTTCCTATTTAACGAATTGATTAATTGAATTTGAGGAAAGGAAAAAAAGAAAGAACTTCATTTGAGTTGAATAAAACTGAAAGTGTGTGTAAAAACACAGATACTCCGCTATTTAAGGCACAAATTATCTTTAATTATTAGCTACTGGCTAATGGTTATTAAAATGTTAATAGATTTGAAGTAACTGATTAAAGTTGTTTGGGGGGCGGGAAGTAAAATACTTTATTTACATAAATTGGGCTTGACCAGATGAATGGTCAGAAATTTATTAATAATTTCCTGTCAATTGTTTATCGTAAATTCTAAATACGATAGATAAAGAGATAAGATAAATGGTTGAAAGTATAAAAAAGATATAATCATTTAATTGTAATAAATCTGTACAATATTAAACTACAGGATACAATATATATACGTTTTAACCTTTTTAAAACGTTTGAGTAAGTAAGCGAAGCGCCTAATACACAAATTTATTCAATACTCAACTCTTAGTACGACTTTATTCTATGACTGTAAAATTATAAACGATTGACTAAAGAGAATGCTGTGGCTTTTATAGTTAATTAATATTAGTTTTGAATGTTGCAGTACATTCCTCAGCCTACTGTTCAGTTTCCGTTAAGATTTGAATAATAGTATTGATAGCACTGTTCAAATAAATAGAGCCTTGGCAGGGTGATCGTAGCCTTGACACCAACCAATAGAATAACTTCCATAATAAAGCTATAAGCTTTTTCAGCCGAAATGGGAACGTGGGATTAAGTACGAACTCATGAGGAGTAGCGCAGTCGAAGCCGGCTTGGAATGGTGTAGATTAACCAGAGTTACCTTCACCATTATTGTCTCCTTGGATGACTGTGACGACGACGTTGTCTTGGTCAGAGTCCAAGAAGGCATCCTCGTCAACTACTTCGTCCATTTGCTCAAAAAGCTCACCCACGAGCTCAGTGTTCGATAGTGTTTCTTCTTGAGCGAAAGAACTAATGGTCTCGTCGCAACACATTTCCTCTGGAGCTGGTTCCTTCTCGCTCTGAACTGGTGTTTTCCTGTCTCCCCGGTATACCTGTATTAAAACCGATGAGTTCCAAAATCTCCTTGTCCCATGGTTCGTTGGGGTTGCGAGCAATGGCTCTATGCCGACGGGCAATTTCCTCAGAAGACACTACGTCAAGTCTAGCACCCTCGCATAGGTCTTTTTAAAGGGCTATCGCTCGTTTGAGAAGGCCATGAGCTTGGCGCGCCCTCAATACCATCCAGCATCATCGCACTGAGGGGAAGGGATTTTCCTTTAGCACTCTCCAGAGCACTCTCATGAGCCTTATCAGCTCTAGCTCCTAGTTTTCCAGGGAAATCGGAATCGCTCCTATCACTGATAGCCCGTATTAGACCTTTGGCCGCCTCACTATAGGATCTATCCATTGATCTATGGGGCTTCAGACGTTTAGTCTTGGGCTGTTGGCCCTGACTCTGCTCCTCCTCCTCTAACCTTTGCCGTTTAGGCCCGTATTTTGTGCTAGAGGGGGTCACTGAGAGTGTTCGGCCAAATACGTTTTTGCCCACTTGAAGCAAGAAAGTTCCCCAGAAGTTAAGTTAAAACGTAACAATATATGTATATGTACATATATGTGATTTAGTAACGGACAGGTGTAGCTGACGGGGCCCAACTGATCTTTATTGAACCTGCAACCTCCCAATCTGCTACACCGCGGTTATCAAAGTATTGGAAAGCGAAATCTTGACAATTGATGTGGGTGCTCGAGTACCCATTTCAATTCGACTTGCTATTGTACGAGTTGGGTCAGTAGATGAATAAGATTTTGTAGACGTATCGACCGAATTATGTCGAAATTAAAAGCATTAATCGATGCAAGACTGTTTGCGTAAGTGTAATTAGCAAAAAACCTGCAGGGGACTAGTCAAACAAGATACTGAAGTCAGCAATAACTTTACTAATAGGAAATAGGCGATTACCAAACATCTTCTTCTTCTTCTTCCATTGTGGATGTTCTAATTCATTCAGAGCAAGGTTCGTTACAGATTACTCAGAGTGGGCGCTAGGTATGGCACTGTTTAGTTTGGTAGGTTGGAAAATTTTACTTCTTATCCTCTTTTTTCACAGCTTAAGATCATAGAGCACAAAAACACTTATAACCTGAATGCCTGTAAAAGACAAGAAATTCTTCTTTTTAGGCAATTGTATAATAATAACAAATAGAAAACCTACTGTAAGTAAGCCTCAGACCTTCCATTTTTTAAATGCATTTGTAAATTTTTTTCTATTAAAGGCCTATTTAATAGATTACAAGCATTAGCAATTTAACTGCTTTTGTTTTACTAAAGTTTAGATAAACACTGTACTCATTTATATTTCCGCTACTGTGTCTGACAGATATTTGCAAGTGTTTGATTGTACAAATTATTCTATCCAAGTCAATAACCAATTACATACCACAGCAATCAAGCACAAGAGTGTAACAAGGAGTTATTCTTTTAGGAAGAGAAGTGATGGTTAAACAATAAACATTAAAACAATACCTTTAGGTATTCGGCTGTACATTTTGCTTCATCCAAGCCAACAACCATTACTATATACGACAACCAAAAACAAGAAGCCGCTATTAAGCGTGTGTGTGTGCTAATCAAAAGAGTTGCTCTGATAACATTTACTCTCATGAGAAGAGTAGTAGTGATGATAAAACAAAATTCATTTTAAGTGTGCAGCAGTAACAGCAGCTTAAACTTTTATTTTCGGTTATTTTGGTGAGACAACAACTTCTTAACTTACAAAACAAAACAATTTGAATCAGTTCATTACGGACTTGGCAAAGAGACGCACGCTGGTAACGCTTAAAATTAAAGAAATAGAAACGGATTGCGAAAAGAAAAATATTAAAACTTTAATCGTTTTAAAACGGAATAACTCGTATTAACGTCATAAAACAACAACAAAAGAATCAAGTAGCTAAATAAGGCATTAAGTGTTTATGGTTGTTGCTATTGTTATTATTGTTTTTTACCTTTCTAAATAGATATAAAATAATAAAGAGAGCCTTCTAAAAGAAAAAACAAAAACAAAAAAGAGTGTGACTTAAATACGACAACTAAGCAAAATGTTTGATATGAGGTTTTTTGTTTCTTTCAATTTGTTGTTATCGTTTTAGAAGTGCATTTGTAGTGGTAGTTGTAGTAGTGACGTTAGTTTAGTGATTGAATGCATAAGTGCTGTTGACATTTTGATTTTGCATATTAGTTCTTATTGTTGTTATTGCTGTTGATATTTACGTATGATTGTGAATCAAAGTTCGTATTTTTGTTGTCTTTTCTTTAGAGCATGAAATAAAAGTGTTTTTTTTTTGTTTGGTATTGTTGTAATGAAAGAAATTCAAAAGATAAATAATTCAAATAAAAGCCAAATGTAATCTGAGCCCTTAATTGTGGTGACCATAAACACAATCCCTAGTGAAGAAAAGAATTAAAAAGAAAACATTCAGCGTCAGTCAGCAGGCAAACAATGTTACATGAACGAGTGTTGTAAAGTTTTCAAAATAGAAAAAAGTGCTTACAAGTGTTACGGAAAACAACAACAATTTCAATAAAAAAAAAGTAAGAAAACAAAACAACTAAAAAGAGTTGAACCCAACCAAATCAACAAAACCAATCCATCAATTAAAGCAACAACAAAATCTTGTTTGCCTTAATTGAAAACAGTAGCTTATAAAAAGAAGGTGCAACAACAACAGTGCATGATATTTAATGACAACAAAAACAATAAACACGGAAAAAAGAAAACTTAAAAAGGGGCTCAAAAATATATATGAAAACAGCAACAAATTTTCTCAAAATAAGTAGTGCTATAGTGTTGGTGTAAAGCCTAGTTGTGTAAATGCGTGCATGTGTCGTCTTCTGTTTTTCTTTCCTTTTTTTGTTATATATTTTGTTGTGCATAAGAAAGTTGTGCGTTTATGAACAGCGAGTCTGCATATGTGTGCGTGTGTGTATGTGAATGAATAAGTGAGCGCTATGGAGACATGTAAAGGAATTTATTCATGACATATTACATGTAAATATTATTTACAAAGCCATGACTGAAGTTTAATGTTATAAAAATGTTAGATATTTTAAACATTGTCAATTATCAAAAATAATAGTAAATGTGTAGGATATGGATTTATACGCTGAACAAAGCGCTTTATATTTCACCTCTTTAAGTTCTACACATTCCGTCCATTATTTCCCTCAAAATTAGTGTTTACTTCAATGATAAATCTCATCACTTGACCCAAATATTTTACCACCAAGACACTTCTTTAAGTTTGGAAGTATCTACAATTTGTAGCCCAATTCGTGGCCATGATGGCTTTATACATGAATATTCGACATTTTCTTGGCAGAACAGCAAGCTTAAAAATTTGGTTTTTTTATTTTTGTGACTAGATTCTAGTATATTCGCGTGAAGTTAGAGTAACAGCTTTTATCGTCACTATACGCGGTCATTTTTGCTCTAAGTTAAAAAACTCTGACCTTTACTTCATTGGCCGATAGACCTATCTTGGTCGTCTTCATTACACATTCATATAAAAAGTCTACCGTTTTGTGCAGTCTTTAGCCTCTGGTGTGTTGTGATAAATTTATGTTTTCTCCACAGTTACGAAACGGTAAACTTATTTAGATTGCTTTCGAGTGTAACTAATCACTCCTTTAACGTAGTCACTTGCTTGCGCTTCTTGTTAAGTGTAAGTAAACATGGCAGCTATTGCTAGGATAGCACTTTTTTACTTAAGTAAAGTGCAATGTACCCACTTGATTAGCCCATTGTTTGAGGCTGCATTTCGCGGCAGAATTTTGCCGGGAGCGGGAGGTTTTGTAGAAATAATAGTTAAGAATGTGTTTATCAGATTACTACTTATTTCTCTAAAATCGATACAAACAAACCATGCCTTTACACTAACCTGTACCGGTACGTGACCTGCGCTCAAGTATCAATCATCAGAAAATGTTCTAGTAAGTGTCCCGTATACAATCTGTTAAGATGGCTACTGCATCGGTCACTTCACGCAAACATGTTCTCCAATCTCCCAAGAACATTCAATGGATTTTATTGACTGTTTCTGGCGGGACTACCACTATTAAAACTACCACGACGAAAGTTAACCATTGAGTTTCAAGGTGCGTCGTAAAACATGATTTTAAGCACACGAAGCTAACTTTTTTTCTTTATCTGTTCAAATTAACAGGGTTGTTTGATTTAATGTCCTTTAAAACCAGTAAAGGGAGATTAAAAACTATTAAAAATTCAACATAAAGCAGATGTTTATAGAAACAAAAGAATGCATACATTCGCATTACTGTTTAGCATTTCATTGAAACAAATTTCGAACATATGCAGACTACAGCAGGCAACAACAACAACTACAACCTACAAACATGGCAAAAGCTTAAAAGAAAATTAATGTTTTATGTTGTTTTATTGCGTTTCTTCTTCTATTTTATTTTAAGGCGAGTTGCAACAACGTCAGTGAAGTAGAAAGTCTCTAAGAAAACAATAACAACAAAAACAATAATAATAGTACAAGTAGTAAAAGAAATTAAGGCGGAAATTTTCACGCGCGTAAAAAAACTATTAAATAAATAAAAAAAATTGTAAAAATCGTGTTAAAAAATATATTTAAAATAATTGTAAACCTACTATTTTCTCATTACAAAAACTATAATTTGAAAATTAGTCATTCAATTCAATTCACTTTTAAATTTAAGCAACAAATAATGCAATTTTTAATAAATAATTCGTGTTTTTATTTGTAAAATCCAGTTTTTTTTTTCTTTCAATTCCTCCATGTTATTTTTAATCATAAAGAACAAAAATCTGTTGAATCTGGCAAAGAGAGAGAATGCCAAAAAAAGAATTGATATATTGAGAGTGTAATAAAGTTTAAAAACCGTTAAAAATACACGATTTTTGTTAATGGTCTACCGAAAATATTACACACACACACATACATCTAAACATAAATATACACTTAATTTTATGCGAGAGAGATAGAGCAAAGAAATAATATTAAATAAAAACATTCAACAACAACAAACAAACAAACAGCAGCAGAAGCATAACAAACATGTCGGATATTTATTATTGCAGCAAGGTAAGTTGATTTAATTTATTCTGTTTCGTTTCTTTATTTCGTTATATTTTTTTTCTTTCTTGTTTTTTTGAGTTAAACTTGATAAGAATTTATTTATTGTAGGCCAGTTAGCCTTGTTAGTTATTATCTTTTTTCGCGTTTTTTTTTTGTTTTATAAAGTTTTCCATGTGGTCAACGCTTAACACAAGCACATACATACAAATGCGCCTAAACATACACATACGCATACGAGTACATACACGAGTACAGTGTGTAGAAAAATGTTTTAATCAAAAGTGGGAGTAAAACAAAAATGTAAACAAAACGGAATGAAACACTAAGAAAATAGGACTAAGAAATTAACGGTAATGTTCAAAAATAAACAATATATTTATACGAACGATATCCCCTCTCAGAGAGTTTATCTTTGAAATAATTGACTTTTATTGTTTTTGTTTCTATTCTTTGTGCATTATTAAGAGTTTCCGCGTTCTTGTTAGTGTCCATTAGCAGGTGTTTGTTGTTGTTTATTTTTTATTTTTTTGTGTGGTGAGTTATTCTTTTGAACGATCATTAATTTTATCGATTATATAACCACTTAATTGTTATTTATCGGTCATTATTGTTTTAAGCGAATAGTATTATTGGTCATGGATTTCTTGTTTGCTTTTATATAATAAAATTAAATTATAAAAATGCATAAAAATGCATATTTTTTAATTAAATAATTTTTTTATGTATTTATGCATGTATGTATGTGTTCAATATTAAATTCCATTAGCAGTTATATGAACAAATATTGTCAGAACTTTTCCGTAGTGCAAAATAATCGATTTTATAGCAGTAGCAGCAGCAGCAGCAGCAGCAGCAGCAGGAGCATAGAAATGAAAAGCGAATTTGATTTGGTATCAGGTTTCAATTAAATTTAATACCAGCTCTAGTATTTCCTTAACTGATTTTTTTATTAAAAGTTAATTATGTATAAAGTTACTATAGGGTTGTCAGCTATGAACGATAGTACATGAGTATGAAATAAACAGACACGGTGTGAGCCTTCAAATTGATTTTGGCTTTATTTTAAAGTCATAATCTTGTCATTATAGCTAAACTATAACTAAAACTTATTGGGGTCAATTGGTTTATAAGCGTAAACTAAAGCCTTTATGGACAAAGTCATATTGATAAAGAGCACATATAGTAGTTCATTAAATTATATATATTATATCCTGTAGTTCCTATAAGGAACATAAGAGCAACAAAGTTCTTCCAATCATCACTTTCATTTGCAATATGTTTTATTTGGTTCCAGCTGCATCCGGAATTTTTTATTTTGGTATCCAGCTGGCTTCTCCAAGTATGAGCAGGCCCTACAACACGTCATCCAGTCGATGGCTAATATGCTAATGTCGTCGGGTGGCTTTCTAAGCGTATGGCCAATCCAGCCCCACTTACGTCTAACGTATCTCCAACTGGATGGGTATTTGGTGGCTGGTGTTCCAAAGATTGATGTTAATTTTTTTTCAGGCCATCTGTTTAGAAATAGTTGGATGCTACTGATGTGTTTGGGTGCATCATTCCAAGATTCACTGCCATACAGCAATATAGTGTTATGAATATGAAAATGCCTAAAAAGAAAATACATCACATAAGCCTTTAAAACTGTATTGTGGGAATTTTGTATATTTTGTGTCACCCTGTCAATGCCGTACTTATTTGTGTATCTAGCATCACTGCAAATTCAACCATCTTTGGGTAACGCAATCTTACATTTGAATTAACGGATAAAAATAGAGGATATGAGACATTTCTGGAACCTTCCAAAATGTAGGAAATTAGGTATATAAAGAGGCTGATTTACCTACGTCACAGAGTTAGTTATCGTTTCGCTGTCATAAGATAATGACGTGTTTAAGCGGAAATAAAAGTGTTGTAGAGGATATGAGACATTTCCGGAACCTCCCAAAATGTAGGCAATTAAGTATATAAAGAGACGGCTTTACATACGTCACAGAGCTAGTTATCGTTTTGTTGTCATAAGATAATGACCTGTTTAAGCGGAAATAAAAGTATAAGCGAGTATCAAGATAAACTGTATAAAAGTTATAGTGTAGTAAATAAAAAAAACTGCAACAACAATAAAGCGATGTTAATTTTATTTTAACGCAATTTGAACGAACTCAAACGTTTTAAAATGGTTAAAACGTAACAATAGATTTTACGTTGGAATTAAAGATACTGAGTTTCGTGTTGGTAGATAGCTGCGTAGATCGCCATAAAGGATTTAGCATAGCAAAAGCCCGTCTTGCCTTGTCCAATCTGGTTTTCACATCATGATATGAGTCGCCGGTTATTGTAAGAGTGTAACCAGAATAGCAAAAGGAAGTTACATCTTCTACAGGTTGGTGCCTTAAAAGGAATTGCTGAGTAGTTGATGCATTTATGCGGAATATTTTGATTCTTTTGAGATTAGTTTTTAGACCCATTCATGCGGACATTTCCTTTATCATACGGAGTTTGTTCTGCATGTCATAGTATCAAAGAGCAAGATGCTTAAACATAGAAACCTTACAGTGATGGCAAGACTTCATACGGAGTATTACACATTTGAAGTGCAGGTTAAAAAGAAGGCCAGGGATGACAAGAGGGGAAGATTATATAGCTTAACAAAATATGCGGAAGAGGTGCTGCACATAACAACATAAAAAAGTTTCTATTGAATGCTTAGTGATTCACCAGCAGACGCTTAATAAGAACTAGACCAAGCAATTGCTAAAACTGACTATTTGGAGACCTTAAAGCACAACATCTCTATATTGTCAAACAAGGCGTACTGCAAGTCTTCAAATTGGAAATATAAATTTCGAGAAACATTTTTATTTTTGATTTCTCGACAACATTCTTAAGAAGTGCTGCTGATCCAGTGCTGAAATCTCAAACAATATGAACTTAAGCAGTTAATCGTTCGGTCAACTGAAACACATATGGTGATCTCCACACATCTTATATAGCACGATAATTAACTTCTTTAAGTCGTGTGTAAAGCTAACACTTGAAACACAGCAGGCGTTTATCAATTGCTGTCTACTGCTACTCTGAGAATAATTTGGCTAAGAACTATTGAGTCTATTGTTTGCAGCAAAAAGTTAATCAAGTTTCAATAAAAAGATAAATTATGAAAAGAAATTGGAGAAGGATTGAACTGACCCTGTGAAAACACCATGACGACATTACGGAAAAAGCCATAGAATGAAATTCACTGGTGTTTTTTTATTTTAATTTTCTCGTAAAAGTATTAGAGATGGTAATATTTTCATAGACAAGCATGATCTTAACGCTTGCTGAATGGAAAAAAAAATATTTTTAAATTTCAATAGGGCCAGCTTTCATATTATTCTTAATTAGAAATATTTGGCTCAACATAAATGTTAACATTTGCGTAAGCTTTTACTAAAACGATATTCATTTTTGAGTAAAAATTATTTTTTCATGTTTTTAATACAAAAATTTAAAACAACATTTTTAGTTGGCAGTATCTATAGTCTGTAATAAAACATAAACACTATGAGTAATTGCCAACAACAAGTATTGCACCTTGACTTTTTTTGGGGGCTTTATATGAGCATATGCAGTTGCATATTACAGTAGGCCGTGAAGAATTCAAGTTGCACTAATAGTATGGTTTTTTATTAAAAAAAATACTAAAATTATTTATTATGTGTACGTACGTATAACTGATTTTTTTTTAATGCAAAAAATTAAGTCAATTTAAATAAACCCAATGTCATAAGTCGTAGTGAATCATCGTGACAAACGGTTACAATGGTAAAGCGTAAATGAATGATGATAAATTTTTGTTGGTATCATACATGACTTTTTAAAGTAATTGTCCAAATTTTCATAGATGGCAGAAGTTAATTTTGTCTTGCAGACGTCCATTTATTAGTGAATGAGCAGCAGGTAATATCATCAAAAATAATAGTGCTTTATTCGTTAACGGGGAGGTGTAGCGGACAAAATCCTGCATCGTTCAGCTTATAGTGTACTGATAGCAGACAATGTCGCTATTTAAAAACAGCATTCTTTAGTACGGTGATATGCAGTAACGTTGTCATACGTAACTCTCTTTGTTAGTGTTTTTGTCCTGAGGCTAATCAATGAAATTTTTCATTTATGATGATTTCATACGAATTTAGATTTGATACTGATATTGTGACGGTGTCGTTAAAATTCGCTAGCGAGATGCAGTTGATATTATTATTTTTAAATTATTTCATGGACAAATCAGTTAATAGCATTAAAATCAAAGTTATAAGATCGAGAGGTAACCAAACCGCATGATATTGGAGGGCCAGAAACAGTGAAGTAACATTATTATCAAAATGATAAAATTTTTCATGTGGTAGATGGACAAAGACTATTTTGCTCCTACTTCACGCAAGTGATCCAACAAAGGGAAAACAGCTTTAATTTTCGTACTATTTTGTTCAACGGCTAAGAGAGAGGTCTCGTGTCGTACATCATGGCGGCGATAGTAGACCAATCCCTATTAGAGCTGGTGTTAGATAAGGTTGTGTTATCTCTTCACCGCTCTTTAACATTGTCCTTGATTGTGAGCTGCAATGTGCATTATCCACTTCAAGAGGTATAACCTAGGGATTTAACACAGGTTAGAAGACCTGAATTGAACGAAATCTATCTTCTGGCTCACAATGTGCGAGGAAAGTTGGATTCTATACAGGAGGAAGCATAGAAAGCAGACCTGCGCATAAACATCTCCACAAACGAAATTATGTAAATCAACTCAACGTCCTTTCGAATTGGAAACAGAAATTTGGTAGATGTCTCGTATTCTCGCTATCTTGGTAGTATCCTCACAACGTTGAGCGGCTCTTATGTTGATATTTGAAACAGATTGAACCTAGAGAGCCAAACTTTTGGTCGACTGAACGTCTAAAAACGAAATTTAACATTTTTAACTCGTGTGTGTGTAGTGGAACGCAGCTGTGAGACATGTCAATTCCTTTCTGAAAATATACTGGCCGAAAACAATATTCAATCTTTTCTTATTGAAAAAATCACACCACGTTCCTGTAATGAAGATAATTTTGAGAAAGAAAGGGGGATGGATTGGACATATCCTGAGGAAACCGAATGGCGACAGCGAAACTGGTCATTGAATAAAATTCGCCGGTAAGTCGAAGAATCGGAAGGCCAGCCCATACCTGGAGAAGATATATTGAAAGAGAAGCTGCCTCCCATAGAATAATTTAAAGCCAGACTAGATTATTGAATTTAAATAGACGCAGATGGAAAGAATTTGTTATGGAACTATGATACCCTCGGGATTTTTAAAAGATTTAAGAATCTAAGTACTTATAAATGACAAATATTTACCGTTCAACCAAAAATGTTAAGTTTTATTGAGTATTTCATCCAATTTGTTTGAAAATGGAAAAAAACTTAGAATTTACATGTGTATGTACATGGTGTCCGCCAGGAAGGTATACTATTTTGTTTTGCCGCCATTTTGGTAAACATTAGTCTTGGCAGTTTATGTTTGGCAGTCGTGAAGTAGAGACATGCCAAATATTCAGTAAACCAACGTGTTTTAATTGTTAAAAAATTTTATTAAAATCAATCATCGATTTCTGTGACGATGAGAAAGTTATGTGTATTTGTTGGAAGAAGCGACGTGCCAACAAGACGCACTATTTATCGTGTAGTGAATGATTTCGAAGAAGGAGGTACTGTAGCTGATAGGCCCAAGCCTAGACCACAACGTACTGCGAGATCGGCTGAAAACATTACTGTGTTCAAAACAATCCATCAACCTCTTTTCGACGCCGTTCGCAGAAGCTTGACGCTGGTCAAAGAACAGCTTTAGTCACAATTTTGCACAAGGTTTTGCTTTTGTTTCCCTTTAAGATTCAGTTGACACAAGAGCTTCTTACAGACAATCATATACGCCGCCGTACATATGCCAGTAGGATGTTACAGGTCACCCATGACAACCCCGATTTTCATGAAAAATTCATAATGAGTGACGAAGCACATTTTCATTTGAATGGTTATGTGAATAAACAGAATAGTCGGTTGTGGGCAATGGATAACCCTCAAATTGTTCATCAGTCACCTTTGCATCCATTAAAAGTGGCAGTCTGGTGAGCAATTTGGTCAGGAGGAATCATTGGACCTTACTTCTTTCAAACTGAAAACGGCGTAGCGGTAACTGGGGAGCGATATCATGATATGATTGAAAACTTTTTAACGCCACAACTGCATGCTTTGGGCTTGACTAGCATGTGATTTCAACAAGATGGTGCCACATCGCATATAGCCAGAATTACAATGGAATTACTGCGAGACTTCCTCTACAACAAAATATTTTAAGGAATGGTGAAGTCGATTGGCCTCAACGGTCACCTGATTTGACTGCTCTGGACTTCCTTTTGTGGGGAGATCTGAAAAGCAAGGTTAATGCAAACAAACTAGAAACGCTGGAGCAACTCAAACAAAATATTCGTAATGAAATTAATGAAATACCGCGTGGATATGTAAGAATGTAATGAAAAATGTGTCTAAAAGGGCTCGCATTGGTGAGGCTAACAGATGCGTGCATTTGTCTGATATTGTAGTCCATACATAATTGCTGACAATAAAAAAAAACATTCATCAATATAAGATCCATTCTCTTTCATATAATCAAAAATTATAAGCAAACAAAATAGTATACCTTCCCGGCGAACACCCTATACAAGGGATATCGATTATTCGACTTTTTCAAAAACCGGTTTTCGAATAATTCGAAAAGTTGTATTAGAAAAAAACGGTTTTCGGTGAAGAATTAATCAAATAACCGTTCAACCGGTTCTTTAATTAAAATAAAATTTTTTCAATTCTTGTTGCATTAGCAAGTAAATTAGATAAATTTTTGTATCATGCCGTAGTGTCTAGCTAGTAAGTATGCTAGAACAACGTTCTGCTTTTTTAGGACCTTAACGAACGTTTCTTCCACGAAAACACAATGCCCTAATATTTCATCCAGTTATTAATTTTTACAGCGTATTTTGTAAGAGTTTTATTTACCAGTGGTTTCTACTCTGATGATCTGGACTTCAAGGTCTCTCTTAGATACCCTGAGCTCACTGGCCCAGCTGGAACGATATCATGTCGAACTGATATGGGTTCCAAGTCATGCGGGCATTCGAGGGAATGAAATGGCTGATGAGGGCGCTACTATAGGGTCCTCTCTGTCTCTCGTATAGAGGGACGTGCATGTCACTTTCGAAGTTGATTAACTTCGTCAAGGGTATCGCTGGGCTCAAATGGGATAACTGATATTTTTGGGTGTTTAGGTGGATATCTTTCTTCTGTGACTATTCTATGTCCGGCCTTTTGGTCTCTTTAATGGGTCTGTCTTTGTTGGAGTGTCACAATGGGCCATAGTGAACTCGCCACTGGGTGTACCCATTTAACCTAACCTAACTATCCTTTCAATCTGTTTCTAAATATTTTCACTTATCAGAGAACATCTCTTGAAACATAAATACCGGCACCACGTATTTAATAGTGTGTGCCACTGTGGCATGTTAGGTAAGACAACCGCCTATCAACCAAGAAGTCCTTGGTTCAATCCCAGGCCACACCATCTGATAATTTTCAACAGTGGTTTCAACCTCACAACATTAATAACAACGCTTGGTTATGAGTATTTACGCCGTGAAAAACTTACTAACTAATAAATCTGCCGTTCGGAGCCGGTGTTTGTAGATCCTTTTCAATTAGTCTTCTTGATCAACATTCTCCATATATAAAATATTAATATTTATGCACAGAAACTGAAAAAAATTTTTGTTGCTCAAGTGTACCTAGTCATGGTATAAAAATAAGACTTTATATACTAAATTTGGGAAAATACTTAAACGATGAGTATTTTTGCAATGAAAAATATTAAAACGTATAAATATTATATATATTTAAATTAACCGGTTATTCGTGTTAAAATGACCAGCTTATGCGTTCTTCGAAAAATTGACATTTTAAGAAAACCGTATCTGACAAAACCAAAAAAAAAAAAACAGTTAAAACCGGTCGAATAATAACCGTTCAATCTCTCTTAGTATGTATGTATACATATGTATATAAGAATTTGGAAATTTTACAATTTTTATGAAAAAATCTACTCAATTACCTGCCTACCAGTGTGTGTCGAAAATACTTAAAATGTCTTTTCAAATTTACTCACAATTTGTCGTCTGCTAAATACTAAAAACCAAAAAAAAAAAAAAAAAAAAAAAAAAAATGCATAAATTAGCGTTATTTATTAGTGAAGTACTTTTGAACCATAACGGCTATTACTAAAAGTGGCAATTTTCCAACTTAAAAAAGGGAACCTGTTAAAGTTTCCTCATAGTAGTTAAATCATTATGACAATGATGATGATGATTATGAAGTTAATAATGAAGAAGAAGGCTGCAGAGCATAGTAGAGACACGATACAGGGTGAATGAAAAAACATGTAATAGAAACATGAATATTTCGCTACACGTTTTAATCCTTCTTTCTAACATATGCATAAGCAACTAACCAACCAACTATAAGCAGTCAGCTACTGGCATATACAAGTGACATTATATTGGTATTTTCTTCGCTAATCGAAAAAAAAACACCTTTTGAGCAAAACAACTACCTTATGGCCATATTTGCATGAAAATAACAAAAAAAAACAGCAAAAAAATAATCATAAAATGATGAAGACATTCTTTGCTTTCTAATAAACTTTGTCTCTCTCTCCTCTTTGTTACTAAAGCCATGGTTGTTATAACATCTGTTGTTGTTGTCATTATAAGCTATACTACACTTAAAAACCGACACCAACCAACAACATTTACTACCAAAAAAAATTGTATAAAAAAAAAAAACATTTTTTACAGATTCACTTTCACTCTTGTGCGGAGGAGCTGGCTGGTTGGCTGGCTGGCTGGCTGGCTGGCTGGCTGATTGTATGTTTGGCTGGGGTAAAGCACGCGTTTAAAGTTTATAGCTGGTGGCTGTTTTTTTTTTAATTTCTTTTTTATTTTTATTTTCAAATCAAAATAAAATCGAAGAAATAAATTTTCAAATAATGATGTTGTTTAATGATACATGATAATGATGTTGATAATGACGATCATTATCACACTATTATGCTGCTGCTATTGATAATGTTTTTCAATTAATGTGGATGATGTGGTTATTGTTGTTCAAAAATCATAAAAATAATGATCGTGATAAGATGTTTAAAGGTGAAGTCTTTGTTTTTTTTTTTGTGCATATATTTTTCTTTAATAATTTAATTGTTTTTTTTTTGTAAATTTAAATAGTAACCCGTAATCAATTATTACTTAAAACGATTTTTCGTTATTTTGTAATATTTATAACCATTAAATGCGTTTTTTTTCCAAATTAATCATTAAAAATTTTTTCAAAAAAAGATTTCCAATTTTAGTCGCCTAAAGACAAGTTTTAAGTCTTTAATAATGATTAATTAATAAGAAATAATGAACGAAATCCCATATTAAATAAGCCAATAGCATTACATACTTATGTGTTTAATGCTTAAAGCAGCAAATGTAGTTGTGTAATTGACAACATTTTCATGTGTTTAAAATTTTAAAATCGATAATTACTTATTTTAAAATCACAGATACAAAAACTTCATTAAAAAAATTTGAAGTTCGAATTATTTTGAAAATAAAAAAATACACAATTTTTTCATCCCTCTGTAACCTTCAGTAATCTTGCATCCAGAATTATGTTAATTATTTATTTGAAATGTGTGTTCCTATTAACCCTGGTTCAGTAATAAGATAAAGGCCCTAATAAGGGTGCCTACAATCATTATTTATCAGGTCGCTTGCAGAACTGTTACGAATAGAATTACAGTTGAAAAATCTCTGTTTTACCACGAAATATTTTCGTCTGATATTGACTCCAAGTCCAAGTGGTATGAGATCCGTAGAACTGGTATAGGTAGGCAGAAATTTCCACTTTATGATTGCAATATCGACTGTGATTTTTTGAATGATAAATTTGTAAATTTGAACATATTGAAAATGCTTACGCTAAACTTTGTCATATTGCGAGAGAGTATTCTTTCAGCTTCCGCTGCGTTGAGGTTCTTAAAAATATTTCGGCACTTAAATCGAAGGCTGTTGGTACGGACGACATATATCCTAAATTTTTGAGGGCTTTAATCTCTAAGTTACTTCCCTACCCACCTATAACCCACCTATTTTTCAACTTTTCCTGAGCAGTGGAAAAAATCGAGAATTGTTCCTATTCCTAAAACTAATGAGTTTCGACCAATTGCTATACTTCTAGTTTTATCCAAGGTATTTGAGAAATTGATGGGCAGACAGATGACCGAGTACTTAACACGTGGGAATTTTTTATCAGACAGGCAGTCGGGTTTTATGAAGACTAGGAACTGTGTAACTACACTAGTGGATGTCATAGAGAGACTAAGATCTGGTTTGGACTCTAGAAAAATAGTCTTTCTTATTTTCTTGGACTACAGTAAGGCCTTTGACACAGTTAATCATACGAGCTCCGGAAGTTATTTGATTTTTCCGAGACTGCATGTAAACGTAGATCTCAGGTTGTTCAATATAAGGATGCTATCTAATCCACTTTATACAACCAGGGGTGTTCCTCAAGGCTCTATACTTGGGCCACTTTTATTTTGGGCGTTTTATTAATGATTTACCAGATATTCTTTCTAACTGTGATATTCACATGTATGCTGATGATGTACAAATGTACACATGCTCTGATGTCATTGATATCATAAGTTGCATTAATAACATTAATGATGATTTGGATATTATCAGCAAATAGGCAATTGCTAATGGACTATGTGTATGGTTTTAACAAGAACTAGCGGGACTTTTAATGTTTCTTACCTGATAATGATTAATGACAAACTTATTGATATTTTAACTTCTGCTTCAAATCTGGGTATAATATTTAACAATAAACTTACATTTGTCATACGAATGCTTCTGGCAAAAACATACCTTATTCCTACTCTTATATATGTCTGTGAAAGTTTTGCGAATTGCTATAGTGAAGACCTTCGCAAACTTAAGGTTGCATATAACAACATAGCTCGGTTTGTTTTTCTGAAGCGTCGCCGGGAACACATATCCTTTTATGTGTAACGAGGGTTGTCAGGGTATACTCATGAAGTCCAGCTTAGGTAAGGCGAAACACAATGTTAAATTTCAATTTTAAATTTAATTCAGAAGAAATTCTTAAAATTCTACAACGTTGATATTAAACCGACAGTCAACCGTCCAGCTTAGCGTACCCACATAGATTAATCTCATGCCTGGAATTGGGTCCTGAATTAATTTATGAATGTTAGTGTGTTAGTCACTACCACGCCTGAAAACTATGGCCATTAGTTTCTCTGTGCACTACCACTACTGTGCCTGGGACCTATGGCTGTTTCAAACCAGTAGTGTCCCTGTACACCACTACTTCAGCTGGGCCCACCTGTCGCTTGCATATGGCTGTTGGTAAAGCTATTACATACTTGTATAATATGTGATAATAATATATGTATAATAATACAATATAATAGTATATAAAAATAAAAATAATATATGATATTATACGAGGGCGGATTGATATTGAAACTACCTAAGTAGGAAAAAAAAATTTTTTTTTTCATAAACCATTCATTTCTCAACATAGTCTCCTTTTAGCTCAATATACCATCTGAATAATACGATTTTTTTCCTCAAAATACGCATTAGTTTCGGTAATCACTCCATCGTTTGAGAAGAATCTTTTTCCTGCGAGCCATTTTTGCAAGTTTGGAAACAGGAAAAAGTCACTAGGGGCTAAATCTGGACTATAAGGTGGATGATAAACCAATTCGAAGTGAATTTCTCGTAGTTTTAGCACCATATCTAATGCTGTGTGAACCGGTGCGTTGTCTTGAAGAAAGAGCAGTTTTTTCTTGTTTAAATGTGGTCGTTTTTCCTTGATTGCATCAACCAATTGATTCAATAATGCACGATAATACTCTCCTGTGATTGTGGATCCCTTTTCAAGATAATCGATGAGCAATATTCCGTGTGCAGCCCAAAATAAAGTGGCAATAACCTTGCCATGCGATTCTTCGCTGTCTTCGCTGTCTTCGCTTTCTTCGGAGCACTTCCACCAGCTTCCGCCCATTGCTTCGATTCATTTTTGGTTTCAGGTGTGTAGTGGTGGACTCACGTTTCGTCAACAGTTATTAATCTACGCCAAAAATCAGCAGGATTATGCTTTATCATGTACAAACACCGCTGTGAAGTGATCTATCGAACTCGTTTTTGTTCAACACTGAGCAAACGCGGCACCCATCTTGCCGATAGCTTTTTCATATGCAAATGTTCATGCAAAACGTTGAACACACGTTCATATTATATGCTTACCATTTCAGCAATCTCACGTATTTTGACCCGGCGATCATTCATAACGATATCGAGGATTTTTTTGATATTTTCATCAGTAACCACCTCTTTTGGCCTTCCTGTTGATGGTATTGTTGCAGTGCTTGTTCGGCCCCGTTTAAATTCATCAATCCAATATTTTACCATATAATCTGATGGAGTAGATTCGCCGTAATGTTTATCAAGCTTTTCTTTTGTCTCTTTCGCCGTTTTGCCTTTCAAATAATAGTGTTTAATCACTACACGAAATTCACTTTTAGCCATTTTCTAAGAAACTCAAAAGTTGCTTACTTCAAACGACTACAACAAATAAAGTAATCGATGAATTTGGCTAAAATTTTAACAGCTGACGTTTGTCAAATCGTAATTTCTAAGAAAGAAAAAGTTTTTGTGTTTGTGTTGTGATCTGGCGCAAGGTAGCTTCAATGTCAATACGCCCTCGTATGTGACGAAACTTCGTTACATATGCTAACCAAATTTACCATATGACCTTTGAAAACTTATTGAAACTTAGATGCCTGATTTTCTTACATAGAATTATCATATCCCATCAACCTCCATATTAATATGAGAGAATTATATTCACTAGATCTAATCATGGAAGAAGGATAATTTAGCAAAGAATTAGAAGCCTCTTGTCGCAACGACAGTTTTTCATTTATACAGCCAGTCTTTGGAACCCTTTACCAACTCATATTCAGAACATTGGCAAGGCCAACGCTTTTAAAAGGTAGTTAACTAGATTCTTGCAGAATAATTAGATGTCTTAATATGTTTGTAGTGATTCGTCGACTTAAATTTTGTTAGTTTCTAGTTTAAATTAGTTTTAAGACTACTATATACTATTATGTCCTTAAATTTAAGATTTTTTTTTACGATTTACTAAGTAACATAAGATATTAATCTTGTTGTGTTAGGTCTCATATGAATAAATAAATGACATCAAATGAAAGGAAAATGATAAAGGGTCCGCCATCTAACGCTTCTTTTCAACTAGTGCTTATTTCGTGAATGGTAACACTTAGCTCATGTCTGATTTGACAGATAATTAGTTTTATCCTTCCGCTGAATGAATATGGTTGTGTATACGCTTGAACAACGCTGGGAAATATTGCGACATTACTTTGAAATTCATGGTAATGTTGCAGAATCAAAAATCATCTTTTCAGATAAAGCTCATTTTGATCTTGGCGGGTATGTAAACAAGCAAAATTGTCCCATTTGGGGCACAGAAAACCCGCACGCATACATTGAAAAGCCGATACATCCAAGACGAGTCACTGTTTGGTGCGGATTTTGGTCCAAAGGCATAATTGGCCATTTTTCTTCGAAAATGAGCAAGGAGTGGCCGTTACAGTCAATGGCGATCGTTATCGGGCCATGTTGAACGAATTTTTGTTCACAAAAATTGAAGAGGAGGATATTAGCAACATTTGGTTTCAACAGGATGGCGCTACGTGCCACATAACCGAAGCTACACTCGATATTTTACGCCCTGTTTTTGAAGATCGCATTATCAGCCGCAGAGCTGATGTCGTTTGGCCTCCTCGGAACTGCGATTTGACACCGTGGGACTATTATTTGTGGGGTGCCGTCAAAGATGAGTGTTACGCCAACAAGCCAGAGACAATTGACGCTTTAAAGGACAATATTCGTGAAGTCATTGATGAAATACAGCTGCACACAGTCGATAATGTGCTTAAAAATTGAAAAGATCGTGTAGGCTACTGCATGGCCATCCGAGGCAGCCATTTGAATGAAATTATTTTCCATTATTAACCGGGAGGATTGCATTTTCAAATGAAAAATAAATTTGAGGAAATATTCAGTAGTTTTTTTATAGATTTTCAAAAAGAAAAAAATTATTTGGCGGACCCTATAGAAGATGGTTCGGTCTATTGATGCTATACATGCACTGACACAATTTTTAAAATCTTCATAGAAAGTGCAAATATTTCGTTACAAACCTTGATCTATTAATCAACACAGATTCTAGGACATTTCATTTCAGCATTAGTACATACGAAGACAGACTCCATTAATCTCGTTAAATTTAGTTCAGCTTTTTTCTTTAAGAAGTTTTGTTATTTTGCCTAAGTAATACGATTTTTTCTCAAATAGATGATTGCTTCTATGATAAGCTTTTTATTTGACCCACAGTCTCTTAACATCCAATTCAGTGGCAGAAAATGGTCGCAAAAGGTTTAATTTTATGCTGATTAAGGTGGTATTTTGTAATTCAATTCATAGATTTTTGCAATAACGACTGCACACTTGAAATATTAGTTTCTTTTTTACAGATGAGGTTGTTGTTACTTTAAATTAATCAGACCAAAATCTCATAATAAAATTTAGTTTAACACATTTTAAGGTAGTAGGTATTTGTGACTCTTTTGATAAATGCCTAAATAGAATTGAAACTCTTAACTACTGTGTTCCACAATTCGCTGCTATACAAAGGTGTAGACCTAAGACACGAGATAAAAATATTAATTTTCATGTTGGAGGAGCTGTGTAGAAATCGCTTTAATCTTTATGGCATATCGGCACTGGATACACCGCCTTGCTCAATCATGATTCCAAGGCTACTTATGTGACTCATGCACTCAATCTGTGTGACGAACATATGCGTGTTCATTGCATAGCACCGGCTTAGCTCAAAGACGCATTTATTTATAATGTGAGAAATGACTTTATTGGAGATGTTGATAAGGGTTATTCAACCCAATTCATGTCACACTTTTTTGGAATCTTTATGATCACACCTATGTATATACCATATTATATACTATACACCAGTAGTATGCAACAGTAAAAATGTAGTTGAGTAAGTGAATTATGTTGAATAGATAATTAGCATTATTAGTATCGGAATGAATTTCTTTTTATTAAAAAAGTAAAAAAAAATCAAAACGTCAGCATACACCAATACGCATGTTCACTCGTCGCGGTTTCATAGACGACTAAAAGCAAGAGCGTAACAGCAAAACCTAAATTAGAATGTTGAGCGTTATTTAACTATCCAAAGCTCTCACGTACATACAAACTGTATGGAGCAAACCCAAAAAAAAAAAAAAAAAAAAAAGAATGGGAAAATCGATTTTGGCAGCGCGTTAGAAAGTGAAGTGAAGTTGGCGAAACTCTGTTATAGAAATGTTAAATGGATTGTTGTTGTTTATATATTTTCACATCACAATTTAGCGATTTAATCACTATTGAAATATTATTTAGTTATGTTGTGTTGAAAATTTCAGTTGACATTACTGTTTACAACACAACGTTAACGCTTTTATTTAGGTGTGCCACTTTAGGGCCAGCACCAGCCGCCAGTCAATGCAACGCTCAACGCTCTAAGTTAGCTTTGGCTCTAAGAATACGTGTAAATTGAGAAGGGACATGTGCATGTCTGCTATATACTCAATTTTTGTTTTTAAATATCGTTGTATGGTCACCAACTTGTCAACCTTATCTGGTCTAATCCATCAATGCCAATGATTTACTATCTGTCAATGCATTTGTTTAAGATTTTAAAACCATTTAAGATATTAAAGTTAGTAACGCTATAAATGGTTGTTTCTGAGTTAGATTTTTTATTTAATTTGCTGTCACTAAGGAACTTTGAATACATTTTCTTGGATTTTATAAATTGAAGGGTTACCAAAAATAAATATGCCTTTTCCTTATATATCATAAAAGAATCAAAACGCTATGTAACGCATTTAATAGGTCTCCCTTAACCGACATTCAAATTAAGACAAATTCTTTAAAACTAAATAATGTTTAGAATATTTTTTCCACATTAAAACTCTCAGTCTATTATTAAAAAAATGGTAATTTAAATTCAAGTCGCACAAAAGTAATTTTGTTTATAAATAAGTGAGCTGACGAATGAATTTCATTCCAAAGTCATTGCTCTAGAACTCCACTTTTTTTGAATGAGTTGATGACAGTACTTTATGAAAACAACGGAGATTTAATGGATTTGGCAAACAATGCAAATATTTTTATTAAAATCAAAAACCGTTTGTTATTACCAGTTACCATTACATACAAAAAACTAAAATATTTTTCCAAACTTAGTTTTAAAATGACATAAAACCAAGTACAAACTAATTAAAATGCTAAGATAAATTTAGAAAAAAATTTAGCCTATTTTAGGAAAAATTAAATGGCAATTTAAATTTTGTTTAATAAGGCACAGAAATAACAATAAAAATAATCATTAAAAATAATGATAATCATGGGAATTTAATCTTAGTTTTGTTTCCTTTAAATTTATTTAAATCTCTAGCTATTAATCATGTACAAAAAACACCATGGCTGTGTATTGTCTGAACAGACTGTAAGACTTCTTGTCTACCTTTTTCTGTAGGTCTATTTAAAATTTTTATTAAAACCTGTAAAAAATATTTAAAAATGTTTCTTATTTTTTTGTTTTTCTTAAAAAATTTTATGAAACATTACAAAATACCAAACAAATTACCAGTACTAATGCAACAGCAACAATCAAAACATATAATTCCCAATATTGTTTTGTGTAAATAATTTCTTAGATTTTTGCACAATAACATTTAAAATTGAAGGAAAAACAACAACAACTGACAACCCCGACAAGAAAAGAAAAATATTCAGAAAGAAAAAAATCTTAACAAATAATCATATTTAAAGTGGTATATGTGTGTGTGTGTGTGTGTGTGTGTGTATGTGTGTATTAGATTTGTGGTATTAAACGTCTAAAGGTATGAAAAAGCAGTTACTCGATTCACTTGATAAACAGCATGTAACAACACCCCAACACCACAACAATAGCAACAACAGCAATAGCAATGGCAATAAGAAATAACAACAAGTAACCTGTTCTTTTGATTTGGCATTAAGCCCAAAACGATGTAAGAGAAGTCAAAAGAAAAACAAGAAAAAGAAGACGAAGAGGCAAAAAAAAAAGAACAGAAACAGCAACACACCCCTCTAACAATTGACAAACCAAACAACCTTCCCCTCTTAAACCCCCTTGTACTTTTATAAGAAAAAGTCAATAGATTTTTGTAATTTATAGGTTGTTTTGCTTTGGGATTGTTGTGATTGTTTTGCTTTGGGAAAAATAACAAACAATTGAGTAAAAACAGAGTGAGAGAGAAAGAGAGTGGGAGAGAGAGAGTGTACTTGATAGCAACAAGTACTAAGACTTGTTTCATTCAATTATTCATTCACACAACAGTTCAATGTAACCAATCCATACTAAAGACTGGGCTTAGCAGAAATCAGTACACATACACACACATTAAATAGAGTAGTTGGGATTAAAATAAAACAAAAACAACAACAACAACAACAACAACAACAACAAAGTATGATTATAATACTCTTACTAATCTGTTGCTGTTGCTAAAATACATTTTTTTTACAGCTAAACCACCCCTTACTTACGGTAACTGCAATACAAAACGAAGTTGAGTAGGCCCGATTTGCTTACTCTTCTTTACTAAGTGACAAGGCTGTTTGATAGTCTCTTGTCTTTCTTACGGTAGCCTCTCTTAAGCTCGATACATATGATGCAGCATTTTTTGGGTATTTTGTACATCTTTTATAAAATGGGGTTTTTAAAGGCCTCAAAAGAGAAGTTTATGTATACGAGTAATGATGAATTCTTCTTTGAGCCCATATTTTGTGCCACACAGCCTCGTCTAAAATATTTACAAACAGACTTAGATGGATTATAGATTTTTACTTAGAAATTACACACGGTGCACCCACCCATACACTGTCTGGAAGAGCACTTACATACTTACTTTTTCTGCATACTTTATATTCTAGCATTCGATAACGAACCAATTTCTATGTTAATTTTTATAAAATTATATGAATTTCACTCATAACGAACGCCGGAATTAGCTCTTAGGTTTGCATTCCGACGATGGTAAGGAAAACTTTCTATATCATAGTTTCGAATATTAAATAACTATAGAAGCTTCGATCGCCTCCAGATGATGGATCCAAAAACTCCTATGATCCCCTGTAAAGGCAAAATAGGACAACATCATAGGAAGGTTAGACGACGCCACCTCTCTGAAAAAAAGGAAAAGAGAAAACGTAAGAGTGATAAGCAAAGATTCCTAATTTCGATACAAAATATCACCATCATTCATCCAATACCTGCAACAATAGATCGATCACCTGCCTAGCTGGAAGACGAATTACATATTACGCGTTGCTTTGATTACAAGAAACTGAACCAAAGCAAAGACGCCCCCAGGAGAAGCACAGAAAAAATATCCACCGGTAATTGTTTTATCTCTTTCACTGCATGCTTGGCAAAAACTATGGCCACAATTTTTAAGTCTCTGATGTGTTGGAATAAAACCATAAGTTGCAGGCCTAACCATCATTCTATGGATTTTACATTAAAATTGAGCAGGTATTCTGCTTTCAAAGGCTGTTAAAAGCAAACTAATAGACGTTAAAGATAATAGATAACTGGAGCAGCATTTCTCATGTTTTTTATTTGTATCTATCTAATGCTAGCCCTTTCAGTTGACTCCAGATAATAGCTAGTATAGGTTCGGATGTCTGCTTTATAGTGGATCTTACCTTTTCAGGCTATGCCCATTTCATTGTATGGTTTGCTCTTTGTCAAAAATAGTTGTTAGAAATGGTAGCTATGCTGTTGGTAAATACCTGAACTACGTTTCTATCTTTGCTGTTTTCTTTTTTCTACAGACCCGCACTCAGGGGATAATCCCTACTCATGCAGTGCATTGTGCTACTACGAGAGAAATAGGCTGTGAGAAGGAGGATAGAGAGAGTAGTGTTTATGGACGTCCGATTAAACTTTACTCATGTCGTAAGTGGCATGGAAGACTTTCGCAAAAAGATTGTTCCACAAACGAACAGCGCGCCTAAAGAACGATTTCTCCCTATAATGCGTTGTGCGATTGACTGGACAATTAACTACAAAGGGATACACTCTACGAGAAATACGATTATAAGGAATTAATTCCTTAATTTCGTCAGACCACATTCCGTTAAAGAACAGTGAAACACACGCCACATTGCGACAATGCTTTAATAAGTCGATAATGTTAGCTACCTTGAACACCTTCCCCTTCTCCTATAAGCGGTCAAGAAGCTCAAAAATAAACTCTGAAGCACCGGCCCATACATGAGCGTTGCATTCCATTTTGGGTCGGACACAGGTCTTTTAAATATTAAGGAGATAAGATGGAGTGAAGTATATCTTGCATCGTCATAAAAAACCTTGAATGCCACTTGAATGCTTCTTTCGACACTCGAAATATATGTAATCGTTTCAACGAACGTCACAGTGAATTCTCATGCCCAGAACATCAAGAGCATCTGATTTATCAATATCTACATTATCCATAGATACAGATGACACCACACCACCACGTCAGTGTGTCAAAAAACAATATTGGTTCTTGAGTACAATAAAATAAAATCTGTTCGCACGACCCAACTCGGAGATTTTCACCAGCTCCCTTGTGAGTGTGTCGTTCGTATTCACCTTTTTCACCCCAATCTCCAAGAGGCTCTCTCTACGATCAAAAGAATATGAATGACAAATATTGTTATCATCTGCGAAAGAGTAGATTGGATTGGAAGTAAGAAGTCGAAAGTCGTTAAGAATTATTAGAAATAGAGTAAGAACAGAGCCTTGCGGTACCCCTGAGTTTATTCTGCACTCGTCAGATGAGACAACTATAACAACTCTTGTAGAGCGATCTCTGAGAAAGCTCGATATAGATCGAGAAAAGTGACTACCGACCACCTGTAGAACGGCCATTTCGGACACCGTACTGACGATCGCTTAGCAAAGCGTTGGACTCAAAATATATCACAAGGTGGTGATTAATCATACTATCCATAATCTTGGAGGGTGCGGAATAAACTGCTATTGGACGGTAGTTCTCAGGGTTACTAGCCCCGCCATTTTTGGGGATTGGCGTTATATTAGCAACCGTCTAGCAAGATGGGAATTACGATGATGCATGAGCGCCGGAGAACACTGCTTTAGGACAAGCGCTGGAATTTTCTATATTGTGTAGATATAAATCCATATACCGACTGGTATCTATATACGGCTGGCTGCGTAGCATTTTTATTTAAACATCTTTCTTTGCTTTATTTTAGGTATAGGCAGCATTTTTATCTCTCGTGACATACGAAAAGCTGGCAAGATGTTGAGAAGTAATATAAAAGCGATTTTCTTTATTGTTTTCATTAAGTTCCCAAGCGCCCAGAATCCCAATTTTTCGGCAATTTGACGATTGAATGAAAATGATTGGAAATCGTTTTATGATCGTAGTTTGCTTTTTCGGCAGATTCCTAAACTGTTTGGCAAGCGTTCGAAAATTGCCCTGAAAGAGCTATGAATTTCCTTCTGATGCTTCTAAATTCATTTTGTAAAATTATTCTGTATATCATCGAACCTGTGTGTTAGGAAATAGATGTTATCTGTATATTCAAAGTCCTCTAACAGTTTGTTAAGCCTCCAAGCTACTGTACTGGAAATGTAAAAAGTCAAAGAATTATTAGATCACTCTTGAGACTGAGATTTTTTTCTTCAAAAGGCTGTTGACGAATAAGAAAACTAAAAACTTATTCTCTTGTTTTAAGCCAACCTAGAATACCAGTTAATCTTTACGATTAAACAATATGTTGGCTTACAAACATTCTCACACAAAATGTGTGTTATTCATGAATCATCATTCAATCGAATGTGTATTTCTCTGTTAGAACCAACCAATACTTAAAAAAAATGATCAGATTCATCAGTTAAACATTTTTGAGACACATAGCGTTACCAAATGTGGAGATTTATCTGTATTTTGCAGTTATTTTTTTCCGTTGAGCACTTTTTAAGTTTTTGTTACAAAAAAAAAACTGTTTTTTTTATAAATTGTGCAGATTTTGCAGTTTTTAACATTTTAGTTTCTTACTTTTAATTTTATTATTTTAATTACAGTTTCCGATGAGCAAAGATTTCACCCCAATTGCTTAATATAACTGTGGTGAGGTTTACTTGTAACTTTTTGAAAGCGACAATGTAATATGCCTTTTTTGATCACTGATCACAAAGAAATAGAGAATTCACACAGTGTGTGATACACACAGAAAGAAAGTTGCGTTTTTCTGCTCAGTCGTTTTAAAAATATAATTTTTTGACAAAAGAACAGTTGGATCACATTACTTACTACGTAAGTGTTTACGTATCAATGATATATCAGTTTTATTAATAAAATATCAGTCATACGTATACACTTGCGTAGTAATGTGATTCCACTGTTCTTTTGCGCAAAAAAAATTATATTTTCAAAACTACTGAGCAAGTTAAAAAAGTTTTAGTTTTACTTAAAGGTAGTTTTAGAGTTACGCGAATGTATGTTGTATAACCTCCTCTAGGTTCGTAACAATGGTATATCTCGAAAACGAGAGCTAACCTAAACAAACGGTTAGCAATACTGGATTCAGCGTACTCGTATCCGGTTTATACGCCGGGTACCCCGCTTGTCGGAAAAAAGTGTCCAACTCATTTATGTATTTTAATTTATTGTGTTATGTTTGAATTAAAACCACACTATGAATTAAATTAAAGGCTATCTTCTGTAAATCGAAATCGAGTGAAATTAAATCGAATGAAACTTAAAATTACGATAATTTTTAAATTTTGATATTTTTTCTTAACTAATAACTTATTTAATGAACTTTCAAATAACTTCATTGATTATCAAAAGAAAATTTACTAGATTTCAATTTCACTCGTTTCCTGTTTACAGAACATACCCGTATATGTATATAGTGTTACGAAAATAAAAATGTCTTAAAAGAAAATACACCACATCAGGGACTGGATTGTGGGATTTTAGTCTATTAGTTAGTGTCAAGGTTTTGAATGTGTTGCCCTGATATTGTCATACTGATTTGTGTATTTGACGGCATTGCCAATTTGACCATCTTTGGGTAACACAATCTTACATGTTTAAAATTAACGAATATAAAATAGAGAATATGAGAGCGTTTGAGACATTTACGGAGCTTTCAAAACAGTGAACAGTTAGGTATATAAAGAGACTGTTTTGCCTACGTCGATATAGTTATCGTTTTGCAGTAATAAAGTAAAGTCGTGTTTAGGCGTAAATAAAAGTGTTGTATAAACGAATATTAAGTGCCAGATAAAAAAGTTGCTGTATTAAGATAAACTGTATGAAGATAAAGTGAGGAAATAAAAACTGTAAAACAAGAATAACGTGGTGTTTATCTTATTTTACGCAATTTAAAAGGACTTAAACGTTTTAAAGAGGTTAAAACGTCTCATTATTTTACTCTTTTAAGTATGTGCAGTTTTTTCATTTTTTTAAATTATGACAACACTGGGAACACAGCAGATTAAAAAAACTCTATGCAAGACTAAGAACGAAACTCTTGTAGAGCGGCACAATTACATGGAATACTTCTTCTACCCAAAATTTTTACTAAGGGCCAACAACATTTTGGGTCTTTTTATCGCCAGATGACCACCTAAGTTTCGTCTCCTCTCTAATTCGTTATTGCAAACAATCGAGAGTGAAAGTTCTAATACATAAGAGTCAACTATTTCAGTTCGACTTGGTGTTGTCCACTTAACATTACAACCTTATTACGTTGTCCATCTTATTGTTAATAAAAAATTCCTTTCCTATGCTTCATTGAGAGGGTCTATGTTGCGATTGCTTCATATGAATTTTTATAAAAGAAACTGGCTTTGAGTTTAATTTTGTAATCTTTGGTCTTAAGTAAGATTAATTCTGTTTTCTTGAGATTCTTGTACTTGATGGATTTCAAAATTTTACTTTGGTTTTAATTTCAAGCAAGTTTTATAAATAAGAAAAGACTTGTTTGATTTCTTAAACAAATAAAAAAAAATTGAATAAATTAATAACAACATTCCACTGACTGACTACAACTACTCATACTTGTCTTTCATATTATTTCTATGTGCAACTAAACAATATTTCTGATTTATAATTAAAAAGTCAATAAAAACGTAAAATCAAATACGACATTCAAGTCTTTTGCAATGAAAACTAAAAGTTAAAGAACGAAAACAATTTTTAAAAATCAAGACTTTTTGCTTATTGACTGACATCAAAATAAACACACTCTGTGTGTAAAGTCAGACGCGGTGATGGTATTCTACAAGTATGACTTACTTTAAAGTGGGTTAAATAAATTTACATACACACATAAATATGTACATACATATACTCTAATGAAAGTGTTTTTTTTCTTTTTCAAAAAAAAGGGTGTATCTTGCTTACTCAAGAAGTCAATTCGGAAGAATAAGCAAATAAGTGCTGATTAAATTATAGAAAAAATATTTTAAATGTAAAACATGTCTTAACCTCAGCTTTAAAATAAACTTTAAAATTTTTAACAAAACCGACAAAAAAAAAGAAAGAAAATTATTAATAAAAGAGAAAGTTATGTTTGAATACAAAAGAAATGTAAAAAGAAAGAAATAGTATTACCAAAAACGTAGTTTACAAGCAAACTAAAAGTAAAAAACTTCTCAGAAAAAAAAATTCACATAAAAATTCTCACATTTTAAGCACATGATTAACATTTTAAATAAATTTTAGAAAAAAAAACAACAACAAATGAAAGAAACCCGATTCGTAAATGGGACTTTTTTTCTTTCTATAAGATTTTTATTAAATTTTTAATTTAAATGTTTAAGCAGTAAAATTTTATGAATTAATCTCTTATCTATATAATTATTTCTAATAATAAACCGATGACACATGCGTTTAAATTATATCTGAAATATAGGGTGGCTTTCAAGCGCCTACATTTAGTAGCTTTGTGTGGTTTTAGAAAACAAATTCGATTTTTATGATTTAGAAAAACTTTTATAATCATTTTCAATAATTATTACTTTTTTCAAGCTGGAAAATATACGTACAAAAAAATATTTGCCACAGAGTTTTAAATAAATAAATTCACTATTTAATAACATTATTCGTCTAAATTAAGCTCCTTCATTGTATTTTATTTTTATTGGCCTACTTTCTCATTAGAGAAGAATTTCTTTATTAAAAGAAAAAATAAAGAAAATTTCAATGTCTTTTCAAACAGTAGCTTTTTAAATTAAAAAAGTTATGATTAATAGTTTATAAAAATATTTATAAAAATTTGTTAATTTTTTTGATAAAATAAAAAAATTTAATAACAAATAAGAAAAAAACCAAAAGAATTCCATATACAATCATCATCCTCATCATCAAGTCGTATCGATTGAAATGAATAAAAAAAATAAGTGAAATAAAACGAAAGACTTGAAACACAAACTTGTTTTCGAATGATACACTACCATAGGTATTAAAGTTAATTTGGATTTGTGCTGATACTTGTAACACCTTAAGATGTAAAATCTCAACTTAACTTTGATTAAATTAATGGAGTGAATTAAACAAAGCTAACACATAGGCTGAACAGTCCCGGGTCTATTGTTATTATTATTAACGAGGTATTGTTATTATTTTTAACGACCTTCCGATCTATTGTACAGCCCTCCATCTATATAGGGTTTCCTTTAATATCTCCCACAATATTGATGACCTGTCGGTTAGTACCAACCGCGATAACTCCCTACTTAGTATATGATAGGACCCAAATACTTCCTCCTCGAATGCATCAATGCCTCACATGTACCCAGTATGTGTCTGGTGATTCGATTTTCTCATCACAGAATCTGTACATCGGTCTTGAGACGAATCCCATTTTACTCAGATGTGCATTTAGCCTGCAATGACCGGTTAGTATCCTCAGGCTGTCTCTGGACATCCTTAAGCAGGATTCAAATCTGCTCATAGTCATAGTTACCCAACAAAAGCTTAGACTGACTCAGACCCGTACGGCCAGAGAAGAGTACCTGCCTCTCATTGTCCTTATTTCCGTTGAGTATGTCCTTCCAGGCACTTTTTCCCAGTCCATAAAAGGGTTCTGGCCACACAAGTGGAGTGGAAGCTCCCTTTCTGTCCAGTTCATACGGCCCTTTCATTCCCCAGAATTCCCACATGACCCGGGACCGAGCATAAGCTGGCCATATTGTTCTTGCCCAGCTGGCTTAGTTTACCAAGACATTCCCAAACTAGTCCTAAGTCAACCCTTTAGGAGCCAAGTGCTCGAATGGCAGCCTAACTATCAGATAGTATGGCTATGTCCTGTCCTCTATATTTCCTCTCTAAGTTAAATTGAGCACATCTCTCAATTGCACAAACTTCCGCTGGAATATGCTTACAAGTTTTTTCCTAGGGCCAAACACTCCCGCGCCTGTACCACTTTCTGTTCTTGACCCATACGTGTACCACATAATGGTCTCTTCTCTAAAGGAGTATGCAGCCTCCAAACCCTTCCACTCACTCCTATTACTCAGTCTTGCCTGAAGCATTTGCCAAAGTCGTAGAGTTTTCCGATTCTGTTTACAGGACAGCCAAGTAGGGAGTAATCGACCACTCGCTAACCTGGTTAACATGATCCCTGTATAATCTCGTATCAAACTCATCTCGCATTATCCTTGTCATAGTCTCTATGAATCTATTTTCCACTGCTGAGTGTAGCGGATTAAGGTTGAATAGAACCTCGGGTGCAGCTGTGCGATAAGTTTTCGTTGCCCCAGTTATCCTTATGCACGCTAATCTCTGTACCTTATTAACCTCTGCCTGGTTTTTTCCCAAGCTCGTTCTTACCGCCCACGCAATGGCCTCATATGACACAATCAGTCTGACCATTATGGTGTACATCCTGTATAATATTCTTGGGTTACAGCCCCAAGATCTCCACACCATAAGCGCATGCTTTACTTGTCTTGAGACAGACTGCACTTGACACCACGTCGGCTTACAATGCAGTATTACTCCTTGATATTTAAATTCCTCGCCCAGGAGTTGAATATTCCCTCACCTAGAAAGTTTTGCTTAGTGCCCGAGTTAATATTTAACCCAGTCGTTCCACACCACAGATTCACTATTCTAAGTCCCCTCTGTATGATTTCACACAAGGTATCCTCGAACCTACCCCTTGCCATTAGAACAATCCCAGGCCTAACAAGGAAAACACTTTTTTTGTTCAATATTAGTTTGATTCATCCACGTAATCTCCATAAAGTGCAATGCAGTTATACCAGCGCCGCTCTAACATTTCAATAACGCTCCTGTATAACAATTTATTTTTTGCTTCAAAAAAGGCCTCAGTTTCAGCGATATCCTCTTCATTCGTGCGAAATTTCTTATCGGCGAGCATTTTTTGAGGTCTGCGAACTGCCAGTAGTCGCTGGAAGCTAAAACTGACAAATACGGTGGATATGGGAGCAATTCGAAGTTCAATTCATGTAGTTTTGCCATTGTTTTGAATGACTTCTGACACGGTGCGTTGTTTTGATCAAATAAAACAATTTTTTTTTGCCATATGCAGTAGTTTATTTGCAATGCGGCCTTCAAATGCTCCATTAACGTTAAATAACATTCAGTGTTGATTGTATTTATCTTCTCGAGATAGCTTATGATACTATATTATACAACGCACATCCCAAAATACTGATTTGATTCCGGAGTGCAGTGATGGATCCATGTTTCATCTTTTGTTTTGTTATGTTGAAACATGGCCAAACACTGCTCAGAATCATTAAAATGTTCTTGTTTTTGGTCAACAGTGAGCAAACACGGCATCCACTTTGAACAGAGCTTTCTTATAGTAAAATGCTCATACAATGTAAAACCAACACGTTCTTTTGATATCTTTACGATGTCAGCTAACTCACATAAGTTCATTTTTCGACCATTCAAAACGATTTTTTTGGATTTTTTTAATGTTTTCTGGTCTTACCGCCTCATCATACGGCCACGTTTGAAGTCAGCGAACCATCATTTTATTATTGTTTCTGATAGAGCGGAGTCCCAATAACACTTTTCAAGCCATTGCTTTGCTTGAACGGTATTTTTTATTATTGAACAAAATATTGCTAAAAAAGATTTTATTGACAAATTTGGCGAAGATCTGTCTAAGATTGAATTCAGCTGCCATTCACAAAAATATTTACTCAAAAATTAGCAGTTTTTTTGTACCATAAAAAAACAGAAAATTTTAAGATTTTTTAAGAAATTCTGAGAGTGATAAAAATTGTATTTTATCAGGGTATTTTTATATAATGTGTGGTATTATAAAGTCGGTTTTGACTGACAATAACTTTCTTACATGTTTTTGAAATATTTTTTTAGTTTTCTTATATTGATTTTATTTATTGCTGTTATTGTTCTTTGCGCTGTGTCTTCAATTTGTTTTGATCGCAGAAAAAATAAGATCTGCACAGTGGAATACAAAACATGTAGACACTTTTTATATACAGCGAATACCAAGATGACTGCCTTAATTTTTCGGTTTTATTTTTTTTAATATTTTTAAGAATCTTAACTATGTCAGTGCTGTAGAGTGTTAATATCGATTATTTAAATTCAGTATTACGTTCCACCTTAGCTTTGTTTTTGCTTTCCATTACAACTCAATCACTGTTACTTTAAATCAATTACGAAAACCCTCCTTCATTGAAAATAATTGAAGAAAAACAGCTGAATAATGGTTTCAAAATCAAATTGACGCGTTTTGTTAGAAAAGTATAAAAAATAAAATAAAAAATAAAATTTAACTCAAAAGAAAAATGTAAAAAAATTAAAACAGATGGTGTGGCTTTCTCTCTGAATGTTTGCGGATTTTCATTTAATATTTTTATTTCATTTTTTATACAAAAGGAACTTAAAGAAAAAGCCAAAAACAAAAACAATGACTAAATAAATGAAGAAAATGTGTTACAGCAGACGTGGTTTTGTAAAGCAGAAATTAAAAAGAAAGAAAAAAACTGAAATAGAAAAAGACACGCAATTAAAGGCAATTTTCCAGCAGAAAAACACATCATCGGCATCATTCATCAGCAACCACATGCTTGCCTACATTTGATTTCAAACAAATAAGGAAATTAGAGTCAAGCAAACACGACTTTTGAATTATCTACAGAGCAATGGAATTGCATTTGAATGGCAGCAATAGGTTTCAAGTGGACTTTGTTCAAATTCTTAATTGTGTCAAGTTTTTGTCTGATTGCAACAGCCTACTACTAATGGGTTAAGTATAAAAAAAGAAATCAAGAATTAATGGTCCTATGATACATTACAAGTAGAAAACAGAAAAAGGATTGGCATTTGTGACAAATCATGAACTAAAAGCCGCCGTAAACAAAATAATCGGTTATGTTACTTTGCAAAGAGCATAGTCAAGTCACGAAGGGCGTCTAAAGTATATTCTACTTAGAAACCGATAGAAATAGTTTTATAATAATACAGTCAATGGTAAAGGATAAATTGTCGTCTTTTATATCAAAGTATAATTGTAGAGTTTTCTTAACTCTGTATTATAGAAAATTTGATATAAAAGACCACAATTTATCAGTCAGGCAATAACTAGAGTACGTCTAATGGAGCCACAATGCCCCACAACTATGGTTTCTTTATTACAGAGAAACCCGCATGGTAGGAAATTTATTTAATATTCGCTTAATACACCAATTTACTCAATACTCAAGTCTTAGCACGACTTTACTCTATGACTGCTAAACTATAGTTGAACTGAATAAGTATAATGCGCCGCCTTTTATATAAAATTGGTACTAATTTTGAATCTCCTTGTATGTACTACAACTTTCTATTTGTGTCCGTTGGTAACACCGTTCAATACGCAATTGGTAAAGCTGTTATTTACACAAATAATTACGGCATTGACTGGGTGATACAGTGACAGCCTTGACATCAACCAATAGAGTAAAATCCCACAATAAAGTTTTAGAGTTCCAAATGTACTAACGTTGGTATGTCCTTTCTTTAGACATTTTTATTTTCGTAACAATATGTATATTAGCTGTAGGCAAGTCTTTGCCCTGCCCTGGCTAATTTATTCATGGTGGTAGTTTCCCCAATCTTTCTCCACAAATTTAGCGAATAAGTTAAAATTGGTCGAATAATCGGTATATATCCATTGCGTCTCATTCTCGACGAAACATCCCATGTCCTAACTTAGGAAGAGCGACTTGCCCAAACAGCCCTTATGAGTATATAGCGCATAGCAACAAGATAAAAGTGGAATACAAGAGGGCACAAGGGCAATATGTGCGTGATTATACGCTCAAAAGACTTAACCCACATGACTTTAATGCAGCCTTACCATCAGTTATATAAAGAATATCTCTAGTCAGTTCTTTATGCTTCTTTTAGTGCTGTTTGAATACTCGTACATACGGTTGTTGTAGAAGTAGCGTCGTGACAGGCAATAGCCTAAGAGACTGAAAACACAACCAATGGTCAACAAAAACAACCCCTAAACTCGATAGCCTTGAATATCAAGTATAACTTAATTTTAGTCTGATTTCGATAGGATATGTACCTTCATAAGGTGGGGGTGGCGTGGTGTAGTGGTTAGAGCGCACGCATAACAACACAAACGACCCAGGCTCGAGCAGCAATAGAGGCCATGATTAAAGAAAATTTATTTGTGCGTTCGAATGTTTAATAAAGAGGCTTCAACTTCCCTAAAAGACCCTCATGACTTTCCTGCTTACCTCTGGCGATGTTGACAAGCATCAGACAAATGATGTGTGAAATACGCCACCTACTGGGAAAAAATTACAATGCTAAAGTAAAGATCAGCACCAATTAGCAAGGATCTTCACCACTACGCAAAATCATGTGGAGGGAGCTACAGTGGATTAATATCACCTACTTAGCTTGAAAGATCAAATTGATTAAAGAAACTGAAACAAAGCAATGGATGCTTTTTGGAAATCTAATATGCTCATAAGCCTGGACACAACGACACCAGCAATCGCTGTCATGACTATGCTTCAAGCAAAATGACTTCTCAAGTCAATGGGTACTTCAACAACTACAATTGCCGAATTTGCTGTGCTGAGCAGTCAGATGCATTTTAAGAGCTGACAATACACCCTTTAGTGAAGTTTCCGGGCCGACATCTTCATTGGACCGTTATTCTCAAGAATCAAGAACGTTGCAGTTAAGGGAGCAAACCAGCGTGCGATGTTTACAGCCTTTTTTGTCCAAAATGCAATAATTAAATTTGGTTGACATGTGGTTTCAACAAGTTCACCACATGACCCAAGGCACGCGATATCATGAACCTATTGAGAGTCGAGTTGAAGCAGTCAGTATACAGGGACAAGCCAACCACAATTCCAGACCGGGAAACAATATTACAGCTGCCTTTGGTGAGATATGGATCACCAACAGGGAGCCGTGGCCGAAATCGGCATGAAATAATTAAAAAAAATATACATTTTTTTTTCCTAAATGTCACATACTGTGGAAAAATTACAATGCCAAGTAAGGATCACCACCACCATAACTAAGCAAGGATCTTTACCACTACACACAATCATATGGAGGCGAGCTACAGTAGATTAATCATCTACTTTGCTTGAAAATCATATTGACTAATGAAACTGAAACAAAGTAATGGATGCTTTGTGGAAGGCCAATATGCTCCCTAGAGGAATGACGGTGATAAAATTTTTTTTAATAATTGGCAGGCATTCATTTAGCGCCCCATAAAATATTTCTTTACTTTTGCAAATTTTCTGTTTTTTTTCAATTTTCAGAACCCAAACGATTACAACATCACCAGTTATACACATGCATCCTTCCGTGTCTCTTCGGCACTATCATTATCTCATTTTGTAAGATTAGCAAAAACCCAATGTATCCAACCATATACATATATAAAGTAGGGTATGAAATACCTAAAGAAAAAAAATAAAACAACAACAAATTATATTCTGAAGGTGTTGAAAATTATTCTAAAAACAAATGATGATGATAATGTACATTGAAATGCAAATAATTTGTTATTTGTTGTTCTCCTCAGAGGCTTAAAGCAATTTAAACAAAATTTTAGACAAATTGTTGGTCTAACCAATTAACCTATTTCGTGTGAAGGAAAGTACTGTTTAGCGAAATTATTTACACTTCTCTTTGACCTTCAAACAGTCGCGTATTTAAATTTTAAATTAGAAAAATAAATCATTGTTGTTGTTGTCGTTGTTGTCACTGTCATTTAGTCAAACCAACAAATGCAATGAGATTTCAAATAAGTGCTTTTTGCTCAAGTGGTAGCGGTGGTGGTGGTGAATGTCTTCGTCTGACTGTTCTTGATGGTGGGAAGTACTATTGTTAAGGAAAAAGTAAAGACTTTTTTTTACAAATTTTGTTGTTTTACTTTATTTAGGCTTTGTGCTATTAGAAAGTAAAACTTTGTTGATTTAAATAATTTGAATAAAATTTGAATTTAATGATGAAATGAAATTTCTAAATATTGGGGATACAAATGAGTTTTGAACGTTGAAGTTTTATTCATAAAGCTGAAAACTAGTTCACAGAGTTATTAAGTACGATTGTGGAAATTGAAACCATGAACTATTTTGGGCAATGACTTTAAAATTTTGAATGCTTTTGTGTAGATTTTTGACAGTGTTGTGGCAAATGTTCATTTTATGTTCGCTTGTAACAAGAAAAACGGCAAAATCTTTAAAATATTGACTCAATAGTATTGAGTTTTTTAAAGACGTAATTTTTTTAATATTTCTTTTATTTTTTATTTTTATTTATTATTGATATAGTTTTGAATTTTTATTTTTATTTTTATTTGCTAAAAAACATAATTCATGTGAACTTTAATATTGCGCGGATATAATAAAAATATCAGTGTTGGTGTGTAATTATCAGGGAAACCAGAAATATGCAACTGCATGTTTTTTCTCATGCAACCAATCAAGTCAGATGTGAGATATTTATCCGTTTAATGAATTTGTATAAATTTTGGCATCAATTTGTTAGTGCATATTTTGCATATTTCAGTTTTAAAAGCATGTTTTCTTAATTTTTTTTTTTTTGTATTTAGAGGTCATATTAAACCTTTTGAGCGCATGTTTGAATTTTTTGGGGTCTGATTATTTTAAATTCTGGCTTTTTTAAATTATTTTATCAATTGATTAATTGCGCAATTTAGATCTCAATTAACAGGTGGGTATGTATTGTAAGCCGAATACGAGCTAAATTAAAACCGAGTAAAAGTTGGAAGGCAAAAAAAATTTTAATTGCTACAGTTATTTTAATAACACTGGTCCACAAAAAACAAAAAATTTTCGGGCCTTTAAATAAAACTATATGGTATATAATGACTTTGATGTGCTGAATTTATATTCGTTTTCAGTTCAGTTTTTTTTTCATCGCGCTCAAGTTTTTTTTATAGGCGTGGCAAATATTTCTCCCAAAATATGGTAGTCATGTCAATATATATCATCATAACTTGGGAACGATTTGAGCGATTTTAATCCAAGTACCACCAAATGTTTAGCAACAAAATTTTCTATAAATCACCTGCATAATATTTGTTTTTGGTATTTTTAACAGTTTTGGAGTTATAACTTAGTTGCTTAAAATTAGAGTAATTTGTGTTTTCAAAAAACTTTATATGTTAAGAACTTAAATTAATATTACGCATGTGGTGTAGTGGTTAGAGCGCACGCATAACAACACAAGCGAGCCAGGTTCAAAGCCCCAGTAGAGAGGACATGACGAAGTAATTTAGTTTATAGTTTCGTTTCGAGTGCTTAATAAACAGACTTCAAGTTTCCCTCCAGACAACTCCATCTAAAAAATAGAGAAGAAGCCATCCTGACCCTGACCTTTGAGTTTTCCTCGGATATTCACCTCTACTACACATTCGATATGGTGGGGACTACAGTGGATTAATCATCTACTTAGCTTGAAAAATCAATTTGATTAACGAAACTGAAACAGAGCAATGAGTGCTTTTGTGGAAAGCCAATCTACTCAAGCACTTAAATCACTTTATAATTGCACAACTTTCTACCGATTCGTTAAAGCTATAGGAGATAAATTTGATCGTGCCTCTTGTAACAGATGCTGCTCCGTATATAATTAATGCTGCCAAAGTCATAAAGTGTTTGACCCTAAATTAACATAAATTACATGCATTGCTCATAAACTGTATCACTTATGCGAGCATATTGGAGGTCAACACGAAAATGGAAACAAAGCTATTGCAAATGTAAAGAAAGTCTGCTTGAAAGCTTCAAATAGAGTTAAAATTTTTAAAGAAATATATCCAGATTGGGGAACTTGGCTTGCGGCCATCAGTTACTATGCCTACAATTATGAAAAGATCTTAGAAGTTATTAGCACATTAAATAGTCCGCAAATGGCAATAGATGATTTAACAAATTTAAATATAGAAAGTAAGCAGATTTTGATTGCTGCAAACTTCGATTTCATCGAAAAGTTGCAGTAAAAAATTGTCTATAATATTAGTTCAGTAGTACTCGTATGCCATATTAACTGAGACGGTTTAGAATATTGGTAAGATGAAAGATTGTAATACAAAACTGAATATTAAATCTAAACTAAAACAGATTAAAGCAAAAATCGAAGGACTTAATGTAGTGTAATTTATATGTCAATATTTAACAAAAGATCTTAGCGCATCTTCTTTAAATCAAGTTTTAAAATATTATTTTAAGGAATTGTGATCCTTTAAATATGTCCCCATTATATCAGTAGACATTAGCATTTTCAGTATATAAGCATTTGCTCAGATATAATAGACAACGCTTTACATTTGCAAATTTAAGTCAATGCTTTGTTGTTTATTACAACGATAAATATATACCAATAAAAAATTATGCTTTATTTTACCAAGTTATATATACTGATCGCCTTAGGATACTGCTACACGTTCCATACACATACGAGTATGCATATGTATGTATTGGTAGGACATCTATAGGTTTAAATTTGAACCAGCGGCTATTTCAAATCTGGCAATACTTATGTCATTCTATTCTGTCACAAAATTCAGTTTATTATCTCCACTGAACGAAATACATCGACTTACGCTTGAGCAACGTTGAGATTTGTTAGAAATGTATTTCCAAAACAAAGACAATTGGTCGGAAATAGCAAAAAAAAAAATGAGAAATCATCTTTTCAGATGAAGCCCATTTTCATCTTGGTGGGTACGTTAATAAGCAGAATTACCGTATTTGTGGCTCAGAAAATCCACCGTTGGACTATTTTCTGTGGGGTGCACTTTTAAAGACAAGTGTTATGCCAACAAACCAGAGACAATGGAGCATTTGAAGGTCAACATTTGTGATGCCATGAGATATGACCCCATACACTCGAAAAGGTTTTCGTAAATTGGTCCAACCGAATGGGCTGCTGTGACTCCAGCCGCGGCAGCCATATGAACGAAATAATATTTCCTTTCTAACCGGAACAATTGCACTTCACAACAAAACAATAAATTGGGCAAACTTTCAAACTGTTTTTGTTTTATAGCATTTACAAATTGAAACTTTTTAATGGCCCAACCTGTACATGTTGTTACGGAAATCAGGTTGATCACCCCTTTGTTACATTGCTAAAAATAAGTAAAAAAAAAGTCACAGGAACACAAAAACAACTACAGGCTTATAACAAATAAAAATAAACGGCAACAACAAAACAGGCAGAAAAGAAAACAAATAACAAACAATGAACAACAACAACAAATCAACAAGAACTGAACAAAGTAGATGTTCACATTCGCATGGCTTTATAAGAACTAAATTCAGCACCTAGAGTTTGTTGGTTGTAAAGACCAGTTTAGTTGGGACTAATTCAGTAAAGAGAGTTAAGTGTGGATAACTCTAGGAGAAAAGGCTGTGATCGAATCTAAATTGTATCAACGATCGGATTATAAGATCTTTATTGCTTGTGAAAAGCTGCAAGCAGTGGAACACACAACTGTGTTAAATAAAGGATTTTATGTAAAAACCAAACATAAGATTTATTTTATCTTTACTGCAATCTACGAACTCACAAATAAACGTTTTTAAAAAAAGGTAAAAACGTAACAATATATATTGACTGCCATCCAGTATCACGATATTTACTGAACATATAGCATGCAATGGATCACGATTCCCATAACCAATATTAGAATAACGCAATATTTTGTTATCTGGATCACGTGATAAGTATTGAATGTGTAGCAGTGCTCTTAGAAATTGAAGCACAATTTTTGCTTTTTATTCTGTTATACTATTATTTGTATTATTGAGATATTGAATTGTTGCATAAACCTTTTTTTTCTATTAACAAAGAAGAAATTTTTTGTTTTTCAGAGCATATTTTTAAATTTTTAGATCATATTTTCGGATTTTTATTGCATATTTTATGCACTTGAAACACTTTTTAAGAGCACATTTCTGGTTTCCCTGGTAATTATCATCGCTAAGCTACATCTTTATCATCTACATCTGTATCAACATTTTATAACCAACGAATATGTGCAACATTAAAATAAAATAAATAAAAAATAACTTTTACTGGTTTTCCCCCACTGCTTAACATGAAATTGGGTTAAAATAAGATTATGTATTAAACCACTTTGGTTTTTTTTTAATTTGAAGAGATATTACAAAACCATACAAAAATTAATTAGTTTGAATAACAAATTATAGAACGAAAACAAAAAAAAAAACGAATATTTAATTATTTAAATATGAAAAATATATCTTAAAGGCATTTAAGATACCAAAGAAAAAAAGCAAAGACAGACAGACGCACACAAAAAAAAGAAGTGGGAAAGAAAAAGTAAAAGTTTCAACGCCCCACCAACAAAAGTGTTAATAACAATAATAAAGGAAATTTAAGAAAACACAAAGCCAAGCATAACTATCTCAATGATCAACAACAATAAAAAAAACAACAGCAATGACTATATAACAAAGAAAACATTATAACCTTCTAAATTACAAAAGAAATGGCAGCAAACAAAAAAATATTTTCTTTACTTTTTCTTAGAAAACGAAAATATAAAATTTTTTATATATAAAATAAGATAAGCTTTTGAAAATTTTGTAATAAAACACACACTCACACTCCAGCACAACCATTATAAATTGAAATCAAAAGTTATTTATTTTTTTTTTCATTTTTAAAATCTATTAAAATTTAAAGAAGATGAAAACTTAAGTTGTAGAGATTAAAAGTCGTCTCATCCAAACAAACCAACGAAAACAATGAGAAAAAACAAAAGACTTAAGACAGCTACACCAATAAAGAAACGTAAACACTGAGAAACGTATAAAGCAAACAAAACAATCATTTTATCCAAAACGCCTCTACCAATATTAGTGATCATTATCATCATCATCATCATCATCATCATCATCATCATCATCATTATTATTGTTCTCATTATCATGAACATATTTATTGGAATTAAATTTTTTTTTTATTTTAAAGATCATCAACATCATCATCATCTACGTAATTAACATCATCGTTATGATTTAATTTTTATTCTTGTTATCTCAGCATGTTTGTTACTCGTTGTTGTTTCAACTGCATTTATTAAAAGATGTGTTAAAGGTTTTAGCCTAGATTTTTTTCTTGTTTATGTTAAATTTTATACGACAATTTGTTTTTAAATGTTTTAATAGTTGTTGTTGTTGCTACAGCTGTTCTGTTGTTTCTTATTAACACTTTGTTATTAATTAAATTTTTGTTTTTAGGAAAAGTTTCAGCATGTTTTTCTTGTTTAATTTAGAATTTTTTGTTTTTTTTTTTTCTTTAATTTTTAGCATGACAAAAACTATAAAGAAAAAAGAAAAACAAAAACACAAAGAAAATAAGAACAGAATTAGAATAAGAAAATAAAAACGGTTATTTAATTAAGACTGAATTAAATATGTATGTAAGAAAGTAGAAAAATAAACTAGATCAGCTTAATGTTAAAAAATAATTTTAATATAAATTTCTCTTATCTTACGTGATTAGTTTAATGGGTCGATTATGTATGACAATTAAACATAAGTTGCATTGCCGAACGGCAGCTAGAAATTTGCAGTTGCCTATATGCAAAATTGAAATTAATCGATTTTTAGTTGTCAGTTCCTATACGTAATACAATTTTCAGGAACTGCCATTCATAATCGATTTATAAATCGTTTCTTATTCTGCATATGTATGCATGTACCTTACATATTTACGTATAGCGTGTTTTTTATAGAGGTACAGAACTTTAAGTTGGCATTACTTTTCAAGATGGCGACCGATTTAATAGCTGTCAAGTGATTTATTCTCAGTTTGTTTTAGCAATTCCTCATGAATAGACTCGCGCCTGAACAACGCTTGCAAATAGTGCAATTTTCATTTTGAAAATAATGGTTCTGTGCGGAAAATGTATCGCGCACTACGTCCATTTTATTGTCGACAAAATCGTCCATCAGAGCAGTTAATTCGATTAACCATGGAACGTTTTCACACCACGTTTACTCTTATTGATAACTCGCATCCCCAGAGACGCTGTACGGTGCGTACAGAAGAAGCTATCGCTGCTGTAGAGCGTAGCGTTGAGGAAGACCCGAATGAGTCCATCCGCCATCGAGCACAGGAATTGGATCTGTGTTCATCCACTTTATGGAAGATTTTGCGGAAAGATCTTGGTTTGCGTGCTTACAAAATCCAACTCGTGCAGGAATTGAAGCCAAACGATCATCAAGTAAGGCGTAGATTCGTCGAATGGGCCCAAAACGAGATTACCGTTGTTCCCGAATTTTGTTTAGCGATGAAGCGCACTTCTGGTTGGCTTCGTCAACAAACTGAACTGCCGCATTTGGAGTGAAGGTAATCCTCAAGTGTATGTGGAAACACCGTTACATCCAGAAAAACTGACTGTTTGGTGCGCTTTATGGGCTGGTGGAATCATTGGTCCGTACTTTTTCAAACGATGGTGGCCAGAACATTACAGTCAATGGTGATCGGTATAGAGCCATGATTACTAACTTTTTCATTCTTGAATGAATAACCATGATGTCCAGGAGATGTGGTTTCAACAAGATGGCGCAACATGTCACACAGCTCGTGCCACAATAGATTTATTGAAAGACACATTTGGTGACCGCCTAATTTAACGTTTTGGACCTGTGAATTTTCTTCCAAGATCTTGTGATTTAACACCGCTAGACTACTTTCTGTGGAGCTATGTAAAGTTATTGGTCTATGCGGTAAAGCCACAAACGCTTGACCATTTGGAAGACAACATTCGCCGTGTTATTGAAAATTGAACGTCCAGATTGGACTACATTGGCGCCAGCCGTGGCGGTCATATGCCGGAAATCATATTTAAAATGTAATGCCACAAGATTATCTTTCGGATAAATAAAATTCATGTCAATCGAATAATCAATCCATCGTTGTTTTATTGCAACTTAAAGCTCTATACCTCTATAAAAAACACCCTTTACATACATCTATGGACATACGTATATTTTATAGATATTTTTAACGCTTTACACTGACATAGCTTACAATCAAACGTTAGAAACATTTAAAATAACCGTCTTTGTGAAGTGTCGAGTGAACATGATCGCAGATAATTTTTCAGCTTGGCGACCGTCTTTAAATGTACGAACTTATTCCCCAAGCTACACTTATTCCCAGGACTCAGTCACAGCTTTTCGACGTGCTATGTTAATCAGCGGGCATCTACAATTACAAAAACTAAAAAAAGCCGCAATTGAATTCATTCATTCATTTATTCATTGTTTCCGTATTCGCGATTTATGTTACTTTAAAAAATTGGAAAAATTGAACCGGAGTGTATGTTTGTTAGAATAGGTCAGGTTAGGTCAGGTGAGGTTAAGAGCCTTAATTCTGGTTGATTCTAAGATATTTCACTTAATCTAAACAGGCCAATAGTGATGCCACAAAATACAATGATGTAAAAAATAAACAAAACAAAGTGCCCACCATATCCAAGCCGGCTTCGCTGGTGAAAATACCGATACAAGCAAGCGGACTTTTCAGCAACAATGTAAGGTTCCCTTCAGCCTCGATATGACTAGAAATTCCAGGAACATGTGTCTCTCAGTTGCTACCTTTTCTTCACAGCAATAACTGTACAACGCTGATTCACTACACCCAAGACGGACCGCATGTTTGCCACTAGACTATGGTCAGAGAGTATATTTTTCTCCAATCAACAACCGTACATAACTCACTTGACTGCTTACATAAAGAAATATGTCATCATTTTTCGGAGAACATTTGGCTTTCCCAGCACTTAAGATACAGAAGAAGCACCTGGAGCGTCGTGCATCGTCTAGCCAATTCATTTGCCACACAATTTTTTACGGCATTGCTGAGAACTGGTATCTATATGGGTATCATATGGGCCTGATATCAAAATATTCTACCATTACAATAAATGACAGGCGATATTCCGTTCGAATATAAATCCAGAGACTTGATTGCCACCTGACTCTCGGTATAAATGCATGCCCTCCTAATCGTGGTTATTTTCTCTGCAAGACAGTTAGTAACTTCCCGAAGGGCCATCACGTCCGTCTAAAAAGCTGCTGCAACGATCTGGCAGTCTATACGACCCTTTTAGTAATGTCTGAAGAGAAAATACAATTTTAGAATCAGCAGTGAAGAATCTTAAACAAGATAATTAAGTTTCTTTAAAAAAAATCTCCAATCTTTGTTTAATACCCAAAATTTAGCAAAAATATCACATTTTTAAGTTATACACCCAATAAAAATATTTTTTATGTTTCATCTCGTGAAAGTCAAGTTCATTTTTGATGAATTTCTTTTAATGAATACAAAGAAAAAATTATTTTAATTAAGGTTTGATTTGATTGGAAAACTCCATAATAATAATAATAAAAAAACTATAATAAAACAAATAATGAAATAAATTACAATAAAGCGATGATTCGTGCAACAAAAGTTGATATTTATAAAAGAAAAAATACAAATTTTGTTAACAATTACAAAAGAAAACACAAAAAAAAAAAATTTGAAAGAAGACAACTTTTTTCTTAAATGACTGCTGAGCACAATGACAAAGAAAAAGTCACTTTCAAAGTCAACTTTGTATGGAAAACAAAAAAAAGCCAAAAAAATAGTCTGAACCAATAAGAAAAAAACAATGAAAAAACACTGGTACGGGTACACTGATACTCAATGGTGGTGCACTACAAGTGATGTTGTTTGTTGTTCTTGTTGTTGCTGTTATTAATGGCGGCATGAATTAATGCTATGGGACCTTGACATTTGCAACATTATGTTGCACATTTACAATACAAAATAAGTTTTACATCTTTAGCAGCAACACAATAACAATAACAATGACAACAAGAAATTTTTAGCAGCAATGACAGGAGCAACAACAACAAAAAGCTGAAATAAAACGCGTTTTACATCTTTTTTTTAAGTTTCTATATAAAAACAACAACAACAAAATGAAGTCAATGTTGCACTGAAAAATGAAAAAGAAAGTGCATATGGCTGGAGTCTTAATTGTTGGTTTCAATAATGTTGCTGGTGCTGGTTTTCAAATGCAGATGTTTTTTAGTTTCAATTAAGCATTCAATCTATCTGATGATGATGACGACGATTTGAACTGAGGAGATATGATAAACGTAATAATGATGATGATGATGATCATAATAACTGTATTGTGTTGTTGTTGTCCTTTTTTTGCTTTATAAACAACATTATTCTCACATACTCGTACATACTTTGGCTATGCAACACTTTCTCCAACGTTACCTTTTTTTAAGCAAACAAACAAAAAAAAAACTTACAAATTTTTGGTGAGATATCTGTCTGCTGTTGCCTTAAAATAAACTTTTGTTTTCTAAAAAGGAAGAGTATCTTCTCTGGTCTCATCTCCTGCGTTTTCAAGTGCTGAAATAGTTTCTTAACCTCTCAGCTTTAGCGATTCCTTGGGATACCAACAGACATGTGCTATGTGGTAATTCTGTGCAGCCTTCAGAGTCTTGCATGTAAATAATTTTTCAACGTTTTTTTATTTTTTTTTTTTTGTTTTTTCATATCAACTTTTCTTGTCTGCCTGAAATCCAGTCACGAGAAGAGCAAAACAACTGAATATTTTGATAGTGAAATTACATTTTTATCTTTTTTTTTTTTAGTTTTTATAAGTTTCTTTTTTTCATTTAAAATTCAGTGCAAAAAAAACAATTCCAAGAAGTTGAACCGTAACAACACCAAAAACCATGAAACTTACTTTTCATTGACAGATTTTGAGCTGTGCCATACAGTGGAGTAGAAAACTGAACAAAATTCAATATACATATGTACATAGATAGGTAGAAATGCCCTCGTACTCTATTAAAAGACATCATGTAGAAGCACTTTGGATAACGTAGCTTTCTGGAGTCTAAAATTTTTCATGATGAGATAATGATCATCGATTCTGTGATGTACTGTATTATCAGCTTAAGTTCTCGTTTTCATAATCATTAGAAAATATTTCACAAAGTAAATCTTTAATTTTATAATCTATGTTACCTTATTTAAGCCTGAACTAAATAATGTGCACGTTTTTAGTAAAAGCGCACTCTCATAATGGTCATCTCACGAAATCTCATAGTCAAAGAACAAAGTGACACATGGCAATGTATGTAACAAATATGATGTAACAAGTCATTCAGTAAGTTCGTAAGATGACACATAGATGGCGTTACTAGAATTTTGTCCATATGATTCTTATTTAGTACTAACGATATGTGTATAATTTTGACAGCAATCTGACTATTGATTCGTGAGATATAGCATTTTGTGTGAAGCAACTTTTGTTATTGAAAAAAAAATGGGAAAAAGTGAATTTCGAATTTTGATAAAGCATTGCTTTATGATAAAAGAAAAAATACAGTGGAAACCACACAATGGCTTAATAAACATTATCCGAACTCTACTCCATCGAGACAAATGGTAGAGAAGTGGTTTGCTGAATATAAACTTGGTCGTACCAGCACAAATGATGCAGAGCGCAGTGAACGTCCAAATGAGGCTGCTATTCCAGAAAACATAAAAAAATTCACAAATTGGCTATGAACGATTGCAAATTGAAGTTGCACGAGCTAGCTGACATTTTAAAGATATGAGATGGTAGTGTTTTTACCATTTTACACGAACATTTGGGTATGCCAAAGCTCCGTTTAAAGTGGGTTTCGCATGAGCCCTCAAATCGTGCTACAAATTGATAAAAACGATGACAAAATTGAATGAATTGGACTTCGACATGCTTACTCACCTAATGTATTTTCAGATTTAGTTACAAGCGACTTTATCTTGTTTTCAGATCTTAGGAGAATGCTTGCTAGAAGGAAATTTAAGTCCAATGATGAAGTAGTCGCTGAAACTGAGGTCTATTTTGGCGAGAAAAAGAAATCGTACTATAAAAGTGGTATCGAAAAGTTTAAAAATCACATTACTCGTTGTATCGCCCTCGAAGACAACAATGTCCTACGAACTTGTTGCATGACCTGTTAATAGTATTGGGTGATTTTTTTACAGTTACACAAGTTTAAATTATAACAAAACAAAGATATATATTTTTTCTTATCAATGAAACGAGCTGTGGTAGATTGAAAATTTAATGACATTAATGTTTAAATATGATTTCGGCCATGTGCCCGCCACGGCTGGCGCATACTAGGCGCAATCTGGAACACCAGTTTTCACAAATTACAAATAACACTTCGAATGTTGATTTCCAGGTGTTTAATTGTCTCTGATTTATCGACGTAGACAAGTGACTTTACATAACCCCATATAAAATAATCCAGTGGGGTTAAATCACACGATCTTGGTAGCCAATTAATTAGATCATTACTTGAAATTACTCTTTCATCAAATGTTTCTTTAAATAAATCAAATGTAGCGCGAGCTGTGTGGCATGTCACACCGTCATTGTTGGAAGCACATGTCATTAAGACTACTGCCAGTTAACCAAGTTCCGAAAAAATTTCGAATCAGGTCCCTATATCATCGACATTAACATTCTGACCATGAGTGTTTTTGAAGACATATGGACCAATGACTCAGCCAGCCCATAAAACGCTACAGTCATTTTAAAACAAAACAGTCATTATCTGTGGGTGTAACAATGTTTCGACAAAAGCTTGTGGATTATTCTCACTCCAAATGCGACAATTCTGCTTATTTATGTACGTACCCATTCAACTAAAAATGAGTTCAATATCAATATTTCAATATTCAGTATTTGTGCTTCAGCCCATTCACCGAATTGGCGGCAGTATGAGGCTATCTATAATGAAATGTCTAACCAAAAGCACCTATCAGCTGTTAAATCGGTTGTCAAGTAGAGCAGTGTTGCCAACTCAAAGTTATGAACCTCTAAGAAAAACATTCGATAGGTGTTACTAAGTTCTCAAATATTTTGTGCTCAAAATAGAGCGAAATTTATTAAAATTAACAAATATTTCAGTTTTATAATTTAAACCATTTAATTTTTATGAATTTTTTTTTCAACTTATAAAATGTTTTAAAAATATTTTTTATTTCAACGCAACAGTTTTGCACATCGCTGTACTTCGATGTAGATCGTAATGGCACGGTGTATGTATGAATCGATAATGTTTGCTGCATATTTAAAGGGTGGTACTTTAAAATTTCACAAAAAGACAAAAAATACGATTTAATCAATCGTAACAAATGGAAAATAAAAAAGAAAAATAACGAAAATAATAATTTTATTCAGGGAGAGAAAGTAAATAATTATACGAGAAACAATTTCAATTTCAAAAATAAAGTATATTGAACGATCATATAACTTTTTTATAAAAGAGATTTTTGAAATAAAAGCGAAAAAACAGAAAAACAAAATACGACAGTTTTCAATAAACCGTAGTGGCATTGAGAATTTGTTTACATTGGAAGCGACTTTGAAGCAGTATCTTAAAGTTAGTGACCTAAATAACATCGTTCGTTTGCTACGAGTAAGTGAAGCATGAGGAAGAAAACTCGAATTTGGCAAACAAATTATTTGTATCTACTTGGTCCATTTTAAGATGAACAATTATTTTAACAAGCAAAATTGGCGCAGATTTTGGACTAACTATCTCACTTATATTTTATGGCAGAAGCGATATTGGTGATGGCCATCATGATAATGACAATCGACTTCTTTTAACACGTTTCAAATAATATGAACGTAGACAATCACCCTTATGATATTTGACGTCGGCAACAACAACGGCAACTTAAGTCAACGACAACATCAATTTTATGTTAATTTGGTATTCTGTAAGATTATTACGACGACTTAATATAATATCAATATCTAATATCCGAGTCAGCTGATTTAATTCTTTTATTGCTTTTTGTAAAATAAAAGTTCAGTGAAAATTATTAAAGAGTGTGAAAATAGAAAAGAGATAAAAACTAAAACAAAACTTTTTTCGCTTCAGTTATATGATATGTGTGATAATTCTTGGTAGTGTTGGAAATGGCACAAAATGGCTCAGATGATAAAAGGGCTTCAGAACTTAAAGCATTATTTGCTTGCTTGGATATGAGCTTAAGGCTTTTAACATTTTTTATGCCTTTATTTCAGGCCGCACAACTCCAGGAGGCCAATATGTGGAGCTATTTGCCGCGCACAACCACCTTGAACAATTAGTGAATGAACCTACTCACATATCTTGTGTAGATGGGCACCAAAATAACACCATCGACCTTTTCCTAACTACACATCCTGAAAAGTATGTAGTTTAGGTCTTTGCACCTCTCGGAAATTCGGATCACTGTACTATCTCTGCCTCATTCCCGTTCTCCACTTTTCGCAACGCTTCACATACAGCTACGATGCGCTCGGTTTTCAATTACGGGAAAGCTCGTTGGGCTGAGCTTAACGATTTCTATGGGCATTTCAATTGGAAACTTTGTTATCTTGATTCTAACGTGAATACCATGGCCGAAATGGTTGTCAATATAATAAAGCTAAAGATGGATAATTTCATCCCATCCAGAAAGCTTCCGATTAAATCAAATACTATTAATCTTGGTTTAATCAGACGTGCAAGCGTGCAGTCAGATCCAGAAAGGAAACATTCAGAAATTGGCGTAATAACAAATGCGATCATACTGATTTGCTACGCAAACATGCGAGATCTTCGTGCGTCGCAGTACTTAGGCGCGAAAAGTCTCTATACGAACAGCGCCTACGTGCTAAAGTTCTTAAGTTTCTTCTTTGCAGGTAATTCGAACTTGCCGGAGAGCGTTCAACCACTGCCCGAACTTGAAAGAGTATCAGTGACTATGCCTAGTATATACTTTCGAGCCCGTGCAGTTAAAAAGGCTCTTGCAAATCTCGACGTTAATAAATCTTCTGGGCCGGATGGCATTCCAGCGCTGGTCCTGAAGCAGAGCTCTTCGACGCTTGCGCGTCCATTGGCTAATCTTTTCAGTACGTCTTATCGTGCGGGTATTTTTCCATCTTGCTGGAAGATTCCTAATGTAACGCCAATCCCTAAAAAGGGTGAGGCTAGTACCCGTCCAATAGCAGTTTGTTCGGCACATTCCAAAGTTATGGAGAGTATGATTGATCATCACCTTGTGAAGTATTTGGAGTCCAACAATTTGCTGAGCGATCGTCAATACGGTTTCCGTAAGGGTCGCTCTACTGATGATCTGCTGGCGCTACTGTCTGAAAGGTGGAATAGGTCCATTTATGGATATGGTAAGAGTAAGGTTGTGGCCCTGGATATTTCTAAGGCGTTTGACATAGTGTGGCACGAGGCTCTCATATCCAAACTTATTGTCTTTGGTGTCGGTAGTCACTTCTGCCGATTCATATCGAGCTTTCTCAGAAATCGCACTATAAGAGTGGTTATAGACGGGATTTCATGCGACGAGTTCAGGATAAATTCAGGGGTACCGCACTTTCTCCAATTCTATTTCTAATATTTCTTAATGACTTTCTTTTTCTCACTTCTAATCCTATCTACTCTTTTGCAGATGACAGCAACATTTGTCATATATATTCTTTTGATCGGAGGCCGAGCCTTTTTGTGATTGGGGCAAAAAGGCGGAATATGAACGACACACTTACAAACGACCTGTCGAAAATCTCTGAGTAGGGTCGCACGAACAGGGTCGACTTTAATGCGCGCAAGACCCAATGTTGTTTTCTGACATACAGACGTGGTTGTGTGTTGTCATCTGTATCTATAGGTAATGTAGATATTGAGGAATCAGATGCTCTTGCTGTTCTGGGCATAAGAATTCACTGTGACGTTCGTTGGAACGAGCACATATTTCGAGTGTCGAAAGAAGCATTCAAGTGTCTCGGCTTTTCAAGACGGTGTAAGAAGAGGTCACTCCATCTGACTTCCTTAATATTTACAAGACCTATATCTGACCCAAATTGGAATACAACTCTCATGTATGGGCCGATGCTTCAAAATCTATTTTGGAGCTTTTCGACCGCGTACAGGAGAGAGCGAAGGTTTTTATTAATGACAGTAGGGTAGCCAACTCTATCGATTCATTAGAGTATCGTCGCAATGTGGCGTCTGTTTCATTGTTCTATCGGTACTATAACGGAATGTGTTCTGACGAAATTAAGGAATTAATTCCAAAAAATCATATATTTTTACGTAGTACTCGTATTTCTCGTAGAGCTCATCCCTTTGTAGTTGCTTGTCCAGTTAATCGTACAACGCATTATAGGGAGAATTCGTTCTTTGGTCGCACTATTCGTTTGTGGAACAATCTTCCTACGAATGTTTTTGCTGCTACTTACGACATAAGCAAATTTAAATCGTAAGTCCACCGACACTGCTCTATCTATCCTCCTTCCCACAACCTATTTTACTAGTACCAGCACAATGCACTGCATGAGTAGGGGTTATTCCCTGAGTGCTGGTCTTATTGAAAAAAAATATCTATATTTATATATACGTTTGTCTAGAGCAAGCCCAATACCTAGTATGTGTATTTCCGCCCGAAAGGTTAATTGGTTTACGTGGCTACCCGTAGCTTCTACGAGTGTCACGTAGTGTAATCGGACACCGCTTGGAGCATTGCCACAAATGCTCGAAAACCGCACAAATGTTCGATAACCCACTTAGAGGCATAGGCTTCAACAAGAATTTTCCATCTTACACACTTTTGACAATAAATTTTAATTTCTTCCATGACTAATTGTTATTTAAAAGATTTTGTCACATTGTTCATCACCATGTATTCTTTGGGCGCCCTTGACGGCGACTTTCTTGAGGGTTCATTCCAACACATTTCCATGTTTTATTAAAATTCATTTATTTTATTTATTTTAATTTATTTATTAAAAACTAGTGTACTTAGCGGCAGACTCAGTCAGCCGCATTATAGCATCTTTCCACATGATACCAACAACTGTGTATGTAGTTGGTTTCTTTAACTTTTCTATTTATTTTCTTTGTAACTGAAATTTTATCTATAATTAAAATATTTTATTTTTACTTTATTCTCCTTTCAGAATAAAAAAAGTAGCAGTAGTAATAATAGTAATGATGGTAAAAATTCAGCCTCCGATAAAACGCCAAAAACTCTAGTAAATAACAACAGCAGCAGCAACAACAACAATATTAATAAAAGCAGCAGTATGAGAGACAGTAACGTTTGTGGCAAACACCATTCATCATCATCATCATCACCATCAGCAGCATCAGCAGCAGCAGCGAATGGCAAAACAAATTGGAAGGTAAGTAATGAAGAAGCTGAAGAAGAACAGAAACTTTTTTTATAAATTTAAAACCTCAAAAATCAAATACTTTAAGAAGAAGAAGAAGAAACATATTTGGCAATACTAATAACGTAATATCACACATGCACATACCAAAAAAAAGACAAATTCAAGTAAAAACAGTTAAAATCTTTAAATAAAAATAAGTTCAACGACCGACGACCGGCTGCTGGCTGTTTATTTTTAGAGAGTGGACCTTTACACTCTACCCAAATAAGTAAACACACATTTAAGTGCGTGCACACAATGACACAACCATATAAAGAAGAATTACAATCGCTTACAACACATTACATGTCAAGCTGAACTTACATCGTTGCTGTCTGTTTGAGTTGATTGGATAGAAAATCAGCTTCAAGAAAAGAAAAAAGAATTTTTTTTTTTATTTCATCATTTTATTGGCATGACCAGTCGACATTTTCAGTCAAACTGTGTAATGATTTTATGAATGATGATGATGTTTATGATTTTTTTCTTTTTAAGTTTTTTAATTTCTTTTTTTTATTTGCAATAACACGGGCATGTGCCAATAACATTTGACCCCAGCATGTTCGAAAAAAAGTGGAAAGAAAATCGAAGAAAAATGAAAAATGTTACACGCATGCACTGATAATACACTGAGAGAAAAAATTATCTAGATTAGCTAGATTTTAAATCTTCTTTAACACGGTGCAACAAAAAAGAATGAAGTTGAAATATCTGGGGAATAATACTACTTTTCTGATAGGCGCTGTCGAGGAAACAAGGATCTATTTTTTGAATTTCGAAACACCTCTAAAATCTCGAGTTACGGGAAAAACATCCGGTTTTTCGGGCCTTCATGCATAATTGAGCTGAATATTGTCAAATTTTCAGTTTCCTTTTGGATTAATAATAACTTAATAACTTCGTCAATTTTTAATCGATTTCTAAAACGTAATACTCATTTTATTCATAACTAAACATAATTTCTTAATTAATTCATAAAACGGTACGGTTCCTATGTTATATCGGGTGGGCAATTTAAAAGTTTAAATTTAAAAATGCAATAAAACAGAAACGGTTTTAAATTTTGTAAAATTTATTTTTTTGTTATGAAGTAAAATTGTTCCGGTTAGAAATGAAATATTATTTTTCGTTCATATGGTTGTCGCGGCTGGCCTCACAGTACCCCGTTCGATCGAACAATTTTAGAGAAGTTTTTTGAGTGTATGGGATCGTATCTCAGTAATGGCATCACGAATGTTGGCTCAACTGTCTCTGGTTCGTCGCCATAACACTTGTCTTTAACAGCCCACAGAAAATAGTCCAACGGTGTCAAATCGCAGCTTATCGGCGGCCAACTGACATCACCATTTCGGCTAATTAAACGGCCATCAAACGTTTGACGCATTTAATCGACTGTAGCAGGAGATGTGTTGCAAGAGTCATCATCCTGTTGAAACCAAATATCGTTCACATCAATACCATGAAGAGCGGGCACAAAAATCGGTTATCATGGTGCGATAGGTGTCTTCATTGACCGTAAGGGTTGCAAAATATGAAATATGGGTCAATGATGTCTCCGCTCCGCCATCCGCACCAAGCAGTCACTCGTAATAAGTGCATTGGTTTCTGTAAGACCAAGTTTGGGTTTTCTGAGCCCCTGAGCTTACCCACCAAGATGAAAAAGACTCTTCATCCGAAAAGATGATTTTAAATGATGATAAATGAATATCCAATAATTCCCAACGTTGCTCAAGCGTAAATCGATTCATGTCGTTCAGCGGGGATAATACACTGAATTTTGTGACAGATTCGAAATATCCGCTGGTTCAAATTTAAAAATAATATAAAATTGTACGCAAAACGCATCTAAACTTGAAAAATGTGAAAAAGTTTGAATGAAAAATGTGTCTGTTTGAGAAATACACCCAGATTCTTCAAAGATACTTAAACGGCATATACAGTGTGCGACAAAATATATGCTCGAACTTCTGGTTAATACAAAATGTCTCAAGAACAAAAGCAAACATTTTGGGATCTTAAGCAATTTTATTTATTTATAAAGCTAATCATCTAAATTCACTAAAAAAATAAAAAATAAGTCCTATTAAACTTAGAATAAATCATTTTAGGCGTTGAACACAGTTTTTTAAATGCGACAAAACAATAGCACTTCTTCAATAAATTCACTTAAAATATTAATTTTACTTATATTTAGTTGCCTAATCATTATTTTTTTAAAGTTCCTTATATATTTATGTTATGGACTCAATTGGGTTCGATAATGTTTCACCAGAATTTTCGTTCAATGCAATTTCCACTTGTCAATAACGTTTGTTCTTATTTCTGCAATTATCGCGATATATTTTGAGATCTACAATATCACATAGATTTTCTGGGGATTGAGATCTGGCGAATGCGCTAGACATTTTAAAACGTTGATTTGTTTGCTTACAAAGCACATTTTCATCCATTTATCTGTGCATTTTGGATTGTTGTCGTGTTAATATCTCTAAACAAGTGGCATTTTCTCCTCTACATACGTACGGTATCAATATGTATTCCTAGATATCCTTCTATTTTATGTATTGGCTCAATTCCATGGCCTGAATTGCATTCCCAGACTAAAACATTTCCTTCTTTATGTTTTACTGTGTCTTTGGTATACCGAGAATTAAGGTGTTGTCCTTTTTATTTAGCTTAACAGTCTAAATCCATAAGAACGTCTCACATTAAACGTGGATTCGTTAGAGAAGAGTACGATCTTCCATTAAAAGTATACCTAAGCTTAATAGCTCGTCTATAAATTCCATTTTGACAAATATGTTTTTGGCGAAAGTAAATGATCTTTTTGCACTTCGACATGATACTAATCCATCGTCTATAGAACGTGTTTGGAAGCATCTAATCAAGATATTTAATTTTAATAGATTTTTTATACACCTTCCTGATATAAAGACATACTTTTTATTAAACGGAGTATCGCCATCAACTCTGTGTATGGTTGTCAATGAGCCTGATGAACGGAAAACAGCTTATAATACGGTAAATAATAATGTGTTGAATTCCAAATTTCTTTGCGATTGATTTCACTGATTCATCTTTATTATAATCATATGTTATATTTTCCTCTAATAGCTAATTACTTTTAGCTATTTTTGTAGAATATTGCAAATAATCGTTGACTAGGGGCAGAGTTTGATAGATTCGATACGATCATACAGACGTTCAATTTTCTTTAAGTTTTCCTCTAAGGCTGAAATGATAGTTTTTGCTATTGAATGATTTTTGTCGTGTCAATTTAACTGTTTAACTACTTATTTCTTGCTATTGTTTTGACGCATGCAAAATAGTGGTTTTGTTACTTTAACATACATTTTTGCTGTTAAAAATTTGTTTGTCTTTGTTTCTGTCTTTTCTTAGAAAAAAGGCTATATAAGCGTTATAAGTTAATAAATCAAATTAAAATTCGAATGAGCTTTTTTATGTTATGAAGATATGTATATGATATCAAGTTCAAGCTCGTGCATATGTTTTGTCGCATACTGTATATCATCCAAAAGGTCTGTTTTTTCTTTCCAAATCCGAAAGTTAAAATCGTTTAATAACTAAGTTGTTAAATGCACGAGGGTCCGATAAACCGATTTTTTACCCGTAAGTCGAGATTTTCGAGGTGTTTCGGAAATTCCAAAAACAAATCCTTGTTCTCCTTAATAGCGCCAGGTGTTTTGTCGCAGACTGTTATTTAATAGACCTTAAGTTTCCAAGGTGCGGCATATATATTTTAGACAATCTTTGGGAATGTTAAATTTTCTATATGGATTAAACATTTTTGATCAGAATTGCCAACTAAAAGTATTCACACATATTCTTACAAATTTTTCTAAAGCGATCGATATAAAAATCTTTGTTAGAAACGTGCCTGAATTGCCAACTTTACGCAAAAATTTCAAAATATTTTTTTGAAGAAATTATAAGAAAATAATATCCTACCACACTTTCTTAAAATATGTTTTGAAAATTCCGTATTTCACAAATTTTTTTTAATTTTTAAATTTCTTTCAGTGTACCCTGCTTAGCAATTCAAACTAAAATTCATTCGTAACAATTTTTTTTCCTTTTTTGAAATGAAATTTTAATTATATTTTTATTAAAGCAATGAATTTCTCTATTTGCAAAAACGTGCAGGAAAATGGAAAATTAATAATAGAAAAAAAATAAAAACATATTTATATTTTACGCAATATTGACCTGATTTTCCACAGAGCCATAATAAAAGTGTTATAATAGGAAATCGATCGCTTACCTGCTTTATATTTCATTTAAGGAAATTGTGTTTTTAAAAGAGTTTTTGTTATTGAATTGAAATTAATAAAGTTGAATAATATAATTCGCTCTTAAACACTGTCAAAGTGAAAATTATTGGTTTTTTTCAATATTTTTGAGTAATAGATATATGGGGTCATTTATCGATCAATTTTAATAAAATATTTTAATGTCGATAAGGTTATACATGCAATATTATTAGGCCTTGTTCGAATTCTAAGAACCCAAGACAGCTAGTGTGCTCTTTATAAACATCCCAAATATATGACTTTCGAACATGATACCAAAATGCTAGATAAAGTCGGTTGTGGTATATAAAAGAGGGTTCTGACATTAGACTTTCTTATAGGTTGCCAGATGGGTATTTTATGGCCAAGGTTTTAAATAATTCTGGTCAGCAGGCTGCAATAAAGTCCTTTACTGTCGTCATCTAGACGTCTTTCCTCGTCCATGGATGCTGGAAGTTTTTATTTTGGAAAATTCGGCTCATACGAGGGTAGCTCTTATATGGGTTTCAAGACACAGATATGGTCGGAGATTGTATTAATGACGAACTGGCTAGAGCGGGTATAGGGCTGGCAATTATCGTACAGGAACCGAGTATAAATGTTTCGACTGCCTTAGTTAGGCTAGATATCCTCCGGATGTTGTATAAAGAGGCTAGGTTTTGTTGACATGAGGGTAAGTGCGGCATCGGTAGGCTCTGCTGGACCGACCTGGATGATAGGACGGTTACCGCTCTGCTTTCCCTTAATCGTATGGTTCTCCATCGCATTATTTCACGGAAAGGCATGTCGATAGATTCAGCTTTCCGTAGCATGACTTTTGCAGGAGCTGTGGTTTCAAAGAATAGAAGAAGGCTATCTCCTACCTCATGTGTCAGTAGCCAGCTACTTCCTATCATTTTCGGCTGAACTCTTCAGTATAATGGTTGCCGCGAGGTGGGATCTTAACTTAACCCAACCTGGATGATAGCGTGTTTTTCTATATGAACTAAAATATAATATGTAATGTATCCGACCAAGTGTCATCTCCTCTGGTCAAATATTGCTCAAGATTCCGCTTGGAAATGAGGTCCAGATGATTTGGATACCTGGACTCTGTGAGATAGATGGTAATGCAATAACGGATGCATTGGCCAGGTTCCATGACACCATATATCGGTCCGGAACCTTGCAGTGCAGAATCACTTACTAACATTCCTCAAACTAGTTAAAGATTGGGAAATTGCCGGATGTTTGGAACACTGAAAAAGGGACTTCGCCACTCTATGGCGGCGATCAGTCCGTAATTGTGCCATGTGCATGTTTCTTAATGGCCGCTGTACACTAAGAACGCGGTGACAGATGTAGATGTTGGTAGACTGTGCACAGGCAATAGAGACAGCGAAACATATATTGCGTGAATGAGGGGTTTTTGATTGATTTAAGTAGAAATGCCCAGGTAGACATAGGGTCTCACTGGGCAAAATATCCACAATTATGGTTTTAGATCAGCTGGTGTTCATTAGGAAGGCAGCAGATCTGCTGAACAATCTATAGATCGGAAGGGCACAGTAATAGTAATGTAATGCTAACCAAAATAACCAAAGTCTCTAGAGCTCTCGGTGCCCATGGTACCATGGTATTTGGTAGCTCAAGCCCAAGGTGTCATAGATCACTAAGTGTTTACACGAGTCACCAGGTTCTACTAATAGTGTATGTCTTATTAATCGACAGACAGAATATTAACTCATTTGCTGCAAGTTTTCACTGGATTGCCTCAAATCTATACGAATGGGTTATAACTTCGTCCATAAATTTCTATTAGAATTCGATGGGCCCTTTCCTTTAACGAAAAAGAATAATATGGGGGTTATACCCATATTCATAATAATTATTTTTGATTTATAAAATGCTTTTAAAAGACATTTTCATACAAATTATGTTTTATAAACCTTTTGTAAATCGAAAATATTATTATGAATATGGTATGGTGGTTACACTTGTAAAATTTTATTTAATTACTTTTAATCTCGGCGTCTGTTGTAATTAAGCAAAGGTTGACACAAACAATCAGACAGACATACTAAAATTGATGCTGAGTCTAAACTACTACAAAGTATTAAAATACATATACGAGTATGTACTTTAAAAGTATTTCATTAATTGTTTTTTACTTTACTTACTAGGTACCTTTTATTACAAAATCACATTCAACAGACAGTGATTAGCCTTAATAATCTTCATTCTAGGTTAGTCGAAATTAAGTTATGAAAAGATTTTAACAAGAACGATTAAAATTGAAATCAGAACAAGAACAACAACGATAATAATTAACCTATTAAAAGATTACAACAGATAATAACGAAACAATTGTTCTTTCCTCTCAAATATTCAATATTTCTCGATTAGTTGGCATGTGTGGTTTAACCGCAGATGTGAATAAAAGAGCAACAAAAATATAAACATTTCAAAAGTTGACATGTGTGGTACTCACAGTTGGTATTGCATTAAATTATACTTTTAATAGCAATTGTGCGAACGTATGTATATGTTTATTATTAACACACACATACATACATATAGACGCTTTAACACTTAATAGTACGCGTATATTTGCATACTTAAACATAATTTGTTTGTTGTTTGTTTACATCTGTTTTGTTTCAAAAAGTTGTCTCTCTCTCTCTCGCTCTCTGTTTTTTAAATGAAAATGTTTTTTTAGTGAATTTGAAAATTACAACGAAACAGGGTTGCAAAATGAGAACATCAAAATTGTACTCAGTAGCTTATAAAATTGTACTTTTTCGACCTCAATTGTACCAAAAATATTTTTTTTATTAATTTTTTAAAATTTTTTATATTTTAAGTCAGCGCACAAAAAAGAACAACAAAATTTTAACATTTGTACTTAAAAGTTCATTTATACTTTAAAAGTATATCTTTTACCTTCTGTAACTGACGTGTAGTCTGACAGATACAACAAAAACTGTTTTTTGCATAACTTCGTGCAATTTGAATTAATAAAATCAATCATTTTATATTCTTAAGAATACTGTCTTTAATTTCAAATTTAAAGCTCATGTAAGCTTTACTGTTATAAATAAATAAGGCAAATAATCTGGTATTCGGAAACGTCGACAAAAATGTATGATTTTAAAAGTGGTGTCTATTAGACTCCACGTCAATACAATTGTTACAATTCGTGCACCACAGTTGCAGAGGTATAAGTACATGTTTAAAACTAAAACAGCAAAAATTTGATGACCTTAACAAATCTTTTGTCTAAATACGACCAGAAACTGTAGGCACATGAAGCCTATTTCGTTCTTTCGTTTTAATAAATCGCTTTAATGATAAACTAGTGAAAATACATTTAAAAAATAAACTGAGAATGTTCGTAAATTGTACCAAATGAGTAATTGGTGTTGTATTGTACATTTGAGTCTTAAATTGTACCAACTTTTTCAACCTTGCAGTGAGAGCAATACGAAAAACGATATTTTTCTTTTTATACTAATGCATAGGAGTATGTGTGAGTATTGTATGTATTTTATTTAAATGTTTACGAGATAAAAATGAATGCTGATTTAATTTTTTTATATATAATGCCGTATTTGCGTAATAAAATCTTAAAAAAAAAGAAAAACTTCAAGAAAAAAATTAAATCAAGTTTGATTACAACTGGTTCACTATGTTCGATCATGCAACATAAATAATAATGAGACATTCATACACATACATACAAAAACATTTTCATATACATACATATTTACAATATTAGTACGTACTAAAATGTGATTGTATGTTAAGTGTGCATATTATTGACATGCATATTGGGCAAATGATAAGTTATTATGGCGCCTAATAAAGAGCCCTTGACATTTTTTGTTCTTTCGTCAGTGTTTTTAGTTTTAAGACCTATCTTTCAACAATTCAAAACTTTGCTATTACTGCTAGGGTAACACACCTTAAACATCTCAAAAATTAACATGCCGGGAACCAAACTAGATAATTATCTTAAAACTTCTTTTAGGTTTTCAGCAGTTGTTGAAGTGATGTAGTAAATATTTACTCTGAAAACTACAAACCCATCCAAATTTTCACTTTTTTTTTAATATTTGATTGGATAGCATCGATCATGTTACTCAACTTTTAATTGAATTTACCAAGTTTTTCACGACTTTAGAACTTATTTTATTCCATTTATCCAGAAGAATTGTTTTCAGTTGTGATATAATTCGATTTTCATGTTTTTCAACATATTTTTCCAAAATTTTCTAAATATGCTCGATGGGATTGATGTCCAAACTTTGACGAGCTGTAACTAGCATATGTGGTGTGTTTAAAAAAGCCACGTCTTCACTTTGTGATCCATGTATTTCGGATTGTTATATTGCTCGATATAATCATTTTTAAAGCACTTTTGCGTAGATTGCTTTTATGTATATCCAAATAAACACATTTTGCAACAACCGCCGAAGACATATTTTTTTGGATTTAATACCTCTCCTTGTCTGTGCCACAGTCTTTAACGTCCAGCAGAGTTAAATATGTTGTATTTCGGTGCATCAATAAAAGCAACTACATTTTACGAGGGCAGATTGATATTGAAGCTACCTAAGTAGGAAAAAAATATTTTTTTTTCAAAAACCATTCATTCCTCAACATAGTCTCCTTTTAGATCAATACACTTAGTAAGACGATTTTCCAACTTTTTTATACCATCTGAATAATACGATTTTGTGAATTCCTCAAAATACGCATTAGTTTCGGTAATCACTTCTTCGTTTGAGATGAATCTTTTTCCTGCAAGCCATTTTTTCAAGCTTGGAAACGAGAAAAAGCCACTAGGGGCTAAATCTGGACTATAAGGTTCATGATCAACCTATTCGAAGTGAATTTCTCATAGTTTTAGCATCGTATCCAATGCTGTGTGAACCGGTGCATTGTCTTGAAGAAAGAGCACTTTTTTCTTGTTTAAATGTGGTCGTTTTTCCTTGATTGTATCAACCAATTGATCCAATAATGCACGATAATACTCTCCTGTGATTGTGGATCCCTTTTCAAGATAATCGATGAACAATATTCCGTGTGCATCCCAAAATACAGTGGCCATAACCTTCCCAGCCGATTCTTCGCTGTCTTCGCCTTCTTCGGAGCACTTCCACCAGCTTCCACCCATTGTTTCGATTGATTTTTGGTGTCAGGTGTGTAGTGGTGGACCCACGTTTCGTCAACAGTTATTAATCTACGCCAAAAATCAGCAGGTTTATGCTTTATCATGTCCAAACACCGCTGTGAAGTGATCTGTCGAACTCGTTTTTGTTCGACACTGAGCAAACGCGGCACCCATCTTGCCGATAGCTTTTTCATATGCAAATGTTCATGCAAAATGTTGAACGCACGTTCATATGATATGTTTACCATTTCAGCAATTTCATGGATTTTGACCCGGCGATCATTCATAACGATATCGAAGATTTTCTTGATATTTTCTTCAGTAACCACCTCTTTTGGCCTTCCTGTTGATGGTATTGTTGCAGTGCTTGTTCGGCCCCGTTTAAATTCAGCAATCCAATATTATCCCATATAATCTGACGGAGCAAATTCGCCGTCATGTTTATCAAGTGTTTCTTTTGTCTTTCTCGCCGTTTTGCCTTTCAAATAATAGTGTTTAACCACTACACGAAATTCACTTTTTTCCATTTTCCACGAAACACAAAAGTTGCTTACTTCAAACGACTACAACAAATAAACAGATCGTAATTTCTAAGAAAGAAAAAGTTTTTGTGTTTGTGCTGCCATCTAGCTCTAGGTAGCTTCAATGTCAATCCGCCCTCGTAGAGTCTTTGGTTCTATTTAAATTGGTTTTTAAAAATCTATGCTCTTGCCATTGCTGATTATACTTGACTTGTTTTTTTTTCTTGGCATATGTGAAATTATATCAGAAACAGTTAAGCATCTTGAAACAGAATCGGGTGTATTTGATGTTCGTAAATAGATTTTCCTTGATGATTTGGTTTATACAGCGCTTATTATTAATGTTGGTTGGTTGATATTTGTCACCGGCCAGCCACAGGTTTGTTTTAAATCCTGCTTGCTTTTATTATAATATAATATTCTTTAATATTACATGACTATTGCTGTTGTTTTTACTTTTTCACTTCCAGTTTCAAGAAGGCCCTTTAAAAGACAGGCTTGGTAACTTTTTTCATATATGTACGGCTCAGCATAATACAATTACTTTTTAAAAGACTTAAAATAAATACAATACAGACAAAAGTGCTCGTACTTGTAATAATACCAACATATTTAGGTCTTAAGTTTGTTTGAGTTTCTATATGAAAAAGTGTGGCATATCATGTTTAATGAATCAGTAGTGATTATAGTTTGTGGTTTACAAGTAAAAAAGAATTTATTTAAATTTTTTTCCTAACCTCTTAAGAAAGTTGTCATGGAATATAAGATTTTTAATGCTTATTTGGTTCCAAATAGCCTTTATATGACATTTCTTGTAAACTTAATTAAACCTTACACAACAGTGTACTTTTTAGAAAAAGAAGAGTGATGCATGACTCATTTGGTTACTTATCAGTTAACCAACTCAAAAATATATTGATTTTTACCGATTTTACCGAGATTAAATTTATATGAATAATAGGATAGAGTTATCTGTTGTCCGAATCGACTGTTACCATAGCTTTGCTGTGAATCAGAGAATGTAGTCTTATATTAACGGAGTACTCCTCTGGGCTACTGCAGTGGATTGACTCGTCTACCGTAAGGACGTATCCAGTACCTATTACCTGTGACCAAGGTGAAAGTATAGGAATACCTGGAAAAACCCCTTGAAGGGGACACGGAAAGTATCCGATTTTTTACGGATGGATCAAAGCTGAATGGTGGAATAGGCTATGGCTTCCATTTTCTTAATCTTAATATCAATATGTTCTTCACTGCAGTGTGTTTGGCTTATTAAAGGCAAGCATTACAACGGGCCGGAAAGTCTGCACTTATACGGACAGTCAGTGCGCTATTAAATCCTCAGATGCTATTTTTACTAAGACCCTGACATTGAAAAAATGTCATTCACCACTAGGTGTGATGACTGAGTATTTCGATATCAATCTTATATGGGTACCGAGTCAGAATGACATTCCGAACACTTGTTCGGCGGATAAGCTAGCTAGACAGGGCACCGTGGCTAGGATTCTTTCGGCGGAGAAAGGTTTGGTATACCAATCTCTACTTGCGGTTTGCGTATAGGACAATGGGTCAATAGTATCTTTGATGGGAAGTGGAGGCAAGCTACGACTTTAGACTAGAACTCTCTGGCCGTGAGTGGAAAAGAAGAGGAGCCCTTACAGTTCATTGTCTAGTGGCAAGACATGCCCTTAGGTTGGGATGATTGGAGGAAGATCAAAAAACCACGGCATTAGCGGCATATACTCGTAGTTAGTAGTGTGGCTCTTCGGGAATCAGCAAGTTCATAGAGGGGGCAAAGTGCTTAGATAACTAACTAGTGGCTGTCTGGAGGAAACTATGTGTATCACAATGGGCTCTATCTTGTGTGCTGGCAGTTTTAGTCCGACAGCTACTGTTAACCTAACCTAACCTAACCTAGGTTTATCACAGTGCAACAAATCAAGTTTTACAAGAATTAAGTATTATTTAGGTTCAATAATGTTAAAAGTAACATTCCCATATCAATTTTTACTAGATTTAATACAGTTGCTAGACTTAATAAAGTTTCGTGTAAATAAATGGTTTTTATAAATTTATTCTGTTTAATGAGCTTTTCTAGACTTATAAGTTCAAAATTATACCACCAATGGCATAGAAAATATATTTCCAGTCCTAGTCGTATCCATCCATATAAACTATAAAGAACAGCCTTTCTTCACGCAAAACGGTTTAACCCTAATTACGAGCTCCTAACTTTTGGCATAGCCATATTACTGTCGTGCTTAATAGGTAGGTAGGAGGATGTGCAACCACCAGAAGAAGCGATGGTTGCATCATTGAGAGACCATTTGATCATCCTAGGAAGGCGAAACAGTTGAAAGAAAAAGAGAACGGCCATTCTACAAAGTGAAGGTCCAGCAGAGCCACGCGTCTGACTTATTTGCCACGCTTAGGACAATTAAGGCCCTTCGCAAACCGGAGGATAAGGATAGGCCCTATGCGTGCATAGTGTATAATGTGTTTTATGTGCTAACCTGTTCTAATGGGCTTAAAGCACGGCGCTTTTAATGTAGAGGCCTCAGTGGGCTTTACAGTTAAAGACACACGAGTTTCTATTTAGGGCTACACTATTCATATGTGAAACTCTCTTCTTAATACGGAATAAATGCTATTTTAACCACCTCTAGACCATCAGCAGCATTAGTGATACGACTTCTTATTGAATTATAATAATAATCTCTAACTGCGATTTAGACTGAGAGCACAGCCACTACTCTTACAAAATCAACGAATAGATATTAAAGTTCGTTTATTTTCCGTTCTGTTTCTTGATATTACATTAGAATAGATTATATTGGAGACTATTCTAGGATAGGCAGCCAAAATGAAAGTCAAGATAAATATGTTGGGCACCAAAGGGTCACATCTTAGCGCAATTTAAGAATAACGGGCATTAGAACTAAATATTGGAAAATACCTAAGATAGTTTATGGGACTTACAATAACAAAAATCATTGTCTTTAAGCCTTCTACATAAATCATTCCCTTCAATTCCCTTTAAAAATGCCATATCACTACATGCGAAAAAACTGTGGTAATTAATTCCTTTACGAGAAAAAGGCGATGGGTACATGACGAGGCATTTAAAAATTTTGATTTGAATAAATTAAAATTTTATTTATTTTTTAAAAATTTAATAGTTTTTTACAAGTGACCGTGATTATCATTCCATGGGGAATGATAATGATTTTAAATATATTTTATATTTGTGTATGTGTGTCTGAGTGAGTTTTTTTTATAGCATAATCTAAAAATAGCTTTTTTAAATGGGTTGATCAAAGCTTTTAGTAGAAGAAAAAATGTGTTCATTTGTTGTAGTGTATGTGAGGTCTCATTAGTAAGAGCATTTCTTATAACCTCTTAATAATACAATAAAAAAATAGAAACAAATACAAAAAATACAAAAAATTAATTATAAATAAATAAAAATAACTCCCTAATTAGCAGTTATAATTAATAGAAAAACATTCAATAAATATAAAGTTATTGTACGTTTATAAAAATTAAAAAAAAATGTAATGGAATCATCACTTAAATTTCTCTAAGTGTTTTCGTCAATGTGTTTGCTATAGCTTTTGTTAAGCTTTTGACACTCACCCGGCAAGCGCTCCAGTGGCGCAATTGGTTAGCGCACGGTACTTATAATCAGTAACTTGTGAGCAATGCCGGGGTTGTGAGTTCGAGCCTCACCTGGAGCAGCAATCATAAGTTTTTTATATGAAAAAAAAAATTTTTCAAATTCTAAAAGAATTGAAGCCATTATGATGACCCCTCCACACCACACCCCCACCCCCCGCAATTTCACTTAAATATCAGCCCAACCCCTTTATCGGCATTCATCCACAACCCCTATTCAGTAGAAATTGCGCAATTGTTAAATGAAGCAATTACACATAATCAATCAATAAGCGGTCAGTTTCTAATGCTAAACAACAACAGATTATCACCATTTATAAGCGCTTTCGTACGGATATGGTGGAATATGCTATAGAACTGTAATATTGTGTGAATTATATTGGATTGCTTCCAAATAATTGTCTCTTTTAGACTTTCTAGGTATTGTGTGTCTAGAATCTTAAATTTCTTTTCTTTTCAATTAATTTATTGCTTCAATTACTGCTTTAGAAGACTTATGATTTAAAATTCATTCGACATAAGGTTGAAAGAAACCATTTATGGAGTTTAAGGCACAGAATATCAATTTTATTGGCGTCGATTTGAATTTTATTTTTTGCTAAGTAGCCTAAAAATGCTTACCAGCAAGCAGGGTAACCAAAAAAATATGCAAAATTAAATATACTTGGTTCTGTTTATCGTATTAATCTGTCACTAGTAGGTTAGAGCACTTTTTTTAAAAAGCATATTTATGCATATACAAAGTATGGTTTTATAGGTGCGCTCTTTAAGAGTTTTTAAGGATCTTAACGTTTGAGTTCTTTTTAATTGCGTTAAATAAAATAAATAACACGTTTGTTGTTGTTTTACTTTATGCACTTATTTTTTTAACTTCCACTTATTCAGTTCTAACTATACAGCTTATTTATTTTACACTTCATACTCACTTAATACACAAATACTCTTCATTTTTATATACGCCTTAGCACGACTTTAAAATTATAACTGAACTAATTATTTCCGAATGTTCTTGTATTTACCACAGCATTCTAATTCCGTTTATTCAAATGTAACAAGCAGAACCAGTACGGTAGCAGCGTTCAATACGCAAGTGGTAACACTATTAATAGCACAGATAATATAGTCCACCGGATACATTAACAGCCTTGGCACAAACCAGTAAATTCTGTAATAAAGTTTATAGCTAAGGCAACTACTGCATTCATTAAGCGCATCATTTCTTGTTTATTTTCGTAACAATATGTTAGAGCAACTTTATGCATATACTACGTAATGTTACGTTCTAACCTTTTTATAACCTTTGTGTTCTTTTTAATTGCGTCAAAATAAAATAAACACCACGTTGTTGTTTTACAGTTTTTATTTCCTCACTTTATCTCTATACAGTTTATCTTAATACAGCGACTTATTTATCTTGCACTTAATATTCGTTTATACAACACTTTTATTTACGCCTAAACACGACTTTACTTTATGCTGCAAAACGATAACTATATGACTAAACGCAATTCATTATCAATTTACATTGTTCTTGTAGTTATTACAATTTCTATATATCTACGTTGAAATCAGAACAACATCGTTAAACATGCAAGTCACTCTTACTAGTACAGACAATTATAGCAGTGATAGACACACAAAAGCTTTGACATAAACCAATAAAGCTTATAGCTAACATCTTACAATACAGTGCCTGATGTGGTGTGTTTTCTTTTTACGCATTCTTTTTTCGTAACAATATCTTTCATTTAAAAAGCATATGCTCATATGTACATATGTGTATAGCATGGCTTATAACTATTCATTTCAAAACATTTTCCATAAAACTGTTTCGTAATTGTTTCCTCTTACAACTACAGACATACCATCCTAATCTGCTATGATTAAACGAGAGCATCTAAGTTAAAAAAAACTGTTTCGTAATTGTTTCCTCTTACAACTACAGACATACCATCCTAATCTGCTATGATTAAACGAGAGCATCTAAGTTAAATGACGAGGCATGGATAGTATGAAACCCTTTAAATAAATGAATCTTACACAGATGCAGGAAGCTGGCTTTATTATTATGTATAAAGTTTTCGCTGCGGATATTCATATTCTTAAAAAAACCGCTAAGACGGCTAATGCTTATACGACATCTTGCTTTGTTAAGATACATCTGGTATGCGTGTTTTTTATAGAGGTATAGAACTTTAAGTTGACATAACTTTTCAAGATGGCGACCGATTTAACAGCTGTCAAGTAATTTATTCTCAGTTTGGCTTGGCAATTCATCATGAACAGACTCACGCCCGGCGTAGATTCGTCGAATGGGTCGTGATTCCCGATTTTCATAAGCGAATTTTGTTTAGTGATGAAGCGCACTTCTGGTTGAATGGATACATTAACAAGCAAAACTGCCGCACTTGGAATCAAGGTAATCCTCAAGTGTATGTGGAAACACCGTTACATCCAGAAAGACTGACTGTTTGGTGCGCTTTATGGGCTGGTGGAATCATTGGTCCGTACTTTTTCAAAAACGATGGTGGCCAGAACGTTACAGTCAATGGTGATCGGTATAGATGATTACTAACTTTTTCATTCCTGAATTGAAGAACCATGATGTCCAGGAGATGTGGTTTCAACAAGACGACGCAACATGTCACACAGCTCGTGCCACAATAGATTTATTGAAGACACGTTTGGTGACCGCCTAATATCACATTTTGGACCTGTGAATTGGCCTCCAAGATCTTGTGATTTAACACCGCCAGACTACATTCTGTGGGGCTATGTAAAGTCATTGGTCTATGCGGTAAAGCCACAAACGCTTGACCATTTGGAAGACAACATTCGCCGTGTTATTACCGATATACGGCCATAAATGTTGGAAAAAGTCACCGAAAATTGGACGTCCTGATTGGACTACATCCGCGCCAGCCGTGGCGGTCATATGCCAGACATCATATTTAAAATGTAATGCCACAAGATTATCTTTCTTTATCTTTTATTGCAACTTAAATTCTATACCTCTATAAAAAGCAACTCTTATATCGGCCATCTCTTAATGATATGATATCGCATCTATACCACTTAAGTATAGACGGTAATTTGTTAGCTGCTAAACTAGCAAGAGTAACCAACGTAATGTTTTCTGATTTGAATATTATTACCCACTGTTAGTATCCCACCCAACTAGTTTAACCTTGAGGTCGTATATGATCAGTATAAACTGCATTTTTAATAGAATGCTAAGTATGACGTATTTCTCATCGGATGAAAGGCCTGTGATATCTATAATTACATGGCAAGGGGGCGTCTTCGAATAGTGTCGGAAGACAGGAATTCATGAGGGAAGAATAGTCTGCTCAAATAATAAATAACTTCTGTTGAAGTTGCGAAAGAAAATAGCCGTTCGTTTACCTCTTCTTTCACTATTAAATTCTTTATTTAAATAAGGAAAATGCATTCTGATTAGATTTTACACCAAGAAATGACTGGCTCTTACATCCATGGTCACTCATTCACTGGTATTTATTGATTTGGCAGAGTGGAAAAACATTCGTCTTGTTTGGAACATACACTTGACTTTTCGCGATGTATGTATATATAAACGTTTGAATGACAGTGTGGCACTAATAAGCTTATCCACCAGATAGTGATTTCAGTTTTTATTTTTCAAGAATATTTCAACGATAGTTGTCTGTAATCTTTATTGGATCGGTCATTTAATAAATTTTTGCGATCCCTTATCTCGACTTAGGAAGTTCTTAATTTACCCTTAATTTTGTGAATTATCTAAACCCTTTTTATGTCTCAAATTTGTATGAAATTTTTGACAAAACTGCGACAAGCGCTCCAGTGGCGCAATTGGTTAGCGCACGGTACTTATAATCAGTAACTTGTGAGCAATGCCGGGGTTGTGAGTTCGAGCCTCACCTGGAGCAACTATTTTCATGATATTTTTATGTGTTAAATTAATTTCAAAAAATTATAATTATTTTCTAATTTGCAAATGTTCAAATATTAGAATAATTGTTAGGCGTTCCTTAGAATTATGTTTACTGCAGAATATTGTATGAGAATTAGAGAGCTTTTTATGTGTACTTTTTTTTGTAAAAAGCTTTTATATTAAATTCAGAAAAAAAAATTTTAGCATGGGTTCGAATCCCAGCAGGGGCATGAAATGTATATTCTATTTTTGAACATAGAACGTCGTTAATCTTCTTTTAATTTAAAAACATATGTTATGGGTTCGAATCCCAACAAAGGAAAATAATTTTTTATTTTTCATGTATTTTGTTCTATTGGGCAAAAAAGCAAATTAAATTAAAATTATAATATATTATCTGCTTAATGTATTTCCATTCTTTGTTAAGACAAGCAGATGTAATAAAATTATATAAAAGAATATAACAGTTCTTAAACTACATTTTAATTCCAAATATTATTTAACATTCATAATTACATTACAAAATTTTTAATGAAGGGTCCGCCAAATAATTTTTTTTTTTTTTTTTTTTTTGAAAATGCTATAAAAAAACTACTGAATATTTTCTCAAATTTTTTTTTTATTTGAAAGTACAATCCTTCCGATTAATAATGGAAAATAATTTCATTCAAATGGCTGCCTCGGCTGGCCATGCAGTAGCCTACACGATCGGTCCAATTTTTAAGCACATTATCGATTGTGTGCAGCTGTATTTCACCAATGGCTTCACGAATATTGTCTCTGGCTTGTTGGCGTAACACTTACTTTGACGGCACCCCACAAATAATAGTCCAACGGTGTCAAATCACAGCTCCGAGGTGGCCAAACGACATCAGCTCTGCGGCTGATAATGCGATCTTCAAAAACAGGGCGCAAAACATCGAGTGTAGCTTCGGCTGTGTGGCACGTAGTGCCGTCCTGTTGAAACCAAATGTTGCTAATATCCTCCTCTTCAATTTTTGTGAACAAAAATTCGTTCAACATGGCCCGATAACGATCGCCGTTGACTGTAACGGCCACTCCTTGCTCATTTTCGAAGAAAAATGGCTCAATTATGCTTCTGGACCAAAACCCGCACAAAACAGTGACTCGTCTTGGGTGTATCGGCTTTTCAATGTATGCGTGAGGGTTTTCTGTGTCCCAAATGCGACAATTTTGCTTGTTTACATACCCGCCAAGATCAAAATGAGCTTCATCTGAACACATCGCTCACATTCTGCAACATTACCATGATTTTCAAAGTAATGTCGCAATATTTCCCAGCGTTGTTCAAGCGTACACGCAACCATATTCGTTCAGCGGAAGGATAAAACTAATTATCTGTCAAATCAGACATGAGCTAAGTGTTACCATTCACGAAATCAGCACTAGTTGAAAAAAAACGTTAGATGGCGGACTCGATATTACAATGAATCGAAAATACTTTACCAATTTTTCGGAATGACGAATGTTTCTTTCGCTCAACTACGTTTAATTGAAATTCTTGTTTAAGAAAAGAAAATGCATTTGACGACTTGATAAATTTGTGGATAAAGTTTCTTCGGCAATCGGTAAGGTATGGTAGTTTGAATATATAAAATAGTTTTTTAATTGTAACTTTTATCTGGCAACGATTTATATTTATTACAAAGCAGCATTACCATACTGAAGAAGTTGACTATCGATTACTACAAATGAAAATATAAACAATGTGACATCTTTTCACACTGTTTAAGTTAAGGACTACCAATATTTTCAAAATATTATTTTTAATATATTACAGATACAATATATTAACGATTTACAATAAATATTTAAAATATAAAACATTAAACAGGTTAAGGGTTTATGAAAATTTTGCAAATAAAAAAATAATCCACTGATAATTAAAGTACAAGTTACAATTTGCAAATAAACGATTAATTTATTCACATTAAAAACTTCGAAAAGTACTAAAAACATTGTTAAAAACCTTAAGTTGGCAACGCTAAAACAATAATACAAATTAAGAGCAAACTAAGGTAACAAAACGCAAACAACAAGAGCAAGACTCGATTATACAACTTTGTTGTTGCTATTCTTGTATTACTATCAGTGCTGCCAAATGTGCGGTTTTTTAAGCATTGATCAGTTTTTAAGTTTTAAGTTTTCTTAATTGTGCAGATTTTGCAGTTTTAAACATTTTAGTTTTTTGCTTTCAAATAATAACTGTGATGAGGTTTACTCGTACCTTCATTTTTCATTTCAATTTCACTCGTTTTTGGTTTACAGAATGTACCCGATACGAGTATATGTATATTATTTTATTACTTTAAGTATGTGCAGTTTTTTCACTTAAAAATCAGTTTTTTTCTCTTACATTTTCAGTTTTTCTAAAAAAATCTGGCAACACTGATTGCTACAAATTATATAGCTAGCGTTGTTGGTGTTGTTATTTTTGTTCTAAAAATTGATTCATGTTTACTTTTAGACACGCACTTTTGTATTTGTTTTTGTTATTCTTGACTCTTGTGGTGTAACGATAATGTTTGTGAATGCCTCTGTGTGGGCATAGTTATATTAAGCATTAGACAGCCCCCCACCAAGCGCTCCAGTGGCGCAATTGGTTAGCGCACGGTACTTATAATCAGTAACTTGTGAGCAATGCCGGGGTTGTGAGTTCGAGCCTCACCTGGAGCATGTAAACTTTTTTTAATATATATTAATTAATTTATTGTTTTTTTTTTTTTTTTTTTTTTTTTTTTTTTTTTTTTTTTAACAAAAAGGAAATATTTTTTTTATATTCGTAAGTTTACTTAAATAATCTGGTTTTATTAACTGCAGAAATTTGTTCAAAAAATGTTTTGTGGTGTAAAAAGTATTTAATGTGATTTTATCATGCCATATAATTAATAAAAAATTAACTATAATTAAAATCAATTATTTTGAGTGCTTTATGTTGTTGTTTTTGTAATTATTAGTAGTATGCATGACGTTGAGAAATATGTATATACATATGTATGTGTGTGTGATACTTTTGTATAATTTTTATGAAAAAAAAAAAAAAATTAAAATAAAAAACTTAAGTAAGGAAACCATATTTTGCAAAGCATTTGCAAAATTCAATTTCATTAACATGTTGTACAAGCATCTTTGACATCTGGGATCAACCATAAATTTGATTGGCTTCAATCAAATTTAGAAATAATAGATAGAGCGTACTCGTATTATTCTAGCAATACTCTTTAGAATGCTTGATATCTTTTCGTCTACCATAGTATTAATTTCAACCTAACCTTCAATTATAAATCTTTATCAATCAATTACGTAGACCATAGGCCAAATCTAGTAAAATTTTAATCGTACTAATCGAAATCGAATTTAATGAAAGCTTTTTTGCAATAAGACTCCGGTAAACAGTCTTGATAATAAGTTTAAATGCATTGATTTGCCTAAATATCAAAGAGCTCTGTTAAATATACGTAGATATTCTTCTAATCGATACACATTGAGGAGTTTTTATTTTGGGTACTCGGCTGTGTATAAAAAAACAGTACAAATTTAGACCAATTTCGACCAAATTTGATGTTTTCGCAGACTGAGTATATTAAGTGTTTGCTTGAAAGTGAAAACTTAGAGTTAAAATGGTTATAACCAATAGCACAGATCTAATATAATACTAACCGACTCAAATATTATTCAATATTTTTTCTCTACTCTTCTTGCGAACTGGCGTTTGTTTGCTGGCGTTGTCTTTGCCGCTTCTCATGTAATTGTTAAGCCTTTATTCTTGGATAATTGTGCGTCACTCGGTGTTTCTTGGTTGATCGTGGTTTCTTGATCCTTGAGGATTCCAATCAAGTCGGGATTTTTCCTTAAGGTATGGTCGATCCATCTCCACTTCTTTTGCCTTATTTGCTTCAATTGACTTTACACATGAGTTGAATATTCTGAGCTTGATTTGCATGGATATGTCTGTTTCTGCACTGCCGTTTGTTGGTATAGTTTCTTCCCAGATAGCAGAAGCTATCTATCGAGCCATTTATCGGTTTAAATTTGAATCAGCGGCTATTGCGAATTGGCAATAATTATGTCATTCTATTCTGTCACAAAATTGAGTATATTATCTCCTCTGAACGAAATGAATCGATTAAAGCCTAAGCAACGTTGAGATTTATTGGAAATTTATTTCCAATATTTTATTTTATTTGGTCGGAAATTGCACGAAAATGACGTACAAAATTTGGTCGCAGAGAAGAACCAACAGTGCCCGGTATACGCAAGCTTATTGCTAAAGCTCGTGAAAATGCTTTCATTGTTGATGCGCGTACACCCGAAAATAACGAAGCTGTGTCTGAGAGTGTACGTGAGAATTCAACAACATCAACTCGTCATCGTTCTGAACTGATCATTTCACGCACCAGTTTACGTAGAATTTTTCGAATAGATCTTGGTCTTACAAACTTCAATTGGTTCAAGAGTTGAAGCCACATGACCATTTGCTTTCATTTCGCTAGATGGGCCAACGAGAAACTGCGCGATGTCGATTTTGCCAAAAAAATTATCTTTTCGGATGAAGCACATTTTCATCTTGGTGGGTACGTTAATAATCAAAATTGCCGTGTTTAGGGCTCAGAAAACCCAAACGAAGTGTTACAGAAGCCAATGCACCCATGACGAGTGGAAGCATCATTGGACCATATTTCCTTGAGGACGGCGCAACCATTACGGTCAATGGAGACACGTATCGCATCATGATAACCGATTTGTTGTGCCAGCTCTTCATGGTATTGATGTGAACGATGTTTGGTTTCAACAGGATGGTGCAAAATACCACACATCACATGCCACAATCGATTTATTGCATCAAACGTTTGATGGCCGTTTAATTAGCCGGAATGGTGATGTCAGTTTTCTGTCAAGAAGCTGCGATTTGACACCGTTGGATTATTTTCTGTGGGGCACCGTTAAAGACAAGTGTTATGCCCACAAACCAAAGACAATTGATCATTTGAAGGCCAACATTCGTGATGCCATTGCCGAGATACGAACACATACACTCGAAAAGTTATCGATAATTAGTCCGATCGAATGGGGTAATAATATTTCATTTCTAACCGGAACAATTTTACTTCACAACAAGACAATTAATTTGGCAAAATTTTAAACCGTTTTTGTTTTATTGAATTTTTAAATTTAAACTTTTAAATGGCCCACCCTATAAATACTCAATTGGTTGATCCTGTAGCATGGAGTTCTCTGGGCTATTGCTGTTAATTCTCAAGGTTTTGGTTTTGGTTTTCTTAATATTTAACTGAAGTCTAACGGCCAGTCTTTCCATGTTTTCTTATTTTGACTGCATGTTGAAGATCTTGTGTGAGAGTAGATTAATATCATCTGCATAATCCATGTTCTCAATTATTCAAATAAGACGGAATAAATTTTTATCATCTAAAAAGTTTCCCGTATTCGTAAGATTTAGTTTGTTGTATTGGTAAAAGTCAAAGACAGGTAAAGAAACATTAACACCCATTAGCCATTTGGTGGTACCATCATCACTACGACTACCACTATCATCTATCAAATGCGAAGTGCCAAACACTGTCGTCACTTAAAAAACCACTGCAAAGTTCATAGAGGTTTCTGTTTTCCGATTTCGCCATCTGCTTCGAATATTTTCAAGATTTTTTAAATGTTTCTTCTCCAAAATTAGAAAATACATTTTCAGGTGTGCAAATCTAAAAAAAAAAATATAAATTTTCATGTCTTCATACCATCAATCTTTGGTACTTTTGTACTTTATAAATTACCAACAAATAGTTGAGATACCGCTGATACGTGTACAGATACAATTGGAAAAGAGTTTCTGAAATGAAAAGAGTTTAATGGGTGCAATATTGGTGGTGGCTGATTGCATACAATAGGCGTCTTTCCGTTTGTATAGAAAAAAAAAAAAAAAATTGAATATGAATGCGATTAAAAGCGAATATTTTTTATAGCATTTGCATGCCACAGCATTATCTTTACAACACCATCATTCATTCAATCATTTAACGTTTAATCAACCCGTTTTTTTAAATGTTTTTCCTTTAAATTTTGACGGTTATTGCTGTTGTGCGATGATGTAAATTGTGAATCAATGATTAGATGCCTTTCTTCTTCTTTCTCTTATAAGAGGTGGGAAATGGAAAAATATAAATTTTCAAATACAAAAATATACAAATTACTTGTAATTACGATTTAAATAATTTGTTTTAATGTTTCTTCTACTTTTTATGATTAGATCGCTTCACTTAATTTTTAAAAGCTTTAATTAAGCTTTCGTTTAAATAGCAACATTTTTTTACATACATAATTAAGCCTTATTAATACGGCTCATTTATGGGCTCAATTAGTTTATTTACCTCCAAACTAAAAGTGGTATTAATTAAAATTGGCAATGTTGGCACAATGGTACTGATCTATTCTTAAAAAACTCTTCAAAATTATAGAAGCTATTATGGCTTTCGATCCAAAAGATTCTCGTTTGCTTTGGTGTGTCAAATGTTGTGTAGCCTGAGGCAGCTTCTCAATAAAAAAAAACAGAGATGTTAAGTTTTATGATCAACCACCAACGTGACATCAGGCACCAAAATTAGCTTTATAACTTTGAGTATTGCGTTGCTTGTTTCGCATGTAGTACCATTGACATTAACAGGGTGTCATTATACTCTATCCCTGTATACGGCCTAAATAGGTTTCGCAAATGTAAGCCGTAAATTGAGATGTTGTAAAACGAGTTTCTTGTGCCTGTCATACACTTTTCTTTAACCCTATGATGAGTTTATTTGTGCCGTAAAGCGAAGTTGTTCCATAATTCGGACAGGCCGTTATAACAAAATACAGTAAGAAGAAAAGCCGTATAAAGAGGTATGAGTGTACCATTAACTGCATTAAACACTTTTTCTTTGGAGTTTAGTTGGAGTTTATTCTAAAACTTATTGATTGTGTTTGTTCCAATAATGGCAATTTGGCAGAGCTGCTAAGCCAAAAAAGTCTGGTCCAAGAAGATATAATAAAGCCTCAGTCTTCCTAGAAGGAATCACAGTCAAAATAAAAAACTGATGGATCAAGAGTGTAGAAGCAGCAACCCTAACAAAAGAATTACATTCTATGGTCTGCAACCCGTTAGATTGATTGCCTTACAGAAGAGAAAATATTTTACCGTCTTATTAGCTAGCTCAGGGCCTTCTCTAAACTGGTCTATTTTAAGGTACTGTATTAGCACACCCTCTCTCTGAGAGCATCTCACCAGAATCGGTAATTGAACCCGATTCTGTTGAGGTATACACAGATGGGTCGAAACCCTCGGAAAGGATTGGGGGTGGCGTCCCTTAAACTTCAGGACCACTGTAGTGTCGTTCAGACGGAGGTCTCGGCGTTAAAGAGGGCAGCAGACTGGTTGATGTACTATAGAGTATTTGAATGTGAATGCCGGGCGTCTTTAAACGGGAAGACAAACATTCAGACCTAGAGTTTATCTGAGTGAGTGGTCACTGTGACACCCGGTGGAATTATGTGACGGATGAACTAGCGAGGGAAGGCTCTTTCCTTGGTAACGAGGAGATTGACCATCTAGTTGGGTTCTGCGATACATGTTGAGTAGGTAACAGATACGGTGGTGGATACGACATAAGCTGCGATACCTAGTGACTGTTATCACTGGGTACTGTGTAGCTGCTGCACATGCTAGGGTACTGGGTCTACCGTGTAATATTACTGTAGAAGTTGTCAGGATAAGAAAGAGTAGCCAGTGTCCAAATATTTCGGAGATTAAGACTGTTTTCCGTTTCAGCCCGTTTCTGCTTGCATTATCGGATCTAGCTAACGTAAATATTAGCAAGCTTTCTTCCTTTGTGTATGCGTTTTGTTGATTCGTTTCGGGCCGGTGCGCGGACATGTTTACCCCAAGTGAGTTGAACCAGCCAGACAATGGTTAATTACCTAAATAACAAAGGTACTGTATTAGTACTTTCTTATACGGGTGTGAACCTGAATGCTATTGCAAAATAAGTCGGCTAAATTTTCTAGCGATATCCAATTCAGCTGATAGTTGCAAAATTAAGTGGAAGCTACAGCATTATGTTTTCTTTACGTTAATGGAAGAAGTATATTTATAATTGTATTTACCACTCCTCGGCTAATAATGTCAGTGCGCTTAGGACATGATTTTTAAACACCTTTTTATTAAAAAAAAATTATAGGCTTTTCGGGATTTATATTTATATTCTGTATTTCCGGCCTTTAAATTTGACAATATTTAACAATAAAAATCTTTCTTTTTTTTTATCCACTTTCAGGGAGTAACTAGCAGTTCAAGTTCCACACGTGATTCCTTATCGAATGGTAATTCAACACCCACAACAGCATCAGTTCCAAAGGTATTTCACAATACACGTTGTACACGACATCACAAAGCCCATCACAGCCATTCTCCAAATCGAACAAACAATGGTAATGGAGTAGTTGTAAGCGAAATAAATGGCCATCACATGAATGGCGGTCATAGTCATAGTCACATTCATCACCTGCCAAGTGCGGGGCATCGAAAGAAAACCGAATCGGTGTTATCCACAGACTCGGATATACGATTTACACGACGAAAATTGGGCGATAGTCAGAAATGTGGTTGTGCTGTAATTGCGGGATTCCTGGTGGCTCTTTTGGTTGCCGGTGTCTTCGTATATGTGGGATGTGAGTATTTGGTTGAACACTAGCTAATATAGGCTTTGTTTTTATGATTTAAATTCTTGCAGATACTTATTTTAAACCTGAACCACTATCGGATCGTATATTTCGTGGTAAATTCCAAATATTAAATGATAAATGGTCTATGGACTTGGCAAATCAAAACTCGTTGAGATTTCAACAGAAGTCACGGGATTATCGTGAACGTATTAATTTACTGGTACGGCGCTCAGATTTAAAGGAAGCCTATGAAGGCAGTGAAATATTAGCTTTGGATGGGTGAGTTTTAAACTTTATATTTTAACTGTTTATGCGGTCACTCTTAATGCTTAAAATTTTGTTTTAGATTTGAGGACACCAGTGATATTTTAGTGCATTTTAATTTAGTTTTCGATCCCTATGCGGGTTTAGTCTCTACCGCTGATCTGTTGGCCTTATTTGGTGAAGAGTTTCGCAGTAGTCAGCCTCGTTATTTTGGCAATATTACAGTAGATCCAGCCAGTCTTAGTATAAAAGAGGTAACTGGTCTTATAGAAGAGCCCATTATGTCTTCTTCACCCTTGGGTGGAGATGATGAGACCACTGAATATATTACGACGACGCCCAAGCAACCTAGACGTTGTGAACCGTTGAAATTGAATTATTGCCGTTCGATTGGCTACAATATTACCACATATCCTAACTTATTAGGCCACTACTCCTTTGAAGAGGTCCAAGCCGATGTTATTGCATTTAGAGAACTGGTGGACGCTGAGTGTTTCCGTGAAGCTTTTGACTTTGTTTGTCGCCTATTGCAGCCTCCCTGTGAAAATCATGCCAATTTGGAACCTACGGCGGGTGTCATGTGCCGCGAATATTGTGAGCAATTTATGAAGGGTTGTGGCAGTCGTTTGCCGATGAGATTTCAAAAATATTTTGATTGTGAAAGATTTCCTGAAGCCACCGGCATACAGTCGTGTCGTCAAAAGCCTCATTGTGCTAATGATTTGCAAACTAATGCTCAAAGTCCTCGTTTATGTGATGGTTATGCTGATTGCCCTGATCTCTCAGATGAGAGAACGTGTTCGTTTTGTACCAGCAACTCTTTGTATTGTGGTAGAGGTCGAGCTTGTATACCGCGTAAAGCTCGCTGTGATGGCAAAGCTGATTGTCCTGATGGTTCAGATGAAAAAGATTGTCGTAAGTTTCTTCAAAAATTTCAAGACCGAAGTCAATTTTCTTATACTTTTTTATAGTATCTATAGCTCCTTTGGCTGCAGATTTAATAAATCCAGACCCTTTGGTACCTTATCTGCCTCGTTTTCATTCAGAAGGCTATGCTGTATTTTCCGAAAAAGGTTTGGTAGGTAAACTTTGTGCTGAGGGACTGGAGGGCGATAGCAAATTGGTAGTGAGACAGACAGTAGCGGAATCTCTATGCAAATCCCTGGGTTATGAGTATGAGCTTCCTGTCGAAGTAACTGTAGTAAAAAACTAATGATTTAATGCCCTTTTTACAGATCCGTGGAAATATATGAGGTCCAACCCGATACAGAAAATGTGGGTGATTATGTTCGTGTTTTGGATCCTCATGCTCCGGAAATTTCTTTTGTACGTACTCATTGTCCAAGACGTGAAGTACTCTATGTGGGCTGTGGTGAATTACAGTGCGGGGTACAATCCGTTTTGACTGGAAAACAGTATTTAACGTTACCAAAAATGTCCGCCTCAGGCGATTGGCCTTGGTTAGCGGCCTTATATCGGGAAGATGTACACGTTTGTGATGGTACTTTGGTAAGATAAGCTGTTAATGCATCCGATAATGTAAAAAATACGATAACAACTCTTGTTTTAGATTTCTCAAGACTGGGTTTTAACCACAGAATCCTGTTTCCAAGGTCAACCTCGTGCCACTTGGATGGCAGTGTTTGGTTCAGTGCGCTTAGCTTCCAAGGCACCTTGGACTCAGCGTAGACGTATAATTGGCATGATCAAAAGTCCAGTGGAAGGCTCTACAGCAGCTTTAATACGTCTTGAAACTTCCGTAGTTTATTCCGATCATGTGCGACCCATTTGCCTACCTGATGAGTCACAAAGAAAACTTGATGACCAAATTCAAAGACGCTCGTATGTACCCAAAGCTGAGCGTCTTGAAGGTCGTGAAACTACTATTAAACGTTTAGAACATGAAACGCAACAATATTTCGAATCCCCCCACTTCTATCATAGCAATGAGGATTCTCTTAACACCTATAGTTCAGAATATGAATCAGCCGCCTATAAATTACCACAAGCCGAGGCTTTAGTCGATGAAACAGAAGAATTCAATTTGGATACATATCCCATACCAGAAAGTGCCCCTCAAGTGAATTATTATGGCATTAATGCAGCAAATCATTCTAATCCTACCAGTTCTGTTGCGGCGGCAGCTGCAGCTATCGGTAGAACGGTAACTCCTAAAACGCCCTATGTTGAGCAGACCTGGACCAATTGTAACACGTTAGGCTGGTCACGTCAACGTGACCATCTGCAACGTGTACAACTGAAAATTGGCGATATGGCTGCGTGTGAAAATATTTCCATAGCGACGGTGAATAGTATGTGCACGGAGGCAACGTATCAGAAGCATGATTGTACGGTGAGTAAGATCTGTGTTAAGGTTTTTTTCTTTCAAAATTGAATCTTTGATATCGGTTAATTGGGCACGTGAATATCGACGCCTACGTTAAAAACTGTCTATTTTGAAAATTATTGATGCTGCCTTTGATACCTTTTTTCGTCTGTTCTACTTGCCATGACAATTTGGAACCTTTAGAAGGCGAATAATTGTCCAAAATTTTTCCCTAGAATCTAGGCTTAATAAGATTTTAAGAAAACTTCGATTGTGGAAAAACCTTTGAATACAAACGTCCCATCGTTAATTGAATCAAAATAAGATTCTTGTAAAACTTATACCACAGTGCGGAAGCAAAACAGACTACATAACTCTGGCTTAAAGTGAAAAAAAGCTATAATTCCTGAAAAAGTGGGATTAAGTCATATTCAAATTAATAATGTTTCTGATAAGTTTGTTGTTATAAGGTTTTATAATTCTGATTAATTTGGTAAAGATCGATTCATGAAAAATATTTGTAACTTTTGGTCTACAATTCTCAGTATTATTGTTGTGATTTTGTTCGCTTGAATTATCATCTTTAGCTTTGATAGAATAAACTCATTAATCCAAAAGTGATGTGGCGGTGTAGGGTGGATCATATAGTTGGCGTGATTGGCTAAAACTTTACTTCTTGTTCAACTCATGATTTAAATTTTTTTGATTTAAATTGGTTCATTTAAAATTAGTTTCGTTCGTTTCGCTTGCGATAAAACAATTCTTTTTTGAGTTGGAAGTTGAATAAAAATTTAAAAAAATATATATTTCTTTGTCATTATTAGAAATTAAACTTAATTATTATATTCTGTACATAGTTACTAAATTCTATTTACACCTTTTAAGCTTAACTAAAATATTTTATCACTTATTCAATTTATTTATTTTTTTTACTTCTTTTAAATTAAAATATTTTATAAGATTTATGTTTTTTAACTAAGTTTTAATTAATTTATTGTGAAATTCTCTATTTTAACCTTTGAACGTCATCAATTAAATTCTTAAAGAACGTTTCAACGCATTTGGGTTGTTTAGCAGTCTCTTCTTTTTGGGCGAACTTTGTTTCAAGTGTTTCATTCTTTTGACAATTTCCAAAGATAGTATATTCTCTGTCTCCTGAGGGAGGGAATTTTGAAGCTGATTTTCTGTACCTGAACCTGGCCATTCGCCTATAAAACAATTTTGTCGTCTTACAGGCACTGCCTCACATTCGTTTTCAGCTTCAGTTTCTCTCGTCGTCTGAGATTTATTATTTAGCTTGGATTTACCAAACGCTATACGATCATCATATCCATCTCTATCGGTAATACTTTGGTGTGTTTCCATTTTTGTAGAGTCCAAACGTATAAAGAATATTTTCTTGGGATTTGGAAAGAGCAGCAGGAAATATTCAAATGTTTCTTTATTATATTTATGACCCTGTTCATCATAGAACTCAATGGCTAATTTATAATCCACAGAAATATTGAATTTATCCAGCACGATATTAAGTAGTTCATCATATTGAAATTTTAAATCACAAATAATAGGTCGTGTAAGACCTTTATAGGATATTTTAACACAGATTTTCAAAGTCATTTTACGGGCAAATTAAATTTCCGGCTTATCACTTATATCCTTTTCACTAACGCTTAACAGATGTTTTCTTGTTGATGTTTAAATTGTAACTGTAGCTTATATGGGAACCAAAATTACTATTTAAAAAAAATTGTAGCTGCACGAGTATACTAACAAACATATGCTCTGTTCAATTAAAAACACAAATAAGAGAGAGAGAATAATTTAAGAGAGAAATGTAATAAACAAGCAGGTAATTAAACAACACAGTGAGTATTATAAAAACAACCCCTGCCAGCATTTAAGCAATTTCTTAAGCACACACACATACACAAGTAATTTAACTACATACATATGTACATATGTCCATAAAACACCCTTTTTCGCTATACAAAAACAACTATATGATCATTTAATAAGAACAAATACGGGTTTTTCTAAACCCCAAACTACTGTAGTTGTTTACCATATTTTTATTAGATCCACTGTATTTGTTGTTTATTATTTTATTTATCAATACGCTTGTGAGAGCTCGTGCTTACTTTTACTCTCTTTTTTTGTTGTTTATTCAATTTGGTAGTTGTTGTTTTGGCCTTTACATATTTTGTGCTGTGTTCAGTGTTGCCATAATATTTTTTTAGGAAAACTGAAAATTTATAAGAAAAAAACTAATTTTCAAAGGAAAAAACTGCACATGCTTAAAACAGTGAATAAAATATACAATGACGCCCATTATTTTAAATTTTTGATAATCAAAGAAGTTAACCGAAATGTAATTAGTTGAGTTAATAAGAAAAAATATGCAAATCTTGTTTGATTTGAAAACTATAACAATTTGAATTTTCATTCGATTTAAATTTCACTCGATTTTGCGTTACAGAATGTATTGGATAATTTACAGTATAGTGTATTTTTTATTCAAGCATAACACAACAAAACAAATTTGATGTACATACATAGATGATGTGCTCGAATATTACACTTTTTTCCAACAAGCTTGTTACCCGGCTTGTAAACCGGTTCAAGATCGCTGAAACCAGTGGTGCTAACCATTTTTTTTTTGGTAGCTCTTGTTTTCGAGATATACCGTTATTCAAAATGGAGGAAGTTGCACAACATATATTCGCGTAACACAAAAACGGTTTAGTTTACTGATAAAATAAAAAACCGAAGTTCCACAATGATATTATCCTCAAGGCTAAAATTTTTTTTAATATTTAATACTTTATTAATTTATCACGCACACACATAAATACTTACGTAGTGTGTAATGTGATCCCACTATTCTTTTTCCCAAAAAATTTATATATATCTGAAACGAATGTGCCGAAAAACGCAAATTTCTTAGACCTAAATGTGAGTATCTCACACTGTGTGAATTCTTTCATCCTTTGTGATCAGTGGCCAAAAAGTCGATAATTATATCGTTACATTAAGAAAGGTACTTAGTAAGCCTCACCACACTAATATTATGCAAATGAGGTAAAATTCTTACTTCAGAAATTGTAACCAAAATAACAAAACTGAAAGTCAAGAACTAAAATTATAAAAACCACAAAATCTGCATAATTTACAGAAAAAATTAATTTTTAAACAAAAAACTTCAAAACTGCTCAATGTTTCAAAAAACTGCAAAATACATTGGCAACACTGGCTGTTTTACTTATGAGTACTCACTCATACAATGTTTATTATTGAGTATATACATATGTATGTATGTATGCATGTACATATGCACGTATTTAATTAAATTAGCATTTGTTGAGCTCTGTTGTAATCATGAGCACGTTATTGAACAAAACCATACATGCTTTAACATGTTCAATGCGCTTGTTTATCATTTTGTAGCCGTTATATTTTGAAATGGCGCATGCCAATATGAGGATGCATGCAGTGTCAGGTGAGTGAATGGTTGGCTGCTCATCACATCTTTTATGAGTCATAATGATTGTTTGTGGTGCATAGTAAAGCTTTAGAAATCATAAGTATGGATGAGTTTTCAAGAATTACGTTTTAAAAATGAAAAAAAAAAATTAATAAAAAAATAAATATTTCAGAATGTTTTAAAAAATGTTTATTACTTGCATAAGTCTGAAAACATTGTGGACAAATATTTTTGAAAGAGATTACTTGGTATGTACATATGTACATACAAGCATATAAACAGCCATATGTACATATAATTTAAACTAAAAAATTACTGCAGATATTTGAATATTTTACTCAATAGCACTATGTGTCACACTTTTCAAAATTAAAAATTATGACCAAAGGAAAAGTATGTATGTTTTATGAGAGTTTGGTATAAGATAAAGTGAAGTGCGCCTTGAATTTATTTTATGGTCTTTTTTTCTCATTCTGGGACTGTATATAAACTGATCTCTCGCGATTGAAGGAGACGATCTTTCACTTTCTATGTTACTGAACCGCGCTGGAATAATACCTACAACAAATTTTCGGTCCGAAATGAATCGGGTAATCTAGCTTCAGACGACCAAACTATGTTGAGAACGAAAATAGGGACAAAAATGTACTTAAGTTTTCAAAATTTCCTTATTTACAGAACTTTAAGGACACTAAACGTTTAACACTTTTCAAGTAAATAAGATTGTAATCGAAATTTTTATTTTTCTAGAATATTAATAATGGAGATGATCGATAGATAGGCACTATTGATTACGGAAAGTTTTCAATCTTTTAACAAAAAGCTATATTGAAATTGAAAGCTACAGTCAAACTGGGTAGATGGATGGTAACTCCTTCCAGAAATGTGCTTCGTAGCCAAAGAATGCGATATGGAAAATTTCAGAGTAATTGCATCAAGGAAAGGCGTGCCGCATCCGCCCACAAAAGGATGTATCTTATATGTAGGGGCAAATTATTTTGTATATATATAGTTTGGGTTATAATTCCCTCCAGAATTGTTCTCTGTAACAAAAGAATAGAATACATTGTGAAAAATTTTAGGCAGATCGCACCAGGGGAACCCGTGCCGCATTCCCCCACAAGCTGTCAAAATTTTATATCATATGAATTTAACATATTTTGACAGCTTGTAAGTGGATGCGGCATCCGCCTTCCCTGGATGCAATCTGCCTATTATTTTATATAACGCATTGTTTGGCTATGGAGAATATTTCTGGGAAAGTTACAGTGCAATTTCGCATTTTTTTAAATAAGGCCCACCCTAAAGTACATAAAACTTTAGGCCGTCACTAGTAAATACGATTAGTATATAGCTTATAACTCTGAACAAGCTTTTGAGAATTTTCAATACCCCAAAGAAATCGAAAAGTAGGTAAAGACTTTGGACCATTTTAAATGGCGTTTAGAGAAGCAGTGAACAAGGGTTTTAGGGTGTCACTAGTTAATACTATCAGTATATAATTTACACTCGGATTAAAATTTTCGCAGAACAGATTTTTACTTTTTTTTATATTTTTAATATACTAAAAAAGTCATAATTAGGAAGAGTCGCAAAGTAAAACTTTAAATGGCAATTAAAGAAGAAGTAAAATGTGGTGGACCTACATAGAGATATTACTAGTAAATACATAAAATTTACATATTTATACCAGAATTCCAATTTTCATAGAATAATTCTCTGTATATGTTTCCTGCAGAGTATTGGTTTAATTACATTAAACAAACACCAGGTGATGGCACGTACTATAAACGAAAAAATAATATTTTTAACTTTAAAATTTAATATAATGGCACGTATGTATGTATGTATGTATGTATGTAGTATGTATGTACGAGAATAAATCGTAATCTTTTGTTGAAGAAAGGATCTTATTTTTGCTCTTCTCCTCTACCTACTACTAAGGATATTATTAAAATGATAGCGAAGAATTTCCGAGAACTCTCCCTTTATTTGTTTGTATGTAAGTGTGTGTCATTTTTTGTTATTCGAATATCGAATCTTTATCTTGATGATTTATTACTTGAAAACAATTAAAATGTTTTTCACTTCTTATCGAATGTGGGAAAAATCCATTGAAAATTAAATTGTATATTTTTCTTAATTTTTTTTTTGTTTTTTTTTTGAAAAATAATGTTATTAAAAGTAAAATTATGTGTAAAACCAAGCAATTTACATCATAGATAAAAAAATAAAATAAAAATAAGAAACACTTTTAGTGTTACCTGATAATAATATACATTTTCACTGCTTATTTACAGCAAGAAGAATATGCTGGAGCACCCGTACAATGTCTTATACCTGGTACTAATCAATGGGCTCTCGTGGGTGTTTCATCATGGCGTATAGCATGTGCTGCTTCGGGTGTTGAAAGGCCAAGAATGTACGATAAGATAACATCGAATGCAGCCTGGATACGAGAAACAGTTAATGCATCATAGAAGGGGTTTGCAGTAGGTGTTTTATGTTGTAATATATTCTATTTTTATTTATATAATCGTGAGCATGTATTTGTATATAAAAAAAATCAACAACAACAACTACAATAATTTTTATATTGTGTTGTAAAACTTAAATTCACAACTTTTAACTCTCGTTTCTATATTTATTTAGATTTAAGTGTTTTAAAATATTTACAAAATTTCTACTCATTTTTAACAATTACAATGATATTTTTTTTTAGTTTTTTAAACTCCTTAGAAATTTTGAAAATAATGCCTTAAAATACTATAAAGTTATATACATATTGTATTCGAGTACAAAGTTGATATACGTATTGTATTCGAGTTGCCTTATAATCTATGAAAAACTTTCTTTAAGGCTTTTCAAGTTTCTTTTTCTAGTACAAGCCTAGTACAAGCTAGTTGGACACGCGTTTTAATTTTAACGCGTTTGTTCATAATGTTTATAATAATTTTAACTGCTTTCAGAACTAGGTTTTACCGATAATTAATAAAAAATAGATCAATTACCAAAAAAAAAAAAAAATTTTCTTATTATATACAAAATTATAAAGGGTCCGCCAAATAATTTTTTTTTTTTAAATGCTATAAAAAAACTATTGAATATTTTCTCAAATTTCTTTTTTAATTTGAAAGTACAATCCTTCCGGTTAATAATGAAAAATAATTTCATTCAAATGGCTGTCTCGGCTGGCCATGCAGTAGCCAACACGATCGGTCCAATTTTTAAGCACATTATCGATTGTGTGCAGCTGTATTTCACCAATGGCTTCACGAATATTGTCCTTTAAAGCGTCAATTGTCTCTGGCTTGTTGGCGTAACACTTATCTTTGACGGCACCCCAAAAATAATAGTCAAACGGTGTCAAATAGCAGCTCCGAGGTGGCCAAGCGGCTTCAGCTCTGCGGCTGATAATGAGATCTTCAAAAACAGGGCGAAAAACATCGAGTGTAGCTTCGGCTGTGTGGCACGTAGCGCCGTTCTGTTTAAGCCAAATGTAACGGCCACTCCTTGCTCATTTTCGAAGAAAAATTGCTCAATTATGCCTCTGGACCAAAATCCGCACTAAACAGTGACTCGTCTTGGGTGTATCGGCTTTTCAATGTATGCGCGCGGGTTTTCTGTGCCCCAAATGCGACAATTTTGCTTGTATACATACCCGCCAAGATCAAAATGAGCTTCATCTGAAAAGATGATTTTCTTTTGGCAAAATCGGCATCTTCTTTGATCGCAGGCCCAGATTCCCACCATTGCTCAAGCGTATACACAACCATATTCGTTCAGCGGGAGGATACAACTAATTATCTGTCAAATCAGACATGAGCTAAGTGTTACCATTCACGAAATAAGCACTAGTTGGGAAAAAACGTTAGATGGCGGACCCTTTACGTAAACAAAATTAAAATGTAACCTACTCATAATCACTAAATTCTTTTTCATAGAGATCGTCTGCTTTGTAGTCATCTTTAGAAAAACATTTAAACTATCAACTATATTTCTCTTTATATTATGTGTGAGCTCTAAAACTAAATCTAAGACCACAATGTGGATTGAGCCTTATCTATTTCTAGGAATCTAGCTGATACTGGTAATAGCAGCATGTTAAACAAGTTTGTATTCATGGCAATACGTGACTGCAATCTTTATTGCGAGCTTCCTGAACTTCATCAGAAAGGCAGAAGATATGATTGTATAACTTCCGCCCCATGCACAAGGATCTAGTGTACGGTAGCACTAATACAGACTTAAATACAATGATTTGGTATCTTGAGCAAAACTTCAAAACTTTTCTAAATTAATGCTAATGTCCGAAAACAACGCTCTGAGTATGATACTGAATTTTTTTTTACTTTCAGCACTCAGTTCAGGATTCCTGAAAAAGTTGCGAACGGTACTTCCGCCGTTAGTGTTTCCAAATTTTTGTTTTGGTTTGTCTATAAATAATTTCATTTCTTCTTAGGCTTAAAGCTTTGTCAGAAGCATCTTTAAGTTTTGAATTTCGAGGCGGCAGCTAATGTGAGGCAGAAATTCAAAACACCTTATCCAGGCGTATAATGTAGAAAAACCCAAACTGAGGTCTTATTGTTAGCCACATATTTCCTAGCCTCATTATTCATTAGTGTTGGTGTTGCTCTATAAATGTAGCAATCTTGTGATAAAGAAGCTTCAGTCAAAGCATTACAAAAGTTATAGTCAATTATAGTCAAAACTAGATTATGTTTTACAGACTTCTTATGGTCACCATCTTCACATATTGTCTTCAGAACTTCGGTATTGATCCAAATCTTGAAAGAGGCATTTCGTAGGCCTTTATTCAATCTTCTAAGGCAAGCCAGTGAGAGCTGTGATGATGTGAATTGCTTAACATCATTGTATAACGTACGAAACGTAATATCACCATCTGGCAATGATTTATTACACGTTAGAAAGCGTTTCTGAATTCTTCCACTTTTTCAGCCTCGATTTCCTTCACCATTGCTCATCTAAGCTTCTCAGATCATGTTTTGATTAAACATAAAATTTCTAAAAAGCTTTTAGAACTAAAAAAATAAAAAATCAAATTCTACTCGAAGTTCGAACAAAATTTAATTAAAACTTCAAATTACTTTTAACTAAACTTTCATTAAATTGTATGTATGACTTGAATTAATTCGTTTTTGTTTTTGTAAAATGTCTTTTAATAATGTAATTGAACTAAAAAATGTTAATGTTTTTTTTCTTTTTCTTTTTTATTGTTTAAATATTAATTCAATATGAGTGTGTGCTTGAGTTTTGAATGAATGCGAAAGAGTGAATGAAATACTTTTGATTTTTTAGATTTAATTTCTTATTTTACAGTAATTTTAATGAGAGAAAACGAATATATTTGTATTTATTATAAATTATTTTTATATTTGTAAGTAAAGAAGGAAAACACTGTTATTTAACGCTAACATTAATATATATTTAATTGTTTTTTATGTTTTTTGGTTAATAATTTTTAATAAATAATTTTACAACAAGAATTTGTTTCATTTTAATAACCGGCCGTGAAGAGAGATATAAGGCAAATTTTATTTTTGATAACTTGAAAGATTCGGGTAAGAAGCAAATCATATTTATTGCACATGCAGGTGCTGTAAACTGCAAATGGCACTTCCATTGCAGAATTTTATAATGATTTTTTGCAAATATTGTAGCCTGTTGAATTGTTATAGGGTGAATGTACCAATAGTCGGCAATTTAAGGCTTTTGCTTACATCAAGCTACTGCCCTTACGCATGTGAATGTGGTATAGAATTGATGACTAGTAATTACAATTAATTCATTTGCTTTGTTTCAGATTATTAAGTTAAATTTAAATATTTTTTTATTGAAATTCAGAAATTTACAGTTTTTGTGAAAAACACCAAATTTGCCTGTAGTCGGCACTAATTTTCCAGTTATCAGCATACTATGTTCCAATTGTCGGCATCTCATATTTTAGTGCAGAAAATAATAAATCGAGATTGACTTCAAACTGTTACTTACTAAATACAAATGTTTTCCACATTCTCTATGTCCAATAAGGTCAAGCAGGCACGAAAGATAAATTCTTATCAGAAAATCCTGAATATTATTTGTGTATAACTCAGATTTTGTACATAATTTACATGTTAAAGCTAAAAACGAAAAAAAAAATGTTATATGGCTCCTGAAAGCTAACCTCTACAGCTTAAGTCTATAACTGCTATTTCAAAATGTGTCAGTTTTTACCATGGATCGGACAAATAAGGAGCATCCTCTCAAGCCGTCCAGTTACAATTAGAACATAGCATGTCATCAAAGCCGATGTCCTCTTCGAAAACAGAAAACAGTCATAACACTTAAAATTAATATCACGCAAGAGTTCATGAGTTGAATCATTGAAATAGACTTGAATTTGGGGCTTTAAAACGTAATACCGGACACTTGCAGAAAAATCCAAAAGCCTTTTGAAGAAGTACGATGATAATTTTGTCAGAAAAATTTTGTTTACGGATGAAAAATGTTAACCGAACCAAAGAAGTAAACGAAATGATAAGATGTAAGCACAGTAGTCTAGAGAAGTATCTGAGCTCAACACACGCGTCGAAAAGGTAATCCAGTTTACTATGAGGTCGTCGACTTGCATTTCTGTGTACAAGGGATCAAAACATCAGTCAAAGTTGACCAGAAATCCGTTTTGAAAGCGGTTATGAAGCCACTTAATCATTCCCTCTTCCAAAACCAGCTGTAGATTTTGCAACAAGTTTTTGAGACTGCCCATAAAGCTAAAATGACGCAAACGCGGCTCCCAAAAACTTTCCAACTGAAGTAGTCCTGATTTGCACCCTCTGTATTATAAATTGACCCTTTTAGTGCTCAGGTTTGGCTACAAAATAAAGCCCAACATTAACTTTCCTTAAGAGTTCATTGCCTCGTGATGAGGCCAGATTTTAATATAGCTGACGTACGTACAATTATTATGAATATCTCCGAAATTGTTGAAAATACAAAAGAATGTTATCCAGGTGATATATATGAAATCTTATTTGTAACCATTTGCTGGTTCTTGCATCAGAATCGCTTATGTCGTTTTTAAGTTATGATGAAATATATTGACATAACTATCATATTTTGAGCTAAAAATTTGCCACGCCAATAAAAAAACTTTGAGCCCGATTGAAAAGAAACTGAAAACGAATTTGAATTCCGAGCATCAAAATCATTATATTTTATATAGTTTTCTTTATAGGCCAGAAAATTTTTTGTATTTTGTAGACTAGTGTTATTTAGCAAATTCTTTATTATGAACCATATTTGCCACGCATAAATCATAATAGGCCGAACGCACAGTACAAGACAAACTTATTCTTGCAATTTAGTTTAGATCTACTGTTGCCTTCTTACAAATATATTGTAGATGTTGCTTAAATAATAACGTTTCAGCGGGGTCTTGTTATAGCTTGTGTATTACTATCATTAGTTAGTTAGTTTTAAACCATCCTTTTGTTACACCCAAGATAAATAACAACTCTTTTCAGTTGAAGCGCAGTAGAATGTTGCTTGCAAAATCCAAACTGTTGGGGGTTGATATTATTCTGATTAGAAAAATCCAAAATTCTTTTAATGATTATATTCTCAAACATCTTGCTGTTGGGTAATTTAGCATTCATCCCCGATTTAGAAATTGTTATTACCTCAGTCCTTTGAAAATTTTTCGGAAAATAAGCTTCATATAAACACAAATTGAAAAGTTTAAGTAAAGACTCAAAAAAGTAATCAGCCATATTCTTGAGAACAATGCTAGTTACGCTATCCGAAACAGGAGCCTTATTATTCTTAAGTAATATCACAAACGATTTATGTAACTTCTCTTAGATCGTAAGATCTGTCAATAAATCTGTCGCTCAGATTATGAATATACCCTGACACCATAAGCGAAGATTTAATTATTCAATGTGATGTAATGTGCACTGCATTCGGCTTTTCAGAGACTTTTTCAAAATCCCTACATTTACATGTAGATCAGAAAAGGATTTTCAGTTGACCCTTAGGACTCTCGCCAATTTCCAAAGATGGAAGTCAATCATTGTTAAATAATTTTTTTTTTTAATTAAATGATAATTTTTCATACTTATGTAGAAATAAAATGTAACAAAGTGTTGTTGGTGTTGACGGATATATGCTTAGTGCTTCTTCAAAGACAATGCTCGACTTGTAAAACTCTGTCCATTGAATACATCGAGTTGCAGACTTTTTCGATTAAATTTTGAACATATCAATAAACTTATAAGCTTATCTTTTCATACAAATCTTCTGACAGAACGACGTAAAAATCTTAAGTTTATAAGCATTGTACCTCCCATGAGTGTATTGCAATAATCTTGTTATATTGAAGATTTAGTAATAAACTACATTTCAAAATATTTACATTTTTTTTTTGCTTTTTTCTTCAATCTCAACGCTTTTTATACAAATTTATTTTGCCATATATACAGTGAATATGGCCGTTTCCATCGAAAACTGATATCACGCCAGATCAATGCTTGGTTATATCTTCAAATTCTTTGGCTCGATTGTTGTTATTTTGTACTAAATATAGTGCTATCTAATTCTTATACTCATTATAAAATTTAGAACAAACGAGATAAAGGATTTGAAGATATAAGCAAAAATTACATTTTGATGAAATGCCCATATTGCTTTTTTAGACTGGTCTGATTAATATATGTTTTATATGTTATGTAGGCCCTTAAGCATCGATGTGGCGAATATTCCATTTATTTTTTTCGTTTCTTTTGAGTTCGTATACCACACGATCCGCTATTTTGTTTCGTTCAGCGAAATAAAACTCCCATTGTTTGGGTATAATTTTAAAAGCAGTGCTGTAAATAAAAAAATTAACGTTAAAAGTTGTGAAGTTATAAAACCGGAATTAAATCACAAGATTCATTAAAAAACTTTTTTCTATTACTTACTACGTTTCTGTTTGTTCTGGTTCCCTGCATTCTTTTTTAAGCCGCTTATAAATCTTATGATATTGACAATCCAACTCTTCTACGCCTTGATTTTTTCTACTACTTTCGCATATTATATTTTTAATCTTGGCATACATCGGTTCCTTATTCCATAATTTTTTTACTTCCTCACGTTCTAATTCACAAGCTATAGCATTATATGCGCGTATCTGCCATATACCCTCAGGTAGAGTAATTACTACAGTAAGGGCAACTTGTGGATTCCATTTTAGACTTTTATATTTCAAGGCACATTTATGGGTAGTAAAAACTAAATGCTCAGGCTTATCATCCGTAGTATAGCCATGATATGTAAGAACACGGTTAAGCACACCATATTTTCTAAAGATTTAATAAGAAAATAGATTCGTATTTTAATAAAAAAACAATTTAAAACCGTTATTTACCTATCCACGTTAGCCAAATTCATTTGAAGAAATGGTTTTTCCATTTTGCCAATTATTTGCTTAAACAATTCCATTGGTGTACATGGCACTTTAGCAATTTTTGAAAAGTACAGCAATTTCTAAAATAATTCATATTTTTTTAAATATTTAAAAAATTTTAAATTCTAAATACTTACTCCTGTACTACACATGATGTGAGCCTTTCATATAAACAGTTTCCTAGGATGCCGGCAACCTTGTTTCAAATAGTTGGCAATACCTAACATACACTATTGACAAACGAAATAAACAACAAAACAAAATTGAAAAAGAAAACACAAACAAAAACAAAACAGAACAGCTGTTTTAAAAATAGACTCATCAACTATTTTTTTCCTCTCTTTCTCTGTGTCATTTCATGTGCAAACAGAAAGTAAAAGAAATTTCGCTGCTGCACTAGAAGGACTCTTTGGAATTGCAACATTAGCAACAAAATGTTGTTAATTGCAAAGAAATAAGTTAAAAATATATTTTAATAATTCAAAGTGCTTGAAGTTAACACCCAGAGCCAGCCGTCAAAATGAGTTCCATTTTGGATATGCGAGCGGCTAAGCCTACCATTTGGGAGGAGTTGAGCAATTTATTTTTACCTCTCAAGTACATAATCACCAGCGAACGTTTCGATGCTTTGGTGGAGAATATCGACTTTAATTACCTGGTCAATGCAATGTTTTGGATTTTCTTATGCTTTAGCTTTGGCTTTGTAGGATTCCAGAAATTGTTTCAGGTAAGTGGCGAGCGATGTTGGCATTAATAATAGAAATTTATAAGCGGTTGGCACTGGGAATGCCAGAAATAGATTCAAGGTATTTTGGTGGCTTCTGTTAAAAGAAATTCTTTTTGGTTTCTATAAAATAAAAAAACAACTAAACCGAAAATGAGTGAAATTTAAAACGAGTAATTTTTCAAAGACAATGGCAATAATTATTTTCAATTTTGATAATCAAAAAAGTGGTTATAAAGGGAATTAGAAAACAAAGTCTTGTCAGATTTGAAAATTATATCTATTTGAGGTTCCATTCGATTTTGGCTTGCAAAGCATATCCGTATATAGTCCTGCGAAAAAAAGTTAAACATCAAAGTCCTAGTATAATTGCTGACGGCGTAAAAAGTAATTTTGTATTAAAAATATGCCGGTCATGCAGGTTTTTATTCCCTATATTACTCAGTGTTGTCGGCAACTCTTTTATGACCTGCACACGACCGGCATCAAGATTACACACAAAATTGTAAATATTATAACGGGTGATTTTTCAACCATTTGGGTCTTGAAAATTGAAAAAACGCAGACAAATTTGCGAAAATAAATAAAATATACAAAGTGGTCCGCTGCTATGCCGTAGGTGGTGGCAGTTGTAATGTTTTCTTTCAGGGCAGAATTTGTGGCTGGTTTGTCCCTGTACGCGAGAGACCACATATCCCCACAAAATATAGGTCTCAATAGATTCATGTTATCCGTGCCGTGTGGTATGTGGCACCGTCTTGCTGAAACTACATCTGAACCAAGACCAGTTCTTCCATTCTGGGCAAAAGAAAGTTAATAACACAAGCCAAATTGTTGACAACGGCTACAAGTTGTCATATCGTGATCTTCATTGGCACTGGCCGATATAGCACCAATATTATCCTCGGTATGCATTCTTCGAATATGGGTTGGAGAATTAGTGTTCAATGAAGTGAAGCGGAATATGGTCATTACAGCTTGAATAGCCTGTTCGTTGGTTCAATTATGACGATTATAAAATGGAAGTAATTAATGAAACACATTTCTAGCCACCGTACGAATTTTGATAATAAAATTCAACACAAGCGTTGTTCGTTCGTAAGTGAAAAATAGTGAAATGGCGTGCCTTTCGTATTAAAAGGGTCTTATTTATGAATTTATTTTCTTATTTTTAAGATGAAATTGAGGAAAATCCTGATATTTTGCTCAAGAGCTGTCTGATTATCTAAGTGCAAGGTGTTACACCTTTTAGGTTTTAGAAACTCATTATTGATAACAATATTCGATCCTACCATAGCCAAAAACTTTTAGCCATGATATACCGCTTTCGAATTGATTTAATCGAGCTCAGCCTTTAAGTATTCACTGATATTTTTAGAAATTACGATTTTATTAAATATTTGATAAAAATAAAATCATATTTGGACTTGGTTGACTTATGACCATATTGGTAAAATGTTACATTGTTTACATTTCATTTTTGTCAATGTTGAAGTAAGGTATTATATAAAACCGTGTAAGAGACTATCGAATCATCTTTTATGGATCGATTTGTTTCGATTTTGTATAAAATTATAATTTCGTCTGACCTCATTACTACAAAAGCAGCTTTAATAGCCGGCGACGCATTTACGCCGCTACATTATATGACTTTGAATTTATGCGGCTGCAATTACAGTTATCACAGAAATAAGCTTCGCATTGCCAACTTATTAGCATTTAATAACGATATTTTGTAACGATAATTAATTTAAAACACTATTTAACCTTTACAGGTATTTCTTAAAACGTCCAATATAAAATATTACAAACATAAACAATTCGCCCGATCGATTTGGAATATTGCCTTTTATACAGCGTGTACTTTATTTTTATATATCTACAATGATTTGGTGATTTTACCGCAAATTCTTAAGAATCAAGGCCGTTATTCGTTGTTCTATTCATCGGAAAATTTAATTTTCTATAAATCTCAGCAATGTGAAAAATTTCAATTCTATTCGATATTTATAATCACATTCTATTTGCATGGAGCCATGTTGGACTATAAGGAATCAGATTATTTGGAAGCAGCCTCGAAAAGTCTTTACTTAGTTTCAATGGTGGCCATTGACGTCTACAGGTGAGTGTGCAGGATTATATTTTTTGTTTTGAAACATTAATACTGTTTAACCAAGAAATGTTTCAGATATGAAAGCTATTTTGTTGGTGTTAATTTGATACTGGGCATCTATAATATCATCACTGAAATTCTCTCTTTATTTGCTTTGCAAAATTCTAAACGTAATATTTTGGTTTATCAAATATTTTTGGGTTTGCGTATAGCTTCTTGGTAAGTGCTTATTAAGTATAAATGTAAAAACATTGTTACTAGTTTCTCTTTCTGTTTAATTTTGTTTAGGTCGCATGTCTTTATAAGCCTCTTGCCCTTTAAATATTTGGTACCCACTTTGTTTGCCAAGAACTTCAAATTCATATTGAATATAACAATTTGGTTGTGGTATGGCCTGAGTATTTGGAATTCACCCGTCTTACAATATTTCTATCATCAAATCTATCACAATTCGCCGGTAGATTGTTCGGGTGAGGGTTCAGCGGCCAAGTGTATTCTACTTAAAGACTCAAGTGAACATCGTCATTTTAAAGCCTTAAAAAAAGCCTATTTAGAAGTAAAATTGGCTCAAGAGAAAATGAGCGCCAGTAATTTTAGTGCCAGTGGCACAGAAAGTTCTTCGGCTAAGGCTTTTCAAGCCATTAAATGTAAGTTTTTGTTTTATTTGTATAAGAATATAAATTCTGAATTTCATTATTATGCCTGATTTGTCTTATAGGTATTATGACTTTAAAACGTAAATTGAAACGAATACGCGAAGGTCGTGGCGGTGAGGCTGAAGATGACAACGATGAAGCTCTCTCTACTGATTGTTAATTATTGTTTTTAAATTTTAACGTATATCTCTTTGCTCTCAGTATAACAACAATCTCTTTAAATGACAATATTTTATTTTTAGCAAATTATGTTATAGTTGTTTGTTAGTTTATTAGCTAATGTTTTAGCTTAAGCTTTCGCTCTATTTGTCTCTCTTCCTTATACATATATATTTTTAAGAAGTGCTTGGTTCCTTTTAATCTATTTTATTGGCACTATCTACACAATTTTCGAAGTATTTATATAATATATTTGTCATTATACCGTTATTATATCCTTATTTTAGAGGTTTCAGAAAATTAGAATTCTTTAAAATATAACACCGAAAAACTTAATAAACGTTTAAAATTCGTTAAATGCACTTGATACCTCTTTGACTTTGCTTCAATATATCAAGTGAGTTAGGTACCGTACTGGAGGTGTGCAGAACAATTGTTTCAAAGACCTAAATCTTGCATGCCATTCATTCATTATAAATCCTTTATATAATGAATTTTTGCCCTAATCAAAAAAAGATTCAGTTTTCAGCTTAATGATTATGAAGAACAAACAGTAGTGATGTCTAATAAGCAGTAGGTTTTATAGAAAGGTTCAACTCTGCTCTAACCCAGAATTTATTTAAAGTGCTTTCAATCGATATGTTTAAGAAAAACGTGAATCTTTGAACGTGATTTTAAGTGATGAAACAGAATACGTCTGCAACTTCAAGCAAAAACGCTGTCAAAAAAAGATGGCCCATAATTGTACTCTGTGTCCATAATAAAATCGTCAGCCGCAACTTCAAATACTGTCGATTTATTTTTATATTTGATTTGTTTTTGTTTTAATTTTTTGCGTTCCAATTCAAAAAAATATTTTTTTTGTTTACAAAATGCATAAAATTCAGTGAAAGTACATCAACACCACTTTCAGATTCGGAGAGAACAATTGAGAGAGTAAAAAATGCTGTCAAAATAAATTAGATTCCATCTCACGACTGTTTTTGCCGACGATTTTTTATGTCATTTTGTATGAAAACTTTTCAAGCCCCAATTCTGTTTCATCTCTAATGTTCATTTCAGACTCTCGTTGTTGTTGTTGTTGTTGTTGTTGTTGTTGTTGTAGCAGCTTGAGCTGAAAATACAAGAATGTATATTAAGCTCTGTTTAGACGATTATTAGATCTAACAATATTGTCCAAGGCGAATTCAAGCCAGGTGACCTTGGTTTGCTACGTAAGCAACAGCTGATAAGTGACCATATGTCATAACGATTCGCCATTACATTATCATTGTTGCATTATTTTAACACAACATTAAAGTCTGGTTACAGTATTGTATTCGTTTTCAAAATGAGACCACCTTCTTAAATTTGCCTTGATATTGTCAGAAAAATGTACAGAAAATTTCTCACAACCGTGAGCTTACAATTTTTGATTTTCAACATTGTCAGATTATTGCCAGACTGTTTTTTACTTCTGACAACGTCGTAATTGTCAGAAAAAACATATGTATAATAAAATTGTCAGATTTTCTGACATATGTCTTGCAATCGTGTGAACTGACAATATACATTCTGGTGGCAATTTTAAATTGTGTGGTCGTTGTCAGCAAATATTGTTAAATATGACAATCGTCTGTACAGAGCTTTATATTAGCATTCATTTCCCCCTTTCTTCTTCTTCTCTTACTCTAAGAGCTAGGAGCTGAGCTACTTCCCTCGAATTGGTCCAGAATGATCTGGGAACCAGAGTTGTCTGGTTAGCATTACAAGCACACATAAGCTGGCAATCATGAGAACCTTTCCCATAGGCTAAACACATATTGGTAATATTTTCTTTGATGTCAGCCCAGTATGAATATAGCCGTGTGAAGTGACCAGATTTGAGTTATGCTAGGACAACTCCGGTCTGGTCTCTAAGAAGAATTTTTTCCATTGTTCATCACGAATGTCACTATAAATGTCTTTTAAAGATGTCTTATATGCTTCCAGATTGAATGAATCTCTGAGATATCGTTGGATCTCCCCTTTATAGTGACGTAGATCTGCCTTCACATTTTTGGAGAAACCGTTAAGGATGATTCGAATGCTTCCTCCCATAGCAAACCAGTAGGAACTGCTTTGTGAGCAGGGTTGTTTCGATGTCTTCTGGACGCAGCCGATAATGGTCTTCAGTGCTGTACTTTAACATATCTGTAGATTTCCTTACTGTGTTGGGCACACTACTGGAGACTACGTGGACGCTGTGTACTTTACCACTGATCGGCCAATTGTCTTGTATGTAGCCAACAAGATATCCTTATTAGTGCCCCAAGTACTGCCGGCTAGTGACTTAAAAACCTTGTTTCTACTCCGTATCTTTTTGCTAATTGCAGCATCATGTACCGATGACCGGAAGAGGCTGTCCAATGCGACTCCAAGGATTTTGTAGAAAATCGTTGGTCGTTCATTCCCACCACAATTGATTCTACTTACCGGAATGCCCTTTGATCTCCAGTCAAGGACTACCAACCCAGCAGTACCAACAATACAAATGTGTACTTATTTCCAATTTTCTTTCTTCTTACACATATGTATATGGGGGGCTTACCCAGCAAATTCACTTGTTGCGTTACCCTATGTCAAACGGTGTCTACTTCATAAAAACGTTCATGTCTGTACTAAAATGCAAAAGTTGTTGGCATTGGTTAAATGGTTTGTTTATTGTCTATGTTTGGAAACTATCGATAATAAGTGCTTGCAAGACCGAAATGTTGCCAGATATGCTTTTTTGTAGAAAATTAAAGCCCAAGGTCGGTTATTTGATAATAAAAAATTCATTTTAAATTATATTTTAATTTTTGTGTTTTTATTTCAAATCGTTTATTTACAATTTATAGAAGTTTTGTTGTTTTTTAAATTTATGTCAGTTTTTTTTATTCATTTGGTTTTTCTGTTATTTGTTTAATTTATAATTATTATTATTAAATTATTATTTTTTCAATAAATCTTTCTCCTTGTTTTTCTTAATTATGAATTAAATATTACTTTTTAATATTAAATTAACTATTAACTAGAATGTAAGTTAACTGTTTTAATGGTTTTCTTTTTTTAAATTTATTTAAATCATTTTTATTTTAATTAATTTATTTTTTTAAATTAATATCGTTGTTATTTAGTCCCCAACCATATTTTTTTTGTTAGATATTACTTTGTTTTTATAATTTATTAACTTAATTAATTTTTATTTTAATTTCCGTATCTATTTTTCTCTTAATGTTTCGCTAAATAATTAAATGTAGTTCTTGTTGGTTTGTTTTACTGTCATTCTTTTTTTTGTAAATTTACTTTTTTATGTTCTTTATTCATTATAAATAATTTGTTTTGTTTATTAATGCTAATGATCATTAAGTTAATGATAATATTCGACAATTAAACATTAAAGTTTAATTGCTTTTCACTTGTTTTATTTTCATTTTAATGTTTAATACTTTTTAAAGTTAAATTTTGTAAATGTATTCGAATGCTCTTACAAAAGAAATTTTTGTATAGAAAATTAAATTATAAAAGTATACTCTAAGGCTTTTCATATCAAAATAAAACAACAGAAAATCCCTTAAAGTACGCTTATTATATAATGGGTATTGAAGATGTTTTTTTTCTCTTTTAATTAGTTTTAAAATATTTTATTTAATTAGCATTTACACTCGTTTTTATGTCTTATCTTTCAATTTCATTATTTTCTTTCTTCGTTTGTTAAATAATTCTTTCTTGTTTTTAATAAAATTCTATTCACATAACTTACATTTCTTTGAAAATGAAAGCATAATTAAAGGGATTTTCATATTTGTTTGTGTCGAATGTCATAAAATTTATATTGGAATCGGATTGGCGCCTAAGCCTCTAAAGTATGCCACTTATTTCTACTTTAACAGTGTATTTAATGACATCCGTTAGGTGTGAGCATTAAAATTTTAATCCCATTTAGATATGCTTTGTTGTTTAGTTACACAGTTGAAATGATTTAAGCAAAATATTTTGAAATATTATTCATTAATTTTGAAAAATATTCCGCCTTTTCGTACATAAAATATTCATTTTTGCAAGTAACTTTTGTGACAGAACACGTTTTCGAATTTGCAGCCAATATTTGTTTAAATACACTAAAGTTTCAATGTGAAATTTCAAAAAAGTTAAAGTTTAACATTTTAAAAATTACTCGTATTTTGCATCCATTTTATAGCCATTTTTGTTGACCAAATTTAATGTGATTGATTGAACGTGTTCTCTTGCTCTACTTTTATAACAACAGATGCTTGATTTACATTGTCTGACGACTCCATCTACATATTGCTGTAGTCACACCTTGACCTTGCTTAAGTATTATATTAACTTTTGCTACACAGCCCGACTCCTTTCACTCCACTATTATGACTGGTGGCCATTGTGCAAGAATCATGTTTATAATTAAACCTTAAACGTGCTATTTTTCTATTCGGGAATCAGAATATACCAACAGCTTGAGCTTATCTACGAAGTTGAAAAACGATTCGAAAAATTGTAACCTCATTAGAATCTAGTATAGGAAGCCCCTGTACATACAGAGAGAGAGAAATCACACATTGTGATACTCACATTTAGGACTAAAAAAGTTGTGTTTTCTGCGCAGTTGTTTTAGAAATACATTTATTTTCTTAGCAAAGGAATAGTGGGATCACATTACATACCACGGAAGTACATACGTGCATATGAGTGGTATTTCTGCTTCACTAATAAAGTAATGAAAATAACGGTATATCTCGAAAACAAGAGCTAACCTAAAAAACCGTTTGCACCACTGGATTCAGCGTATTCTAATTGGGTTTACCTGCCGGGTGACCAACTTGTCGAAAAAAAGTGATAAATTCGAGCACAGTGCCATTATATCATATTGTTACAAAAATGAAAACGCTGAGGAGGATATTCATCACATCAGGGACTTTTTGTGGGATTTTTACCTATAAAATTTATTGGCTTGTGTCAAGGCTTAATAACTGCAAAAATTATCTGTACTAATTAAGAGTGCTACCATCCGCATGGAGCTGCCGGATCGATTACTTTTTGTGTTTATAGAGTTATTTTAGAACATTTGTATTAACGTAGATAAATCGAAGATTCGTGTCTGTACTAGAACATTCGAAAGTAATGATAAAATACTATAAAAGGATGTCGCATTGCGGCTGGTGAGTGCAGTTATCATTTGGCTGTCAATAAGTAAAGTCTGTAAAAGTGAATTTGCTGTATTAAGACATAGTGTATTACAGTGGAATTAATAAAAAGGAGACAAACTGTAAAACAACGACAAAAAGGTTAAAACGTAACATTTGGTGTCAGAAGTGGAATTGCCATATAAAATAAAATAAATAAAAAAATGAAATTTAAAGAATTAAAAGTGAACAGACTCAAACGCGAGTTAACTAAATTGGAGCTCTCAACAACTGGTAATAAGACCGAATTACAAAAACGTGTGTTAGAGGAATTTCAGAGACGTAACATAGACATCGATAATCACCAATTTGATGATGAGAATGATCCTGAGATAAGTGCCTCTACAATAACAACTAGTATAGACGTTATTTTGCTGCTGGCTGCTATGATGGAAAAAATACAGGTACAGAGCCAAACGCTTTTGACTGAGGTACGAGAAATTTCTAGAGCTGATAGAAAAAATGAATGCTGTGGCGAATGCATAAGAAATTTCTAAAGCTAATGAAAAACTGTTGGCGCATGTACAGGAAACTTCTAGAACCGATAGACAAAAACACTTGGCTGAGGTACGCGAAACTTCTAGAACCCAAAACCAGAATTTTGTGGCGAAAATTAAAAGAAATTTGAAGAAGTGTAGAGTACAACAACAGAGAAGCTGTAAGCAAAAAAGGTTGATGACGTCTATGCAAGAATGACAAATCTAGAAAAGACTGTTGTGGCAGCAACCGGAACAAGAGCGTATTATACCAGAAGTTTCTAGCACAATAAAAACACATTGCTTTGATGGTAGCTCACCCCTATCCGTATTTAAATTCCATTTCGAGACAGTTGCCAACAGAAATAAATGGGATGATCAAGCGAAGGCTCTAGAACTGATTTTGGCGTTAAAACGTGCAGCTGCAGAAACAACTACAATGACTTAATGGTAGCGCTACAGCGTAAATTTGGTGACGAGCACAAACACGATTTGTGCCGCATGGGGTTAATGGAAGTCGGGAGGTTGGTGCAGTTAATCTATCCGGGGAAAAATCACCATGCAGTTTTCCTTCACTAGATCTTATTAATTACTTTAGTTTTGTAGCACTTCATGGTCTGAACAATTTTCACTATATATGTATAAGGATTACTCTTCTATCAAAAAATTTCCAAACATCGAGTTTTATGACATACTAGGAAAATACAGTGTCCCTATTATTTGTTTCAAAACTGTATATTTATTATTAGTCTTTCCCTTTCACTTAAATTCTAATATTGTAGCCACAAGTAGCACTTAAAAGAATCTAATGGTATCGATAGTTTTTTTTTTTGCCAACTATCGAAACTATTGAATGGGCCGACTATCGATAGTCTTGCAGCTCTATTCGAAGGTCGGTTCAGCATTGGAAGATTCTTTAGCGCTTAAATAGATAAAGCTAGTCGTCTATTAGTACGGTAGAGTGCTGTCAAGTAGTGTAGGTTAAAGACTAACTCAAATACATAACTGTACACTGTTTTTTTAAGTTTAAAAAAGTATTAGTCCTGGATATCATCAATGTGACTTCAAAAATAAGTCAGAAACAATTTCTTTTCCTATCGTTCTAAATTGGTCACCCTATATAGTTTTTAATAAACATTTTTGAAATGAAATTGTAAAATTCAAGCATTTGTATGCTAAGCAGGTTTTTCTTATAGAATTTTTTTTTGTGATCGATTTGAATTTTGTTCAATTCATTTACTCATTCAATCATTAATTATTATTGTTGTTGTTGTTTTTATAATTGTGTAATTTAGTTTTTTAAATGGAATATAAATGAAGGCTGCTGATGAAATGTAAATATTTAAATAATTTTATTTTTTTATTAAATATTTTTTTTTGTATTTTTTTTTCCATTTAATATTAATACTTTTTTATTTCTGGGGGGAAGGCAGTGGACACAGTAATGTTCTTCTTTATTTATTTTAATTCATTTTATTGTTTTCGTGTGTGTTATTATTTATTTTTTTTTATTATTAATAATAATTTTTAAGTTTTTTTTTAAATTCTTTTTTATTTTCTGTGTGTTTGTATTAAACATTTTTCTCATTTATTAACAAAAATTTTTTTTTCTTTTATATGGTAAATTTCCTCAAATATAAATAACATTTTTCTTTTCATTTTTATTTTCAATATTTGTATATATAATTTGTATTTTATTTATTAATTTGTTTTATAATTTATAAATTATTTTAAATTTATTCCTTGTGTTTCTTTACTATCCTTCTCTAATCAATCATTAATTCTAATTATTTGATCCATATGATGAGTAGTAAGTAGTAGGTATGAGTTTAAGTTTTTCTTCTGCTTAATCCTAGAGAAAGAAAATTCTTTCGTTTTTTTTTTTAAGAAATTTTATGAAAATTTGTTTTAGAAACTTTTAAAAAAATCAAAATTATTTTTTTTTGTGTTTTTAAGACTTTTTATAATTTTTTCATAACATATTTGATTTAATTTGTTTGTGTTCTTCTTAAACCTACAGCTTTAGAACCAATTGCTTTAGTATGAGTTTCAATTTTTTGTCGAATCCTTATCATTTTTTTTTCAAATTTAGTTTTTGTGACAAAGATTTATTGAAATATTTACAAAAGTTTTCTTTTCGAGTATTTTCTTAAAAGGAGAGACGGGATTTATAGTGTGGGGTTTGGGAGTAGTATTTAAATTGTATTCTTTTTTTATTCATTTAAAAAACAATAACAAAAGGGCAGTTTTTTTTCTTTTTTTTTATCGAGTTTGTAAAATTCTACTTAATTTAACTGTATTGTTATAAAAATATGAAAAAAATCTTAAGAGTGTTAGTTTTTCTTTTTTTTATATTTAAATTTGTTTCTTTATACAAAAAAAAAAAAAAAAATAAAATAATTATTGAAAAAATTCTGAATTTACATATATTTGTATAGATTTAATCCTTTAAGAGCCATAACAATTACGCTATCAGATGTTTTTGATGTTTTTTATCAGTTATCTGCGCATTTTTACACAATTTTACTTTATCTTAATGCGGCAGCTTATTTATCTTGCACTTAATATTCGCCTATACACAAATACTCAACACTTTTATTTACGCCTTAGCACGACTCTACTTTGTGATTGCAAAACGATAACAAATCATCATCAATATTGAATATTCTTGTAGTTACACATGCAAGTGGTAGCACTCTTAATAGCACAGACAATTAGGACAGTGACAGTTACTCAAGAGCCCTGACACAAACCATAAGACTACCATTGTACTAATTTAGCGTATCTTTATGCATTGTTTATTTTTGTAACACTATAACAACAAAATTTTAATTCCCTTCTTAACCAAATCATAAAACCACAAAAGCGAAATTGGGTAGCTGTTTGAAACGTAAGTAAATTTCAGTACTTTGTGTGTTTTTTTACCCCCGCAAACCGTTTTGGCATAGATTCTTTAAGAGTTGTTAGAATGGTTGTTAGTATTGATTGCCACTCTAACTTTAAGCTCTGCATTAGCTTCTACTAATTTTTAAAACGACGTAATTAAACTCTGTGCTTCAAAATTCCGAAAAGGTTCTTGATAGGATTCAAGTCTGGTGTTTGAGATGGTCAATCCAAAATTTTGATTCCATTAGCTGACCACCAATTTTTTTTTGGCAAATTTTGACAAATGTTTCGGGTGGTTGCCGTGTTGAAATACTCAGCCAGTGGCATTTCCCATTAAGCATATGAAAGCATATCGTCGGCGAAAATGTCTTTATAAACAAAACGGTCGACTTTTGTTTGTATTTCGACAAAGTGGCCAATTCAACTGTTTGAGAAACAGATTCAGACTATTACATTTCTGCCTCCATGCTTTACTGTGTCTTCAATAACGCGAAAGTAGTCGTTTTCCCTTGATTTGTGGCTAAAACTCCAGTGGCAAAATCTAAGGATTAGCCACAGTCCAGTGACGAACTTCTATGTTTTTATTTTCACATATTGCCAAGTCAACTTTTTCAAACTTTTAAATTTTTCCCTGTAGGGGCCACGGTATTACATTCATGTGTTTTCATTAAACCTGTACCCTGTGGGATACCCTAGACGAACAATATAATCCTGGGTTGAGAAAAAACTTGCTCAACTGTGGGAGAATGTTTTTGGGCTGAGACAAGTAAAGAGGTGTGTTACACCCTCTTGTGGTTGATTTCGAAAATTATTATTGCTCATTAGGAGTACTAATGGTTCATTTACTGGGTATTGTAGTCTTATATACCAGTAACATATTGTAACGAAAATAAAAATGCCTAAAAAGAATATATACCACATCAGGGACTGTATTGTGGGAACTGAGTCTATTGGTTTCTGTCAAGGTTGTGAATGTGTTACCCCGGTAAAGTCGTACTGAACTGTGTTTTTGACGGAATTGCCAATTCGACCATATTTGGTTTAAAATTACATGTTTAAAATTAACGGATATAAGATGGAGGATTTGAGAGTGTTTGAGACATTTCCAGAACTTTTCGAATTGTACGCAATTAAGTATATAACGAGGCTGCTTTGTCCAAGTGGATATAGTTATAGTCTTGCAGTCATAAAGTAAAGTCGTGCTTAGGCGTAAATAAAAGTATAGTATGAACGTATACTAAGTGCAAGATAAATAAGGTGGAGACTGTATAGGTTTAATTGTAGAGGATCTAAAAACTGCAAGACAACAACAACGTAGTGTTTATTTTACTTTGACGCAATTAAAAAGAACTCAAACGTTTTAAAAGGTTAAAACGTAAAAATACCTTAGGAAATATCGAAACTAATCATTGAAGATTCTACACAATGTACGTTGAGATTAGAGTTCGTAAGGTAAGCTAACTATAGTAACTGTAAGAGGGACATTTATTGTCTTACCAAACAAGATAACTGTCTTTGTTCAAAGTCTTAATTTAATGTGGTGAACATACCATAAAGATGCACAAAAGATCATTTCGGTTATGGTGCGTACGGCCTCGTTCAATCTATCAGTCAATCATCTTATTAATTCAAAAGTAAGAAAAGTTCTGTTTAAATTTTTATCACAAATATATTTTAATATTGGCCTGATCAATTAAAAGCTAGTAAATGTGCAAATTATTAGAATTTAAAGAAAAAAAAAAAAAAAAAGTAAATTTTGAAGGAAAAGTAAGAGTTCTTTTTACCATAAATGCTAGTTTGTAGTCCGAAACGGAGAACTGACAATGATCGCTTGATGCATAGACTATCAAGCTCACTAGTGGAGAATGAAGGAGTACTTTTTAGCATAAATGCTAGTTTGTAATCCATAACGAAAAACTGGCTATGAACCCTTGATGCCTTGGCTATCAAGCCCACTAGGGGAGGATGGAGCAAGTAAAGCGTCCGCCAAATAAATTTTTTTTTTAATGCTACTGAATATTTTCTCAAATTTCTTTTTTATTTGAAAGTACAATGCTTCCGGTTAATAATGGAAAATAATTTCAGTCAAATGGCTGCCTCGGCTGGCCATGCAGGCCTACACGATCGGTCCAATTTTTAAGCACATCATCGATTGTGTGCAGCTGTATTTTACTAATGACTTCACGAATATAGTCCTATAAAGCGTCAATTGTCTCTGGCTTGTTGGCGTAACACTTATCTTTGACGACACTCCACAAATAATAGTCCAACGTTGTCAAATCGCAGCCATACGACATTAGCTCTGCGGCTGATAATGTGATCTTCAAAAACAGGGCGCAAAACATCGAGTGTAGCTTCGGCTGTGTGGCACGTAGAGCCGTTCTGTTGAAACCAAATGTTGCTAATATCCTCCTCTTCAATTTTTGTAAACAAATATTCGTTCAACATGGCCTGATAACGATCGCCATTGACTGTAACGGCCACGCCTTGCTCATTTTCGAGGAAAAATGGCCCAATTATGCCTCTGGATCAAAATCCGCACCAAACAGTGACTCGTCTTGGCTGTATCGGCTTTTCAATGTATGCGTGCGGGTTTTCTGTGCCCCAAATGCGACAATTTTGCTTGTTTACATACCCGCCAAAATCAAAATAAGCTTCATCTGAAAAGATAATTTTTTTTTTGGCAAAATCGCCATCTTCTGTAAGTCGATCGCAGGCCCAGATTCCCAGCGTTGTTCAAGCGTATACACAACCATATTCGTTCAGAGGAAGGATAAACCTAATTATCTGTCAAATCAGACATGAGCTAAGTGTTACCATTCACGAAATAAGCACTAGTTGAAAAAAAAACGTTAGATGGCGGACCCTTTACTTAAAGTAAAGGGTGTCCAAAATTGAGGTATAATTTTAATTTTGCTGCCATTTTTTTCTGCTTGCATTTTTTATTCGAAATTTTTATTTTCAGATTCTAAATGCATTCCGGTTAGTTAATATGGAACGTTACACGAAGGAACAACATGTTTTTATTATTAAAACTGATGCGTGAGAAATTTGAAGAATTTGGATCCGCTAATGACAACAGAAATAGAATTTGTCAACGTAGTGTTCGTTCAACCGAGAATGTAGCAGCTGTGAACAGAAGTGTTGAAGAAGATTCGAAAACATCGATGCGATAATGACGGAAAATTGATGATTTCGACGTGGGGAATATGTGGTTCTAACCGGATAATGCCACTTGTCACACAGCAAGAGAAAATTTCGAAAATTGCATTATTTCTTGTAAAGGAGGAGAAGATTGGCCACCAAGACCGTGCGATTTGACATTTTTAGATTTTTTATGTGGTTTTTTATGAAATCCAAAGTGACAACACTTTAGGGGAAGTCACTTGGCCGACATAATAAACTGAAATAGAAATATTTTTAATATCTGAAAAAAAGTCTTTTTTATTAAAATTAAAATGATAACTCAATTTTGTACACCCTTTATAAATGTGATTGTAGAAAATTTTTTTATAAAAATTATGTAGTTGGACTGAAGCAAAGACGTATAGCTTACAAGGCCATCGGAAAAAAAACAAAACTAATTATGGTGAAATATAATGCAGGACGATTTTAGGATATCACTGCAAGTATCTGCTATATCTGGTTCCCTTTTTAGTTTTGGGAACAGAAAAAAGTTGCAGAAAGCTAGATCGGTATAGAAGAAAGCGTTTTATAAGGCGGAATGATTTACTACTCCAGTAAAATTTTAGTCATGCATGCCGATGACATTGGCTTACATATCCATTCGATTGGTATTTAAAACTGTGCAAGGCCTGCTAAAGCCTAACTTGTACTTTACTCTGGCCGATATATTAGTTATTTACCTAGAAAGATCATCAGCATGATCTGTATCTTATAGTGAAATTGTTTTTCTCGAATTATTTCAATAGAAACATAACGTTTCTCACTAAAGATTCGATAATGTTTTGGGTTGAGGAGATAATTATATTCTGACGAACATAGATTTTTTTAAAGTTAAGATAACTGTCTGAATTATTTGGAAAATATTAATAAATGATAAAAATACCAGATACTGAACCACATATTGTGTTTTGCTCTTAATTTTTCTTTTATTTCCTTAAAATGATTAAATTTATTTAAAAAAATATTGCAATATTTTTATGACTCTTAAATGGTTTGTGCTACAACTTTATGATCAATTATATTTGTTAATTCTCTTAAAAATCTCATTTCAATTTGAGGTGTGATAAAAAAGTTGATTAAAAAAAATTCCGTTTTTTTTTAAATTTTTTAGTTTCAAATAGTTTTTGTATGTGTGTGTGTTCCATATAAAATAAATGTTTTTAATGAATGTATGGTATGTCTAAATAATGTATAAATTTTATATACTGTATGTATATATGTATATATGTATGTACATCATATGTCTGTATATATGTATGTATGCTAACATGAAAGTGCATGAGATTATCATCTAAATATTATTCTATGAATAATAGTTGGTTGTATCAAATGTAACAAATTTCCTTATTTTTTTTTACTTAAAAATATACCCAATATTTTTACCCTACACCACACTGTAGGTGGTTTTGTATTATGACATTTTTTAAATGATACTTATTTCAGTTCAGAATTTTTTTATTTATTTTTCTCCGTCACTCCTCCTCTAGGGAGCATATTGGCTTTCCACAAAACATCTATTGCTTTGTTTCAGTTTCTTTAATCAATTTGGTATTTCAAGCGAAGTAGATGATTAATCCGCTGTAGCTTCCTCCATATGATTTTTTTGTGTAGTGGTGAAGATCCTTGCTAATTGGTGGTGATCTTTACTTTAGTATTGTATTTTTTTCCCAGTAGGTGGCGTGTTTTTCATTATCATTCATCTGATGTTTGTCATCATCTCCAGAGGTATGAGAGAAGGGTCAGGGGGGCGTTTTTCTTTATTTTTTTAGATGGAGTTGTCTTGAGGGAAGAAGTTTAAGCCTTTTTTTATTATTAAACATTCGTCATGTCCTGTGCTGGGGCTCGAACCACTACACCACGCCACCCCAAAGTTCAGAATAATTTGTTATTTTTTTAATTGAATCCAGCAAGTCCATCCACTGCCTTATTCAAACGCTTGTCTTTTATTTATTCATGTAATGAATTGAAAGAAATCAGTAAAATTTTTTATACTACCGGACTAAGACGAATTGATAACAAATTTGTTACGCATAAGTTTTCCATGCTGATTTGAACATTAAAAAAAGAAAACACAGTTTGTGCCCATTTCATCTTACGGTGTTAATAAAACTAGACTAACCATTATTTACAGCATTAGTTACAACGTAGCTTCACAATGACCTTCTCTGTAAGTTAGGTCTTAACTAAAGCTATCGAAGACCGTTAATGGTCAGACCTAACAGCTGTGTTTTCTTCCATTGGACTCGGCAAAAATAGATAGATAGAGCCGGATGCTGAAACCTTAAGTCTAATACGGTAAACTTTTGTAAAGAGCAGAACTTGTCAAATTAGGCCTTGCTCGCTTCCGACTTTTTTTCTTCCGTCACTTCTCTAAGGAACGTATTGGCTTTCCACAAAGCATCCATTACTTTGTAATCTACTGTAGCTCGCCTCCATATGATTGTGTGCAGTGGTGCAGATCCTTGTTAAGTGGTGGTAAGTAAAGTCACATTTAACGTGAGTATCACATCGCTGGCATCCCCCACGGTGCCCGAGGCGCGGGTAGAATAACGTCCACCAAAACACTCCATACTCATGATATTCACAAGTGAGTACCAACTTTAAAGGCGCATTGTTAGGACAATAACCTTCACACCTTGGTGAAGTGTTGGAGACCATCTAAACTCCTGCCGTGATATGGTGGGTCACAGCATCCGCACAACACCACACTGAGCCTCAAGCTCGGCCTGCGTTTTAGCTCTAAATCACAGCCACCACGAAGCTACCAAAAGGGGACGAAGTCCCTGGGGCTCACGACTACCTTATATCAGAATACCTCCGGTCAGGCTTAGTGACACGTGAGTGAATGGAGCAAACACACATGCCACCACCAGTTTCGCCCTCGGACTGGTCGCCGATAGATGGCGTTTTCTCCTGATCATTCGTCTGATATTTGTTATCATCGCCAGAGGTAAGCTGGAAGGTCAGAGTCGCTTCTTTAGATGGATTTGTCTGGAGGGAAGCTTGAAACAGCAATTAAATTCTTTTTCATGTTCTCTACTGGGATTCGAACCTGAGCCGTTTGTGTTGTATGCCTGCCCAGTGTTCTAATTGATATACTACGACACCCCCCACTTATATTTCTATATTTAGGGAATTGTTTTCAAATCATATCACAATATTGCGAAATGTCAGGTCGATCCATGTTTAATATGACTGTTTGTCTCGGCGGCACGAGCCCCTAGAGTAGGTCTCGAGGTTATAAAAAGAATCTGTGGTTCGGTTTTTGCTTATACTACCGGACAAGAAATACCTCTCTAACCGCAATTGATCGAGAAGACTGTGATTAGGAGCATAGTGCAGCCTAAAAGACTTCAAAGGATCTCCCGCCACTCTATTTTCAGACTCATAGCGGTGTACACTGGTCATCGATAATGGGAAAATATGCGAGAGAATGGGTTGCTATTTAACCTTTATTGCAGTAGCTGCAGAAACACTTCTGAGAGGGAGACAATCATTCATTTTTTCTGTGAATGACAAGGTCTGGCAGCTAGACGATTAATGTTCTATTTTAATTGGCTTGGCGATGTGCATAAACCTGCTTCCACTCGGTCTTCTTTATTTTATAGACTTGTCATCGAGCGGTTCATTATCTGTGGTCTTAATTTCAAAACGTCACTCTAGTGCTAATTGTAGTTAATCAAGTTTTCAATTAACTAGGCAAGTTAACCGTACCTAACAGCTTGAAATAATTAGTTGCAGATAAATCTACGTGCCGCCTGTTTGAATCTCCAAGGCACCATTTTCTACAACAGCACCAAGCTGGCATACGCCGATAACAGCTATATTGTCGGCTTTAATTCCCACTTCATATTTTCTGCGCACTTCAGTCTAGAGAGAGAAGCGACTAAAGTAGATTTCGTGGCGAATGAAGACAAGTAAAGAGTACAGGCGCCCCGTTACTGTGGGCGACCACAGGATTGAGGTAATAAAGAACTTTGTATATCTTGGTACCAGCATTAACATCGAGAACGACGTCAACCTGGATATTAAACGGAGAATCACTTTTGCCAACAGATGTTACTTTGGACTCAGTAGACAATTGAGGAGCAGAGCACTCTCTCTATGAACCAAGCCGAACTCACGCTCTATAAAACGCTTGCCATCACTGTCCTGCTCTATGGCATGTCCGGCATGGACACTGTGGAACAACGTCGAAAATGTTTTAGGACTGTTCGAGAGGAAATTATTTCGTAAGATCTTCGGTATTCTACGGGTAGGAGATGAGTACCGGATACGTTGGAACAGTAAGCTATACTAACTGTACAGAGATGTGGGTATAGTGAAGCGTGTTAAGATACAGCGGCTCGTGTGGATGAAGAAAGTCCGGCTGGGCAGGCCTTTGATATGGTGCCATAACTTTGCTGAAGAGACCAAGTGCTGCAAAACCTGACAATCTTTGAATAGATCCAGCTGGCGAGTTTTTTTGGGACTCTGCCAAAATCGACAGACAGAGTGCCACATAATTCAATGCAGGTTAACTGAATTTAGTATAAAAAATCTCTTTTATTTCGCATCCAGTTGTTATGTCCAAAAAAGTCGGTTAATTTTGGCTCCGATGTATTATTGGTTAGTTAGTCGGTCAGTTAATGTTTTTAATTAAGAAACGAAAAATTATTAACGAGAAATATTTAAAAAAAAGTAAAGTGTGGTATAGGGCATCATAAAGTCGGACTTGGTCGACTGCAAGTTTTCACTTGTTTTTTAAACATTTTTTTATTTTATTTTTTTACTTAAAACAATTCTACCAAATATTTTTTTGTGGTTTTTCTTTTCATTCTTTTTTGTTTTCTTTTTTTAAATTTTATAAATAGTTTTTATTTCTTCTTCTTACTTAAAATAACTATTTTTAACTTAAAAAACAATAAAAATTTGTTTTTTTTTTATTTTAGTTTCTAATGTTTTTTATTCATTGTTATTTTTACTTTTAAATTTAAACTTATTGCATACATACACAAATTTTCTATGAATATTTCATTTCATTTTTTTTTTTAATTTTTTCAAATATTTATTTTGATGCCATTTTTTTGTTGCTGAAATTTTTTTATTTTATTTTATAATAAATACACTTTTATTTATTAATTTTTTTGCTCTAAACAATCTCTAAATATACAAGTTTTTTAGTTCTCATCGCATTCATACATTACAGGAGGAGTTCATTATAAAAAACATATTCATTCTTATCAAGTTTTTCCTTTTTGGTTTTTATTTTATTATTTACCTTATTTTTAAGATTTTTTGTTTCAAATTTTATTTATTTCATAATAAAAATATAAATATTATTTAATTTAACTCTTTTGTTCAAGTTTACCATCACCTTGCACAGTGGTTAGTAAGAAAAAAAAATTTGCAAAATTATATTACAAAAAATTTTAAAATATTTTCTTTGTAAAGAATTGAACTTCATAGGCAATTGAAGTGAAGCATATAAAGTGTCTTCAAATAGGGAATTAGTTTGTTGTGTCAAATCAACATCGATAGATATAGAATTCAACAACACGCATGGCAAGCAAAGTTATTGATGCATATTTTTTAGAGAACGACTTTGGTCATGTCATCACCATAAGCGGCGAGAGTTATAGGTCGATGACAACCAACTTCTTTTAGACTAAATTGAATGGTATTCACACCAATAGCATGTGATTTTAACAGGACACCAATATGTGCCACACAACCAATATTACATTGAATGTAAACTGGCCGCTGTGATCGTGCGTTTTGTGTCCGTTCGATTTTTCTTTCTCCCATTCCTTTGTTGTCTAGTCGCAGGTGATTGCTAATAAGCCAGAGTCTGGAAAATTAGACACTTCGGATGTCCGCCACTCACCAAAGCCGCGACGGACACTTAATAATAATTATAATAAGTTCCAATCGATCCTAAAAGGAGCCTACTCTCTGTTTTGAGCTAACGCCTTCACTTCTTTTCAACCCTTGCCGCCTTCGTTCAACTCAATTTGTCGTCTCCATGTATGAACTGGACGTCACATTCTTCTGCTCCTCTGTGGATTATAATCTATGACAATACTGCCAATATCATGCATTTGCGCCTTTTTATCTCAATCAATAAAGTTCCTTGTTGCGCCAGAGCGTGTGATTAGGCACAGCTATTAGCCAAAAATGGCCAGAAGATCAATATCTTCTCTCGTACCTCCGTTTGCCTATATAATACTCCCCAGAAAGCAAAATAGATGGACGATCTAAATTCTTCAGTGCCATTAAAAAAAAAATTACAGTGACGTAGCGCTAAACGAAGAGTTTTAGCCTTAACGATATTTATTCCACAACCCACCGTAAATTTGTCGCAAAGTACGGAAAGCTATGAGCCAGGAGACAGGCGTCATCCGCATAATCAATGTCGTTCAGCCGGCTTTGAAGTAACCATGTTATAGCTTTGCCGTCGAAGTTGCCTTTCTCAATAACCGTTTCTAGAACGATATCAAATAACAGAGGTGACAAGACACACCATTGCCGGACTCCAATTTTCACTTCTATCGCACCGCTTATGCCATGTCTAACTATGCAAGATACACTGCGACATAAACCCTTAATGAGTTCAATGAGTTTAAGCGTGCTTCAGTCTGTTGAAGGTTTTTTTGAAATCTAAAAAAACAGAGATAGAGTGGTGACCGCCTAAGACTTTTGTGGTCTGAATCCAGCTTGCTCTTGTCTCAACAGTGGTGTTACTCTTTTGGAGATTCTCTTGTAAATTATTCGAGCGAAAACCGTGCACAGCAGCGTATTATCTCGCCAATTATTAGGGTTTGTAAGTTCTTCCTTTTTCGGGATATTTATCACAACACAACTCAGAAAGTTCACCAGGCAGATTGCCATCCTCCCAAAATGATCGAATAATTTGGTAGATTATTGTAGCGCTAATAAGGAGATCAGATCTTAATAGCTCTGCAGATATTCCATTTATACCTGGAATTTTGTTACTCTTGAAGATGCTGATGGAGCATGCCATCTCTTCGATGGTTGGACAGACGGACGGGATGTGCGGATTCTCCTCTTGCTATTCGCATACGTGATGAATACATACCGTACAGGTTGACCATTTACCGCCAGCAGATTACCACAACTCAAACCTCAACTTGATCCACCATTGTCGTCGAAAGTTTGCCATTTGCCCTTCTAAGGGGTGTTTGTGATGTGGTATGGTCAGTTGTGATCTTGTATGATGGCTCTTAGCAGGGCACTAAGCATCTCTACTTATGGAGTTGATCCACCGCCGCATTACGCTTAACCGGCCTGTCAAGTTCGCTTTTACGCGCCTGTAGATGTCGTTCGGTACCGTGTGTTCGTGCTCGATTCAGTTCCGCCTTAATGCTCTTCCGCAATTCAATCGCCTGCCATGTCTCTCCTTACTTTTTTCCTGTAAGCGAGAATATCAATTGTGGCATCTAAGAAAATAGATTTTACCCTATCCCACTGCATCATATCGCTTCGAAAATATATTCGCAAGAAAATATGACAGTTTCTAAGTACGCGGAATATAAAGCAGAAACATCAGGACCATTTAATTTGCTCACGTCAACGAGCCGCATGTCATCGTTGGTTACAGATTTCCGTATGGCCACCATCTTTATGCGCATCTCTGCTACCAGCAGATGATCACTAGCTACTAGCGGCGGAAACTTGCACGATGTTAAAAACTGATTAACGGATTGAAAAATTAACAAACACATCGTCATATGCGGTGAATTGGACATTATCTAGTTTTCAAAAATGTCAAACGTCTCGTATATATTGGTTCCTATGGTTTCAGGTTGGAACAAATGGGGCCACAATAATATTCTTCCAATGTGATCTTTTCTGTGCCATTAGCTTCACTTTGGGCCAGGTACTTGCCATTCTTCAGGTTTTAGCGGTTCTGATTCTTTTTCAACTGTCCAGAGGATTCCATTCAATTGACATCGTGATTTCTTCCCAAGACATGGCCAATCTAACTTTACTTTCACTTGACGATTTCAACTTGGATTGGCGTTTCTCATGCTCTTGCCCATACATATCTAATGATTTGAGTGGAATATAGAACAATTTGGCCTTTTGTTGAGGTAAAAAAATTAAATTTAAATTTGTACTATTCGGATCTAAATGATGCTAATAAACAGTACTTTGTACTATTAACTGTTGGTCAATACATTAACTGAATGTGTTTCGCCTAAGCGGACAAATCAACGAGATCTACAGCTATTGTGACAAATCCTGTATGTATGTAATTCGTAGGATAAATTTATGCTTTCTATTCGAATGATTTCAATGGACATTATTCATTTATTTTAAGTTACAGCTATCAGATGAAACAGTTTGGACGTAGGCTCTGCTCAGCAAACTATGTCTTTGAAAGATAATTCTCAAAAACAAAGCATGTAAAATTCCAACAAGTTCTTGTTTTTAACATTACAGACAAAGGTGGTTCTCTATATGTATGTATACACCCAAACGAAAACAAAAATATTCAACAGAGAATAAGAAATAAACAATAATTTCATTTAGTTATTTGACAGCTTTCAATGAAAGCACATGTATGTCGCTTTGCGTATTAAAATTGTTTTGTTGTTTACTTTTTTTGATTTTTTTCTTCAACGCACACTGCAAAAATTTACTACTAACTTGTTACATACTACTACAAATGCAGTTCTTTCTTTGGCCAATCCTGCTCTAGAATTACTTAATTTCAACACTTTAGAAAATATATTTTTATGCTTTTATTTCTGCTTACATGCCACTGTGCCAGGTAGACTGCCTGCCTATCATTACTCTTTTTTTTTGTTTTTGTTTTGTCTTATTCGTTTGAATTTCGTGCTTTATTTCTAATAAAACATAACGTTTTTCATTTAAAAGAAGATGCTTATTAAGTTTCTCATTTTATTACTCAATTTTTTATTTGTTTATTTTTGTTTTTGTCTTTCATATACTTAAAGTACTTTTTGTTTTATGGTACTTTTGTGTTGCTTTTGTTGATTTTGTTTTTATACCCTACACCCTCGTAAGTGTTTGACTTAAATTGCGATGATGTTTGTAACCTATAACATAAACACCCAATTTTAGCTTTCGTTAACTGACTGAGAATTATTTTTCAAATTAGGAAAGTAAACGTGAACGTAAGCTTATCAAACTAGTGTCTGTTTGGGTGTCATAGATCTTTTAATATATTGTTAAATTAGAGGTTATAATCTTAGAGCTATTTATTGAATTTTTATAGTTAATTTCGCTCTGGCTATAGAAGCTATCTATTAATCTGGGGTCTAATCGTCCCTTTTGATAACGATTTGATTGCCGAGTTTTTAACTTTGATTGTTATTATTCGTTATTCAATACGTTAACTTGTAGGATTATGTAAGTAGCGTTTAAAATCCTGATCGAATTCGGTCTCTTATATAAGGTACCTCCTCTACACCTAGTATATGGACTTTAAGGCGTATTAACAATCCGGTATAGTTACCAAACCTATGGAAAACTATATTTTTATGATCGGTTCTAGCTTTCATTTAAAAATAATTGAAAAATATTGTACTTTGAAGCTGCTGATAATTGGCGAACTCTAAACTTTATTTAGCATTAGAGGTTCATATCAACTGTTGAACAGTAAAAATAATGCCAGGGCTGCTGGTGGATTAGGGTTTATTGCAATAGTACAAATAAACAAGTCTATATATATGTATTTCCATCACCATAGCGACTTAAGTAAAGAACGGTCCATTACTGAGTTTAGTCCAGTAACGCTTCTAATGTGGTGAATCTAGATCTCATATAATCCATTACAGAAATTCGATTAACTTAACTCTATTATGATGCTACCGATGTGTAATATTTTTTTTACAATCGGGCTTAAATTTGTCATAAATCGGTTCATATACGAGTATGTAGCCATATATACCATTTCCAGAAATTGTTAGAAATGTCATTTGAGAGTTACTATTAAGTGGGTATTTGTAAGAATTTAACTGAAATTATTACAATTTAGGATAAGTGTTGTGTTATCATAACAGATCACAAAACCGAGTTGATAAGGGATATATTGACTGTTGGCTACTACGTGTGGAAACTTATTGCGATCGTAATGTAACTTATCGCAAAAACGTTATAACTCATATAATACCTCACCAAGTTTACACGAAATAAGTTCATTTATGAGCCTAGTCCTTCTATAACCTATTGTTGAAATGTGATAAAAGATTTTGATTTTATGTTCTGGAGAGGTAAAATTTCATCCAGTTGGACCTAAATTTGGTGTATAAATATTTATATAAGGGTCTGTCGAAAAACAAACAAATGATCGAGGCATTAACAGACTACTTACTACTCACTAGCCTACTGAGCAATTGCAATCCCTAGCAAAATATAAAAATTAATATTTTTAAGTCTGTGGAGATTGTAAGTATATTAGATTGTAAGGTGGCCCAAGGCTGACCAAAGGCTTTGCGTAAATAGATGTATTAAGCTTTTGAAGCAGGCCTGTTTGGCCTTAACGGCTGGAATAGAAACTTGCACCACTGTAGCCATGGAAGCTTTTATTGGGTTAAGCCCACTGCATATCTTCATTACAAAATCTGCTGCTCTGGGGGCCCTCAGGTTATTGACACGTGGCGGTCTTAGCTCAGTGGACCATGAGGGTCCCATAAGCATCCTGGATCGTATTTACGACTTTGAGCTACTGTTGAGCAGGAGTGACTGTGTGCAATTTCGAAGTTATTATACATGATCGTGGGGAATGGAACCATGGGGTCCGTAATGTCAACTTGACTATTTAAAGTGGTATACGGATGGATCTAAAATATGTGGTTGTGTGGAGCCGGGATTTTCGGGTCCAATACCAAAGTCTTGGCAGCCATGTGCAAGTGGCCCAGCGTTCTCCAGGCGGAGATCCAGGCTATATCCATCTGCCCGGATTGATATAGAGCGTAAGATCAAGGGCGCTTCTATTAATATATATTCCGATGGTTAAACGGCACTAAAAGCTCTTTCTTCATAGTATATAGACTCGCAACTGCAACACGAATGTCAACACACTGGCATTGGGGACATACTGGTGTTGTGGAGAACGAGTACGCTGACGAACTGGCAAGGCTAGCCACTGGTTTCGTGGGACCAGAACCTTGAACGAAAAATGGGAACATGAACCAGGCTCGTCAATGGTTACATTGCTCGGGTATGAGGCAGGCGCAGAAGCTAATGAGACCTTTATTTATATTATAGAGATGCACCACATGGGCAAGACAATTATTAGAATACTAATTCGCTTCCTGACGGGCCATTGCTACTTCTGCCTTGATGTGGGTACCTGATTCGAAATGCCACCTGTGCAGGAAGGAAGAGGAAACGACAAGGCATATTATCTGTGAATGTGTTGCTTTGGCAAACATTCGTAGACGAACTTTTATGGAGTCCTTTAATGGGCCTGAACAGGTTAATCGGCTACCCATTGGATATATTGCTGTCCTCATATACAAGGTAGAGAATATTCTTCTGGCGACTGTTTTGACGCTTCCAGACTGATCGGACAGTCATTCCTCCAGGAGTATTGGCTTGTCTTCGGCACAATAGATCTTGTTAGGTCGCAGTACCAAGATCAGTTGGGCCTCTTTGACCAATTTAATAATAATTATTAATAATAATATTTGATTAAATGAAGGTGTTAAAATTTTTTGGAAAAATATGGCGTTTTTGTTGGGTTACCGTATTAGTTCACGACACGCAAACCGTCAAGTGGATTTGAAAGGATTTCGTTTTGACAAGATCACACCACTCGCCAGATTTACTGTCAATTACATACATCGTAATGTATAGTAATGTAGTATCAGATGCAAACTTTAGCCATAAGATATCCCAATAGGTCATTAAGTCCAGACCTAAATAACACTCCAAGCTTGGACAGTATGTAGCCGCGCGAGATCTATTTCTTTTGATAACTATGGCATCCACAGAGAAGTCGAAAGACTGTTTCTCCTTTTTAGCCCCTATTATGGATCTTAAGATGCAAAATGTGTTTCTCCTAAAAAAAGGAGCTACATTTCACTAACTTAGTTACCCTAAAATTTGTCCAGATTAAAACAATTGAGTGTTTTTCGTATACATTTTTGATCGTTTGAAATTGCTTGTTTTATGTGAAAACAGGTAGGAAGTCATAGCTTTAGCACGAGTAGCTTATTTCTCATTTTTCCGACTTAAGTTAAAAATCATTTTACATTTTGCTTTAACAGTTGTTGACGTGGGATATGTTAGCACTTACACTTTGGTGGTGTAGGATATATGAAATAGTCGATTATGACCGACTATTAAGTTTTCTTCTCTGTTTATAACTACGTATTCGTATTATTCTCTTCCATTTGATTAAACTTTGTTTTATTTTCTCTTAAATTTTTATTTTATTTGGTTTTAAATTTATTACATTTTTAGTGTTAATTTTTGTTTACTTACTTTTTATTTTTAAATAAATTTTTTGTTGTTTTTGTTGTTGTAGTTTTGTTTTTTGTTATTTTTGTTATTATTTATATAAATCTTTTTATATATATTTTTATAAATTTTATTTTATCCCTTGTTATGGAGTAGTAACGAAAGGTTTCACTTGTTTTTTTTTTGCGTTTTTTTATTTTGTTTTGTTTCTCTTATTTAATTAATTTTATTGTTTTTATTCTAAATATTTTATTTTATATTTATATGGTTTTTGTTTTTTATTTTTATTTATTACTATTTATTAAATATTTTTATTTATATTTTTATTTTTATTTTTATTTTTATTTTTATTTGTTTTAATATATAATATATTTACAACACAGGTTTGGCAATGTTAGGCTTGGCTGTAGTTGATGCAATTTCAGACAATTTAATATCGATTGGTACACGTGTATCGTACAGTGTTGGTGCCTGCAATATAATGCCGGCTGTTCCAAAAACTACAGCAATTGTAAAAATCCATAAGAAAAGACGATCCAATACCATGGCCACATATTTCCAATCTTCTTTAACCTATTTTTGGTGATGAAAAAATAAAAAAATTAAATTTTTTATCTTAAAAATAAAGGTACAGAGATAAGATTAAAATAATTCACTTTTTTAATTTCACTGAAATTAACCAAAACCACATATCTTGTAAATTCCATAGCAGTAGTAGAGTAGGTCAGTCATTCTATTATTATTCTCCCGACCAGGCATATTTTTCTCACGACCCGGGACACTGCGACCATGGGATCTATTGTGCCTCTTCTAGTCTATAGTTTGTTCAACAGATCCTCTGGTTTCCTAATGAACATCAGCAGATCTAAAACCGTAATGGTGGATATGTCACCTAGTAAGACTTTATGCCCATCTAAACTTATCAAGAACCACACATTCACACAGTCTAAAAAAATCTAAATCTGTGACCGTTATCCTCTTCAAATGCGCTCTTAGTATACAGTAGCCCGTAAGAAACTCCGTTAGAAGTTTCAAGTCAGGCCTGTCATACTTAAAAACCTCAGAGCGACGTCAAAATTGCAGACTGATCGCCGGCATAAAGTGGCGAAATTATTTTTGAGCATTTAGTGTTACTAGAATCTGGCAATTTCCTAATCCTCGACTAGATTGATGATGATAGTAAATGGTGCTGCACAGCAAGGTTCCGGACCGATATACGGTACCACGGAACCCTTTCTGGCCAATGCATCCGCCATTTGATTACCATCTATCCCACAGTGTCCAGGTACTCAAGACAACTGGACTTTACTTCAAAGCGAAAGCTTTTGCAACGTATCGTAGAACTATTTGACCAGCATAGATGTCATAAGATTCGAGCCCACTTCCTTTAAGGCAACTTGGCTGTCAGAGCATATATTAATAGTCTTTCCATTGAGCCCACTGTCTACGTTTTTGTCCGCATATATAGCAATGAGCATGATCTCAGCCTGGAAGACACTTTGAAATCTTCCCAAGCGGGTCGAGAGATCTAGCTTGGGTCTATCGACACCAGCACCAACACACTCACTCATTTGGCAGCCAGCGGTATATCAGTCGACATCAATCATAGAATTTAACCCTGAATCTCCTGCCAAAGAACAGATCCAAAGGCATAATAACATCCTGTACCGAAGATGCTTCTTGTGTAGATTTGAGACATTTTGCGACATATTTTGGGGTTTTTTGGCGAAAAATTTACCAGCCGAACATGCCGCCAGCCTCATCACATAGATGTGAAGCAGTGTTAAGCCAATCATGAGGAGAATTCGTTCTTTGGTCGCACTGTTCGTTTATGGAATAATCTTCCTGCGAATGTCTTCTCTGCCACTTACGACATGAGCAAATTCAAATGGAACGTCCATAAACGCTATTCACTCTATCCTCCTTCCCACAACCTATTTTCCTAGTACCTGTATAAGGCACTGCATGAGTAACAGGGGTAACCCCTGAGTGCTGGTCTTAAACAAAAAAAAAAAATTATGGAAGTCCATCGAGAAAACCTCATTTTATAAACCTGAATGACCTTGTGCGAGACTTAGAACTTTCAAAATCAATGTCATAACTTCTTGCGTCAAGATTACAGCAATGGAATTTGTTAGATAAGGACACGAAAGTGTCATATTTTCGATATAGACAAGAAGATTTTCTGGCCTATTTTAGCAAGATGGCGATTTAGCATTTTGTGATAATGAAAAGTCTGAGGAATGACGACTCTATTGATGCATAAAAGAAAAACACACATACATATGTACTTTTTTTTCCGTCAATCCTCTAGGCAGCATATTGGCCTTCCATAAAGCATCTATTGCTTTGTTTCAGTTTCTTTAATCAATTTGATGTTCAAAGCTAAGTAGATGATTAATCCGCTGTAGCTTCCTCCATATGATTTTTTGTGTGTAGTGGTGAAGATCCTTGCTAATTGGTGGTGATTTTTACTTTAGCATTGTATTTTTTTCCCAGTAGGTAGCGTGTTTTTCCTGATCATTCGTCTGATGTTTGTCATCATCGTCAGAGGTAAGCGGAAAGGTCGGGCGGGCTTCTTCTTTTTTTTAGATGCAGTTGCCTGGAGGGAAGAAGTTGAAGCCTTTTTTTATTATTAAACATTTGAAACCACAATTAAATTTTTTCTTCGTCATGTCCTCTGCTGTGGCTCGAACCTGGGTCGTTTGTGTTGTTATGCGTGTGCTCTAACCACTACACCCCGACATACATATGTACATATATGTGTATGTATTGCGTATGTATATGCGTATGTATTGTTTCCTACCAGACATTTCCTTTTATTTTGTTTGTGTTGCCTAATAATATATTACACATTTTTTGTCAAAGTTAGGTACCTCCCTTTATAGGTTACATATCTGGCTTTAATTTAAGTGTCTAAATGCAAAAATTGTTTTTTAATAATCTTTTTATAACTTTTTGGAAATATATATTAATTCCCATAATATTCCATGAAGGAACAGGGGGACTTCTCTCAGTCAATGAACTGTACCCAATTCTATTTTTAAACTCATTGACCTACAGGGACCTACAGTTTAACACCAGCTCCGAACTGCAAATGCATTTAGAGAAGTTTTCAATAGCATTTACATATACTCATAACCAGTTACTTAGCTAATGTTATGAAGTGATACCGCTGTCGAAAAACTTTTTTCTTTTTCAAGATGGTTTGGCCTGGTATTGAACCGACGAGCTCCTGGTTGGTAGGCGGGTGTCTTACCTACCATACCACAGCGGCACACAGTTTTTGGAAATAAAAGAAAGAAAGAAAAAAAATCCTCTAATTTTGCAAGAAAACATTTTTTCGCTAATTTTGGTCAAAGTTAGATACCTGCATTTAATTTTGAATAAATTTATTCAAAGGCGTTTTTGTTGTAGACCAGTGATACCCAAGAAGGCACAGTAATAAAGCGGTGTAGCTTTGATATCAAAAATCATGGACTATTGAAACTCTTCCGTCTACATATTGAAAAAAAGGAAAAAAATACGACAGCAAGAAAGGTTTTAATTTTAAATAAATTTTCAACTTTTTTTGTTGTTAATTTTTCCAGTTTTGTTTTTAAGTTTTTCGTTCTTTTTTTTCTCTTTTGCTTTCAATTATTTTTTCTTGCTTTCATAGTTGCTTTAAAGGCTTTACTGCGCGACACTATTTACTGGTAAACCTTACTTTCGTTGTTTCGAATTTTTCAATTTTTTTCTTAATTTTTTTGTTTTTCTTTTTTTTCACGCTCTCTTTTATACTCTCCATTGTGTCAAATTGTATAGCTTGTAAAAGTGTATGTGTGTGTGTGTGTGTATTTGAGCGTGTAAGTTTAGTGACTTTTCTGCATTGAGTTATGAGTTTTACGAGCATTAAATGGTTTTAATTTCGTTTCATTCCCCCTCTAACCCTTTTAATTACAACAAAATCAACAAGAAACTCTTTAATGAGTGCGAATTGCAAAAAGTTTAAGAAAAAAATAAAAATAAAGCAAAATATGTTTTCACATATTTAAAGATAATGGCGACAGGATATTAAAATAAAATCGTTAAATTATATGTTCAAATATTTTTACAAAAATACCGGATGTTTTAAACGGTTTATTAACTTTATAAATATTTTCGTTTAAGAGTCTGATAAACATCTAAGTGTCAATTAAGAATTTTATAGACACTTCAACCTTTCTGTCAACAGCAGAAAAATTAAAGGTTAATTAAAGGTTAAAGGTTAATTTTGTTAAGAGGCCTTTTTTGTATACTATATGTAGGTGCGAATAATAGTTTTTTCTTCCATATTATACTGGTTAACTCGTTCTACATTTAATGCTTATCTACTTCGACAGCCTCATAACTCGTAAAAGCTGATCTTTCAGCAGAGCCGTTTTAATGATTGCTTTTTATTTAGCACCTACTGGAAAAAAATTACAATGCTAAGTAAGGATCACCTCCACAACTTAGCAAGGATCCTCACACAATCAATCATAGCTTCAAAAATAACTTGATTACTGAAACTGAAACAAAATGATGGAAAACAAATTATTTAACATTTATATTGGAATAAACATTTAAATCCCCATCTCAAAATTTTATGATTTTGCACTCATTTTTGCATACTTCAGTAAAACAGCGTATTTTTTGAGTTATGGCACCATCATAATAATTAAGCCGTATGTTCACAAGAGGTTGACATTTTCGCTGTGGTTTTGGTACTAAGTGCTAAAAAATAATGAAATTTTGACAGTAATATAGAGTGTTTTTCATAGAGGTATAGAACTTTAAGTTGCAATAAGACAACGATGGATTATTCGATTGACATGAATTTTATTTATCCGAGAGATAATCTTGTGGTATTACATTTTAAATATGATTTCTGGCATATGACCGCCACGGCTGGCGCGGGTGTAGTCCAATCTGGACGTCCAATTTTCAATGACTTTTTCCAAAATTTGTGGCCGTATATCGGCAATAACACGGCAAATGTTGTCTTCCAAATGATCAAGCGTTTGTTGCTTTACCGCATAGACCAATGACTTTACATAGCCCCACAGAAAGTAGTCTAGCGGTGTTAAATCACAAGATCTTGGAGGCCAATTCACAGGTCCAAAACGTAAAATTAGGTGGTCACCAAACGTGTCTCTCAATAAATCTATTGTGGCACGAGCTGTGTGACATGTTGCGCCGTCTTGTTGAAACCACATCTACTGGACATCATGAATATTCAATTCAGGAATGAAAAAGTTAGTAATCATGGCTCTATACCGATCACCATTGACTGCAACGTTCTGGCCACCATCGGTCTTGAAAAAGTACGGACCACAGTCAGTTTTTCTGGATGTAACGGTGTTTCCACATACACTTGAGGATTACCTTCACTCCAAATGCGGCAATTTTGTTTGTTGACGTAGCCATTCAACCAGAAGTGCGCTACATCGCTAAACAAAATTCGCTTATGAAAATTGAAAAAAATGAAAATTGAAAAAAAAATTTCGCTTATGAAAAATGAAAATTTCACTATTTGCAAGCGTTGTTCAGGCGTGAGTCTATTCATGATGAATTGCCAAGCCTAAATGAGAATAAATCACTTGACATCTGTTAAGTCGGTCGCCATCTTGAAAAGTAATGCCAACTTAAAGTTCTATACCTCTCTAAAAAACACGCTTTATATGGGAATCTCGTCTAAGTTGAAAGTAAAAGTAGTTGGAGATATCAGTGACGAATGCCTTGCTGTCTGCAGATGATTTCCAGTTAACCACATTCGTATATTGTCAACATTCCACTTAATGGTTCCACATATAAAGAACGGGCAGGCCGAAAGCCATTTACTCAAGTCGAGTAAATCCCTGATCTGATCTTCCCCGGATCTAACTGACCTCGTTTTAAAACATGCAATATGACCTTAGTTAAAGCAATACAGTCAAGCAAAATCAGCGCAGACAAATCTGGCAACTTGTCTCATGCAGAAGACGTAACCTGATGAGATAATATCTCAGGTAGTAGTGTGCCGATAGAAAACCCACTATCCTACCAATATCAATCCTCTGTAATCTATACAGCCCCAAGGGATGTATATGTAATGATTGGCCTATTAATCAAAGTATACATCCAATAAATCCTGCTGGAGTCTAGACCCCATCTTCTGCCGAAAAGACTCTGGCAGGCCTACATAGACCATGCAGTCCTATCAAGTACCACGCTAAGGTGTGATTTCCAGTTTAGCATCCGATCTAGGGCAGCACTCAGATATTTGACCGTCATTCCAATAGTAATTACATTAAAGTTCGAGTTTAAAATTTTGGTTAAGGGGACTATGGTTGTCTTGTTAAGATACCTAGATAATTCGTCATCACGACACCAATTTGATGTGTAATTTGGAGCTTGAGTTATAATGCCAAACTTGGCCGCAACTATCACCGCCAGATTATCGGCAAGCCCAACCCATGCAGCATCGTAAGAAGGTTGATAATAACCAAAGACTACAAAATTGGTGACATCACTCCACTTTGACATTAGTCTTGTTCTTGGGTTTTACCAAAACCGATGCAGTTCCCAAATATGAACCTATCTAACGGCTTCTTCCTAACATAGACTTAATCCCACCCTACAATCAAAGTACCGTGGGATATGCCAGCATTGTGATACTCACCAGAGATCAGCAACGAATACTGAAACTCCAATCATGATTCATAAATTCTTATACTCATACTCATTCATATCTAATGCAATGGCTAGTCATAGGCTCTTCTCTTTTATTTTCACTCGTACGTACTCATACGAACAGACAAAAAATAAACAAAGAGAAGTAAAGTGAAAACAAGTGGAAAAATACAGTGCAAAGTAGTCTGAGTGAGAGACTCTCAAATTACTACCATAATTGTAGAATGCATTTGTATATTTTACCTGATTCTGCTCTAAAGCTTGAACATTAATAGCGCTTTTGACTCATACTCATCTACACTTATTTTGCGTAGACGATGCAAAATGTGTATGATTCGAATATGAACATTTAAATACTCAATATAAGGTGGGGTGTATGAGAGTTTTTTTTCTATCTTTTGAATAGCCTATACTCTTGAGTATTCATGAATCATGCGAATCATTTATGAATAGTTTCTGAGGAATTATCTAATGCTATGAGTATTAGTGCCACGTTTGATTCATACTCATTGCTACTTATGCCACTTATGAATCAACGTTATTGTGAGTATGGATGACTATGATTAGTTGAACTTGAATGATGAGTCGTACTCTCTTATACTTTCACTTATAAATTCATGAGTGAGTATGAGTATCAAAAAAGAGATTCTTTGCTGATCTCTGATACTTTAGTGCTGATCTCCGACAACTTGTAACTTACTTGTCCTCTATCTATTAGAGTCGAAGAGTTGATGTTTCTGTCAAGAAGGGCTCGTTCTTAAGCTTAATAGTTACTAAAAGCAGTCTTGATGTCCAAGAAAACACAGGGAGCGATTTCTTTAGAACGCTGGGTGTTTTCTATTTCGGTAATTAGACAGTCCGGTACCACTTCAGTGGACTTCCCACTGCTGTTTGCAATGGATAACTGATTACGTCAATAAACAGAACTGTGGAATATCGTAAGAAAATAATCCAAGACAATTAAATAATACATTACTGTACTCAAAAATTGTGGTTATTTGGCGCGCATTGTTAACTAACGGCATTCTCAGTCTATAGTCCTTTCAAAAATAGATGAAAGCTGTAATAGCTGATGAGTAGGAGTTACATAAAATACATTGTTTTCAACGTATTGCTCAAAGAATTTTTATTAATAAAAGACAATGAAGTGTAACAGGATGGTTAAAGATCATTTTAATGACGATGTATTTGCTTATTGGTAACAACTAAATGACATCAAAGGTTATAACTGTAACTACTTGGAGGTCGTTTCTTAGGCATCATTTTTATACGTCGGAATTTGTCTCTATTTCAAATTCAAATTCAGACTTGTTTTTATCAAAGCAATAATGACTATTAAAACCGGCAGCCTTATCGCCAGTGTTGTCATTTAGCGACTTTCGCGCTAGATTTAGCACATTTCACATACAAAAAAATGTTGCGTTTTAGCGCTTTTTAGAAAAAACACTTTTCTAATTACAATTTTTATAAAAATATAATGTCATTAATAAGAATTAACTCATTAATTAATATAATTTATGGGTTTAAAATTAAAAATTATTGCTGTGAAAATAATATCTGATTATCCATTTAGTGTTTCAAAGCCATTGTCAGCTGTTAAATATCTGTCATCTGAAATGTCATTTATTAAGTGAAAGGTTTACCATTTAAGAATATGAATCGTTCAACAAGCGAAGGAGGTGCAAAACTAGTTAAAACTTACTACACAATTGGAGATTCAAACGCGGCCGATCTTTAAAACAAAATTTTCTTCAGCGATGAAGGCGTTTCTCACTTGCTGATTACGTCAACAAACAAAATTGCCGTATATGGGGCTCGTAGAACCCAGAAATTTTAATGAAAAAGCCATTGCATGCGGAAAAAGTATTTATTCGATGAGCATTACATCATGAAGGTGACATTGGCTTTTCTAAATGAAATTTTTCCAACACCATTGATATTTTCATATCTTTGTCATATTTTGCATTATGTGGCATCCTTATATTCCCGCTTTTAACAAAATCTTCCATAATTCTGTAAATCTTGTAGCAGATTGTGGAAATTCATTTGCAGTAAATAAATTTCAACCGCCAAATTTTGTTTACAATCCACAGACGTTGTAACGAAGGGAGGTACATAATGGAAAAAGTGAATAAATAAAATTCGGTTGAACCGCATAAAAAAGCATCTAAAAACCAACGCTACTACTACCAAAGCCAACAAAACAGCAAAAATAACAACAAAAAGATAAAAACATATTGTAGTTACAACTAGAAACGTGTGGGTGTTTGTGTGGCGTTGCTACACAAACTATTGCTATGAAATTCCAATTGTGTAACTACGCTCATAGACAACTACATATGTACATACCTTCGTGAGCATGAAACGTCGGTGTATTATGTTGCAAATAATTTAAATATCTACAACAACAACGTGTTATATTTTGAAAGCCATGCTATTCTCAAATAGATGCGGGTGGATTGAACGGTTTTTCGGATAAGTTCATGTCAATATTTTCCAACAATAATAACAAAAAAAAAAAAAAAAAAAAAAATAATAATAACAGAGTTTGTGCACATTTTTAGCATTAAATTGCCAACAAATTTTTTTTTATTTGCCTCCAAATCTAACCACACAAATAATCCCAAATGCCAACAAGAACAACAACAGTAACAGCAACAGCAACAAGAATAATACGTATATTGTCACAATTTTTGGAACCTCAACAGCAATTGAAAAACTATAACACACAGAAGGGTATTATCAACTTGTCGTAACTGACATTTAACATAAGGGATTTTTGTACGATACCAATGACGATGACAATGACGACAGACTAGTGTGAAGGGATTGTTATCATTGTGTTGCCGGTGTTGCAGTTACTGTTGCTATAGTTATAGATAATGTTGTAAGCAGAGATATTTGTGATGATATAATGTGATGATAATGTTGGTGATTTGGTGACGATGATTGTGTTGATTTGTTTCATTACAATTCAAAAGAATTCTTTCGTAATAAAGTGGAATTTTTATATTTTTCACTTGAACAATGATGGGTAAAAGAATAATAAAATTAGGGGTATTGCACATAAAGTTTACTCTCTTAGCGTTTATATCAAAATCTTTCAATTCAACTTAAGATATTTTGCACTTTTATATTGCATTGTATTACAAGCGTTTTTTTATAAAGTGTGGACTCTAAAACAGGCAAACTCATACGGGTAAAGCTAAATACATAGAATTAGTTAGGTTAGGTAGGGTGGTGGACTCCCCTAGAGGAAGTAGTCCCACTTGGGCCAGAGATTTGGCTTATACTGATGTCATAAGCATAGGTGAGTTAAACAGTTTCCATTGGAAATTATTTTGACCCCATAATAAATCTCGAAATTACGGTGACCTTAATTCTGGAAAGTTCAGTCAAAGATGGCAAGAAATGGGAGACCAAAAATTTTCGTCATCTCGTAGCAATGGCCAGACACTGACACATAAGGTGTAAGACGGTCTCCTCCTCCTCTTCGGAACCACAACTCCTACAAAAATCATTCGAGGGGATGCCGAGTATATCGACATGCCTCTCAATCAAGCAGTAATCCGTGAGGACCTCAACTGTGCGATGAGAAGACTTTTAGTCCTCTTTTCATCGAGGTCGATCCAGCAGAGTCTGGCGATACTGCACGTCCCATCATTTCGCCAACGAGATTGACCGGAGAATATCCAACTTGATCAAGGCAATCGGGACATCAATGATAGGCACTCGTTCGAAAATATCGAGCTCAGTACCCACCCTGGCCAGTTCATCAGCAACGCAACTCCCGACGATATCATTGTGCCCGGAACCCATATGAGAGTTACCTTCGAATGAGCCGAGATTTTCATGAGAAACCTTCGGCAGTCATGAACTAGGATAGACGTTGAGGTGACACTCGCGAGAGACCTAATCGCAGCCCGACTGTCTGGAAAGATCAGAAGATTCTCGGGAAAAATGCCGCCATTTAACAAGCATTCACAACCCTCAGTATAGCCATGACTCCGCCTGGAATACCCGGCAGTGGTTAGGCAACCTATAATCCACTATCCCCTGCATCTTAGAACCATCAGTATAGACCTCAAGGGGATTTTGAGGAAACTACTGTTTATTAGACCAGAACTCTCTCGTGGGTATATCAAAGACAAATTTCCTATCGAGGAAATTATGAGAGACCAATGTAATCGATCCGAAGATGTTTGTAGTCCAGGAGTTAACTGTATTTAGTCTTACTGCCACCAGCTTAGCCCTCTGCTTCAGAAGAAGATCGATGTGGAATCAATTAAGTATAGCAAATAAGGCCTTGGTGGAGTGGAGTAAAGTGAACTGGTGATCAGGACAGCTACCTGCCTGCGCATCGTTTCTATCAGTTTACAATGACAAATATGATCACCGTAAAGTAGAGTGGATTCTAATACGGCCTGATAGAGCCAGTAGGTGATGGCAGGCTTGTCTAGCCTACGACCGTCTTACAGGTGTAAAGCGCTATGGTCGCTTTTTTCATCCTATCCTTTATGTTCTTGCTCCAAGTGAACTGTGGGTCAGATACTTCAGCTTTGTAACGGGTCCGCCATCCAACGTTGGTAACACTTAGTTCATGTCTAATATGACAGATAACTAGTTTTATCCTCCCCCTGAACGAATATGGTTGTGTATGCGCTTGAACAACGCTGGGAAATATTGCGGCATTACTTTGAAAATCATTGTAATGTTGCAGAATGTGTGCGATGTGTTCAGATGAAGCGCATTTTGATTTTGGCGGGTATGTAAACAAGCAAAATTGTCGCATTTGGGGCACAGAAAACCCGCACGCATACATTGAAAAGTCGATACACCCAAGACGAGTCACTGTTTGGTGCGGATTTTGGTCCAGAGGCATAATTGGGCCATTTTTCTTCGAAAATAAGCAAGGAGTGGCCGTTACAGTCAATGGCGATCGTTATCGGGCCATGTTGAACGAATTTTTGTTCACAAAAATTGAAGAGGAGGATATTAGCAATATTTGGTTTCAACAGGACGGCGCTACGTGCCACACAGCCGAAGCTACACTCGATGTTTTGCGCCCTGTTTTTGAAGATCACATTATCAGCCGAAGAGCTGATGTCGTTTGGCCACCTCGGAGCTGCGATTTGACACCGTTGGAGTATTATTTGTGGAGTACCGTCAAAGATAAATGTTACGCCAACAAGCCAGAGACAATTGACGCTTTAAAGGAAAATATTCGTGAAGCCATTGGTGAAATACAGCTGCACACAATCGATAATGTGCTGAAAAATTGGACCGATGGTGTAGGCTACTTCATGGCTAGCCGAGGCAGCCGTTTGAATTAAATTATTTTCCATTATTAACCGGAATGATTGTACTTTCAAATAAAAAAAGAAATTTGAGAAAATATTCAGTAGTTTTTTTTATGGCATTAAAAAAAAAATTATTTGGCGGACCCTTTAGATAGATTAGTTGAATGATACCAAGTCTCAACATATTAAATACAGGTATCGTGTAAATAGCATCAACTCTGTTTTATGGGGGTTGACGCTTAGACCGCAAGATGAGCATAATTCCATAACAAGTTAGAGGGCTTGATTACACCTCAAGGAGAGGGTGTGCGGATCACCTTCTACAGCGATGTTCCACAGCAAGGGGGAAAGAACTCCCCTTATAAGATTCCTCTATTCACTGCCCTTACCAAGCTAGCCTTCCCAATAGAGGCATATAATTGGCTTTACTTCAGTCCGGTTTTTTACCCAGAGTTACTTCCTTTCTTTTTTGATAATCTAACCATTGGAAAATTACCTCTTATCCTTGTTTCTTGTTTTGTGATTCCCTATTCTGATACATATTGTTAACTGTCAAGCAGGTTTTTTCTTCAAGTGTAATTTACACGCGCAGCGTTTGTTCACCACTTTTCAGCTGTTTAATTATGTTATTATGAGCCAAAAGGTAAAACGTTAGACACACACAACAACAAAACAAAACCGCACAGTGTCAAAAATACAATTGCCAGAATTATTATTTAAGCCAACACGATGCCAACACAAACACAAACAATTGTACGAGAAACATCTGCTAAAAAATATGGAAAATAAAATACGATAAAATCCAAAACAAACGGCATAATTTAGGGCGGATTAGCCTTAAAAACATACGAGCAATCGTGTTAATGTAACACTCCATTAATTAAAAGGGATCAACGTGACAATATCAAAGGAAAAATTCCCCAACCACATTATCCACCTGCACCCAAATTCAAATGAAAACCCAGTTTAATTATTATGTTTGATGGGGACAGCTACGGCAGCTGGTAAGGAATAGAAATTAAAAGAAACAATTTTAAATTGTAAAAAAGGCTGTAGAGAAATGCTTAATCACTATGACAAGGTTATCAAAGTGTACTTTCTATTCAATGATAACCAAATAGGATATAAAAGTAACTCTGGCTCTGAGAACAGCATAGTTTCAAAATACAAAATTTTGATTAAGCTTAGAATCTAGTATTAGAATTTCATACTAATTCTAGGACACTGCTTTTTAAAGTCTTTACGAAACACTTTACGATTTAGCAAATGACCGAGTGCATTTGCATTTGTAACCGTTGTTTTATGGTTTTTTAAATTCTTTTTTATTATTTACTAACTAAAACCCGATGTGCATCGCTACCGCCACCTCAATTTTTATCTTAAATGCCACATTAGTTACTATTGGGTGGGCCATCTATCGGTTTATATTTGAACCAGCGGTTATTTCGAATCTGGCAATACTTATGTGATTCTATTCTGTCACAAAGTTCAGTATATTACCTCCACTGAACGAAATTAATCGATTTACGCTTGAGCAACTTTGAGATTTATTGGAAATTTATATCAAAAACAAAGACAATTGGTCGGAAATTGCAAAAACAAAAATAATTGTAAAAATAATTTTCATCTTGCTGGGGAGCCAATGAATGTACTCATTACGAGTGACTGTTTGATGCGGTTTGTGGAGCGGAGGCATCGATGGCCCATATTACTTTGAAAATGGAGACGGCGCAACCATTACGGTCATTGGAGACACCTATCGCATCATGATAACCGACTTTTTGTGCCCGCTGCTCATGGTATTGATGTGAACGATGTTTGATTTCAACAGGATGGTGCGACTTGCCACACATCTCATGCCACAATCAATTTATTGCGTCAAACGTTTCATGGCCGTTTAATTAGTAGAAATGGTGATGTCAGTCGGCTGCCAAGAAGCTGCGATTTGACACCGTTGGACTATATACTGTGGGGCACTGTTAAAGACAAGTGTTATGCGGACAAACCAGAGACAATTGAGCATTTGAAGGCCAACGTTCGTGGTGTCATTGCCGAGATACGACCCCATACATTCGTAAAAGTTCTCGAAAATTGGTCCGATCGAATGGGGTACTGTGAGGCCAGCCAGAGCCGCCATATGAATGAAATAATGCTTCATTTCTAACCGGAAAAATTTTTCTTCACAACAAAAAAATAAATTCGGCAAAATTTCTTACCGTTTTTGTTTGATTGCATTTTTAAATTTCAACTTTTAAATGGCCCACCAGATATTATTAACCTTTTTCCACATTTTTCCCCTTCTGGTCCAAATCCAAACAAACACACATTTATTTTTATATATAATAATAATAAAAAATAATAGACATATACAAAATGCCATAGTCAAGTAAGGTGGTGCCACGCCCACTTATTTAATATCACCCAGTTGTGTGATGTGTATAGTTCACGACATTGTTTAAACCAAATTTAGGAACTTCTACAATCACCGCTCTTAAGATATACTGAAAACAATATTTAGTTTATAAGGGATATACCACGCCCACTTATCCAATTCCACCCATTGTTTGATTGATAATTTGTGTTGACTATGAAGTCATTCTCGCCAAATTCAATAGCTTTTGCCTTACACGTTTTCAAGATATACAGACATGGGAAGCACCACGCTCACATGTCCGACTCCGCCCACATTTTGACTGATGATTTGTATTGACCATGAAATCAGTCATATCAAATACTGCAATTTTAGCTCTAGCTGTTCTCAAGATTAAATGAAATTAATATTTAGTTTGTATAGAAGGTACTGGGTCCACTTGTCCAATTCCTTCCAGTTTTTGATTGGTGATTTGTACTGACTATCAAATCATCCTGACCAAGCTCAGAAGATTTTGCTTTAACCGTTCCCAACATACACAGAAGTCAATAATTAGTTTTTATGGGATGTACTATGCCCAGTTGTCCAATTCCGCCCATTTTTTGTCTGATGGTTTGTATTGACTATGAAGTCATTCCAACCGAATTCAGAAGCTTTTTCTGTAACCATTCGAAAGATACTACGTTGATCAACAAGTTTTCGGAATCAGCCCCATGTGGCGGTCCCATCATTCCGATTTGAGTTTTTTTTTTGTTAAGTTGGTACATCTGTTGTTGATATTCCCGCTAAATCTTAGAGTCATAGCTCGACATTTGCAAAAGCTACGTAGCCAAGAGTACATCTATGCTGGCTTTGCTAACGTCTGTAAAGCTTCACCTTGCTTCGTCCATGATCTTTTTCGCATATTATTGTAGTACGTTATCCACTTTTCATCGCCCGTAATCATTCGGACCTCTCAAATAAGTTATAGTGTTGCCTGATGCAGTTATTATCACCAGAGGTATTGCATTTTAGAGCCATCTATCGAAAATTTTTAATCGAAGTTTTTTGAACATCAATATTTTCAATGTCAAGATTATTTTCTATTTGCAATGCTGAATCTGGTAACCCTAAATTCGAGGAAGCTGTATAGTGCTCAAGGTTTTTAAAAAATTTCCGAGAAACTATTTCGCGTTGTTTTCAAAAGCACCGAGGGAATAAATACACTCGTAACCGAGAACCTTTTTCGTTTTTTTTCTTCTTCAATTCACCTGAAAAGTGTAATTAATAAGAGTAATTACTTACCCTTGTACTCTCCTCCTCTTTGCGCGTCTGATCCGCTATATAGGTCACACCGTCCATGGCTTTGTGTAATTCGGGACATTTGTGCCAACGATGTCGTACACGACTCTTGCTCGACGAACAACAGTGTGTACCGCCTTCGCGTTGACATTCGGGTAGAATATCACCGCCACTTACACTAACACTGGCACCAACGCCTACGCTGACGCCCATGGCACCCATAGCACTGCCCCCACCACTAGCACTACCTATCCCTCTGGCAGTTGTTGTAGTAGTTGTCGTATTATTAGTTTGCACACCCGTATGTTGTGTTCGATTCGCAGCCGATTCACAAGCCGCACCAGCACCCAGACCCTGATGTATTTGTATCGCCCCATTAACACTGCAGCAGGACCCCGCTAATGTTGAGGCCGTTGCCACCGAGTTAACGGTTGTAGTCGATTTTATCACATTCGAATTGGTATTGCCTATCAGGTCACAAGTCGTAGTCGACTGATGTTGTTGATGCGGATGTAGAGGTGCAGGCACAGGCGAAAAATTCGCCGAACATGTTGACTGTTGACGATACAAATGATAGGGATGTGAGGAGGAGTGTTGCTGATGCAGCGTTGTGGTCGATGAGGATTTTGCAGCATTCGCACCATGACTCATATGATGTATGTGAGGCTGTTGCAGTGGCTGCGATTCGCGATGATGTTGATGCTGATGCTGGTGTAGCGTTCCATAGCCAACATATTGAGACGTTGAGGATTCCATACTCATGCCGTTCGTTTGTACGGATGTTGAGGTTTTCTGGCGAAATTTTGTTGGTGTTAGTGGATGATCCAATAGGGAGCCACCCGTTTGTTGGTATTGACTGTGATGTAGTGTATCCACCAGGGAGCTGGTTGTTGAAGTCTCTTGATTCATAGTGGATGGGTACATAATAGAACAGTTACCCGTTATCGTTGAGGCACCACCGACAACACAACTTCCACCGTAGGCCCCGCTAACCTCATCCAGCATATTGAGGCTTTGTACTCGATGTGTTAGGTGTGGCGAGGTGCTACGTGAAGTTTTATGTGGACTGTGGTGTAGTCTGCGTATATTGATTAAAAACAAGGGTTAAGTTTTATAAAGAAAAGTTTTTTGTTTGTTTTGATTTTACTTACCGTGATAAGGCTACGGGCGGTGGCAGCGGTGGTATTTGATCCCTAAGCTCGAGCCCATTACAGGTTCGTAACATAAGTTGTCTTGATGTTTTTCTGAAATTTGAATAAAAATTTGTGTGTTAAAGCAATATAAGACTAACAATGTAACACTTGAAAGATCGAAAGATTGAAATATTTTTAACAATTTCTTTACTTTACGAATGTAACTCGAATTTTACCGTTATAATGCTCGATATTAACTTGTGCCTACAAGTTTCAACACGTCTACGATGCTGGTGGTAAAATAACGGGATGATGAAGATTATAAGAAAAAATATAGATTGGATGGGTATTATCAATAGTCCGCTGATTCCCAGGGAACGCAGACGCTCTGTCACACTTTAGCTTCTAGCTCCTGTAGTGCTTAGGGATTACCTATCTTTACATGGCCTTCCAAAACACATTAGATATTAAATTCTGATGCTGTGGGCATTAAGACACCTAAGAAGTTAGGTCATACTTATGTGCGGTTCTTCTAGCGGTGCAATTTGGGCTTCTGGTCTGCTTTAAAAATGTTTTCGTAGTGAAACTACGAACTGAACATCTGAACATCTGAACAGTCGCAAATTCCTATACAAAGAGCACCGAGTACCTCGAGAAGTAAATGTCATTCCCTTTGATTGAAAGTGGACACTCGAAAGAGTACACCTAGTTTAGGTTTGGAATTAAATCAAGAAGGCAAGATCGTGATATTAACCATGCAGCGAGATTTTTGATAGTCCAAGTAGGTGGTACTAAAAGTGAGCTTTTTAGCTTTACTTGGATAAGCTATATGAGTAATTCAAAAACTTTAATAAAATTAAGTACAAATCAGCCTATTGTTTGCCTATTCCTAACTAAATTAGCGAAAACCTAATAACGTCTCAGGTACTCTTTACTTTTATTATTTTTGTTGATTGAAATTGTCCCGCTTCATGCCCCTATTCAAAACTTAGTTTTTAGATACATTAGAGTTTCAGAACGATCAAGATGGGCGACATAGATAAGAACGTTTTTGGATAAAGGTAATAATTAACGTTCCTTTTAGTTTAGTTCACTAAAATGAATTGAAATGACTAGTTAGCTTAGTAGTCTATTTCCTAAAAAACTTTTGTTCATAATTAGACACATGAAACAAAACTCATTCCATTAAACCAAATAGTTTATTATGAACTATTTTAGTTAATTGAACTATTTCATTCATGAGCTAATTCAATATTTTACTATTAAACTAAACAGAGCTAATCTTTAAAGTTATTTTCAAAAATTTTGTTTAAAAATTTATTAGATCTGGACTTTAAACCTCAATTAAGTTAACGTTCATTGTAGTTCAGTTCAATGAATTAAAATGAACTAATTAGCTTGGTAATTTATTTTATAAAGAACTTTTATTCTTAATTTAACACATGCAACAAAAATCATTCGATTAAATTCATTCATTTTTGATTTCGAACTATTGTTAACTGAACTAATTTACTCATGAGCTAAGCCAAGCTTTAACCATTTAAATAAACACAGCTGATCTTCAAAATTAGTTCGTGTTGCTTATGATACTATATCGCTTAATTGAACTACTTCATTCATGAGCTAATCAAACTTTAAAAATCGCTATTATTATATTTTAATAGAGTAAATCTTACCGCGTTGCTGGGAGCCTTTGTGTTGTGTACCTATAAAATGTACTCCTCAATTATAAGGAAGGCATTAAAACTAATGATTTGTATTGGTGACTACCCAGTTATTTAGACCGAGTTTAGAAATTGGCATTTTAACCGTTCTCCAGATATACAAAAATCAATATTTACTTTGTATGGAAAGTGCCACTCCCACCTATCTATTTCCGCCCACTTTTTAACTGATGATTTATATTGACCACAAAGTTATTTGAACTAAATTTAGAAATTTTCACTATTACTGTTCTCTAGGCATACAAGTTAATAATGTCCATTTGGACAACATATAGTAGAACTATAATATATTGTTTGTGTCAATAATAACAAATATTAAAGCATCTGCCATTATAATTCAGTATTCGATAGACGCCAAAGTATGAACACACATGTGGAATTTTATGGCTAAAACAGATTGTTTTGCGTAGAAGTCTGATAACCTTCTTTCATTTGAAGAAAACGGCTGCTGCAAGTTATCGATTGTTAGTAGAAGAAGCTTACGGCTAACATGCATCAACTCCAAAATCTTGTTAACGATGGTTTGTGTGATTCAAAAATAGTTCTATCGACACAGAAGACAAGGAGAGGCCTGGTAAGCCGAAAAGTTTAAAGATGAGGAATGGGAAGCAAAACTCGACGATGATTGTTGTCAAACGCAAGAAGAACTTGAATTATCATTGGGGGTTACACATCAAGAAATTTCCATACGTTTAAAAGCATTGGGACTCATTCAAAAGCAAGAAAGTTGGGTTCCATATGAATTGTAGCCGAGAGAGGTTGAAAGGCGATTTGCATGCCGGAAACGATGCTTGAACGCTACAAAAAGAAGTTATTTTAGCATCGGAAGTATTGTTACTGGTGATGAAAAATGCAAAAAGTCATATCGCTCACTTATTGCAACAGTGTCATAACTCAAAAAACGTGATTTCTTAGTTTAGTATTCTAAAATATGCGGAACATTGTGATGTATATTGTGCGATATGTAAAGCGCAAAAGCCATATATAAATCACGGCCAACCAGCCAATCAACGCTGAAGACGAATATCAACGACGCCAACGTAATGCTCTGTATTTGGTGGGATCAGAAGGGTGTTTTGTATTATGAGCCGTTGAAATCGGGTCCAACGATCACAGGGGACCTGTACTGAACACAAGTGATTCGTTCGCAGAGAGCAATCAACGAAAAATGGCCAGAATAGTCGACCAGAGACGAGGCCATAATCTTCCATCATGACAGTACTCCACCACCTGTTGCAAGACCGTTTAAAAACTAGTTGGAAAACAGTGGATGGGAAGTTTTGGGCCACCCGCCTCATATCCCAGACCTTGCCCCTTCTGATTACCATTTGTTTCGATCCATGCAGAACTCCCTTACTGGCATTCGCTTCACTTCAGAACAGGGTATCAGAAATTGGCTTGATTCATTCTTTACCTCAAAACCAGAGAATTTTTTTTTGGCTCCGAATCCATATGCTACCAGAAAGATGGGAAAAAAATGACCAACGATGGACAATATTTTAATAATGTATCAATTCATTTTGTTACTATAATAAATGCATTTTTAAGCAAAAAATCGACATTATTAGGGCATTATTAACTTGTATACCCAATACAAAGTCAATATTTACTTTGGTCAGAAAGTGCCACTCCCACCTATTTAACTCCGTCCACTTTTCGACTGATGATGTGGATCGACCACAAAGTTATTTGTATCAAATTTAGAAACACTAACTATTGCTGTTTACAAGATAGGCGTGGCACCGCCCAGTTAAATGAAAACCATTAGTGAAAGTACGCCTTTAGTAAATCAGTTTCGTGGTTTTTGAGTTATAATATGACGAACATAGGGCAACTTATTTTTATATGTATATCATCGACAGGCAAAGAGCTGCTCGTCTCGTTTATTTTCACACATACGTATTCATACGTATAGGCAAAGAATAAGCAAAAAACAAACAAAGAGAAGTAAAGAGAAAACAAGTGGAAAATTACAGTACAAAGTTGCATGAGTGAGAGATTCTCAAATTAGTACACAATTATAAAATGCGTTAATATTAGTTTGCCTGACGCTGTTATATATATAAATATTCATGCAAAAAAGTTAATAAAAAAAAATAATTTTTTTAAATTCCCACGTTATTAAAGAGTATATATGGACGATTGTATGTATATATTAATCATTCACACGACCGAATACAAATTGCTATGAAATAAAATAAATATTATTTTGCTTTCGTCGTTTTATTTTAATTTTGTTTTTTATTTTAATTAAAAAATATGCGGATGTTTTTAATAATAAATAAAATAAAAGTAAAATGTTGCACAATTTTAATAATAAAAATTTAAAAACTATAAGCGCATATGTGTGTGTGTGCAAGTGCATGTGTATTTGTATATACAGTTTACTTACATCATTTCACCAATGGGATAAAGCGGTCGTCGCATTACCAGAAACCGTGGCAGTTGATTGATAAACACCGTGCGCACCCACGGTGCCATAGTGTGTGTTTGCGGCGAACGAAAGTGTATATTAAGCACTACCACCGTAACACATATACTGCATGTGTATAAGTGTTGTGTGTTTTTTTTTCAATTTTTTTATGCATATTTTTATGGCCATAATAACCGTAACCGAAACGAAATATATTTCCAGCAACAAAAAACATATATACGATGACCACCAGGTCCATAGCAATATGATGATGGTATCCAGTGGACAAAGGTGTAGGAAAGGAAATAAAAAGTATTACGATTTACGGAAAAACAAAAAATCCATCCAGGGACCAGAGGTTTTATAAAGGATTTTCGCATTTCCATTCAGTAGAGTTATTATTCCAGAGGAGCAGTAGAGCATGTAAAAAAAAGAGAGGAGTAGAGAAAAAAGAGAGAAAATGAAATCCATTAAAAATATCTTCAAAAAAAGAAAAAGAAATTTAATTTTTGATTTTATTTGAGTTTTTATTTTCGTTGTTCTCTATTGTTGTTGTTCACTTTTTATCGCACTCAGGTTGCATTGTTGCAAATGGTGAGATTTCCCGTTTATTTTGTTTTGTTTTGTTTTACTTTTTTGGTTATTGTTTTACTCAATTTTTTGGTTTATTTATGTCTTCTTTCTCTCTCACTTAAAGCAAAAAACAAAATAAATGTATGCATGTATGTGTGTGTGTGTGTGTGTGTGTGTGTTTAATGGTTAGGAGTATAAAATAATCATGCATGAAATCCTATATAAACTTACAACTACAACAATAGGTGTAACACAATACTTCGAAACTTTTTTTTTTATAAATTACACTGCTGTTAGTGTTGAGAATATACAGTTGAGTTCATATAAATAGTAAATACTGGATGGAAGTGGTAAGAAGATTAAAAAAAATTATTTTGGAAAATATACATAAAGTAGTCTCAGTATTTAGCAGGACAGCCTTTATTTTTTGTCTTCAACACGTTGGCGAGGCACTAAGTCAATGCGCAATTTATTGCCGCATATCCTGCACCCAACACCATAATTTATTGGTATTCGACAGTTTTTTTTTTGGGAAATTATTTTGCGATTTCTTACAATTATCTTATATACGGATTTTATTTTTATTTTTATGTGTATATTAGTACGTCACTTTTAATGTTAAAAGTCGAACTTAAAAAATGGGGGATTCACAACAGATGGTCTGTCTTTTTTACATGTGTTCAATGGTCCTTATAACATACACCGCATTTTGGAGAGTAAATGTCTGTCATTTGTCTTTACTTTATCATTGAATGAAAAAATTGAATGAAGAATCATTGGGAGCTACTCAAGCGGCAATTTTTAAATATTTGCAAGCGCCGCAATTCACCTACGAGTTGGCACTATACGAAGTGAAGCTGAGATGCTTTAAAAGATTTTTTTGCATGTCCGAAATGTTGATTGAACGTCATAAAAAAAACAATTTTTGAGTCATTTTTGGAAATGAACAATTCTGTATTTGGTGGAACCAGAAGGCTCACGTCTATTTTGAGCTACTGAAATCGAATTGGATCAATTTCCCATCCCTAAATCACGGCTTAAGTATCTTCATATTCAATTGCTTTCTAATTAGGGTTTTTTCATTTGTTTTGTATTACGAGACCACCAATTGAACTGTTTAGTTCCAATGTTCTAGGAGACATATTGGCTTTACACAAAACATTCATCATTTTTAAGTTGCAGTAATCAAATTGATTTTCAAGCTAAGTAGGTCATTAATCTACTCTAGCACGCCTCTACATGATTGTGTGTAATGGTGAAGATCTCTTCTAAGTGGTGGTGATCTTACTTATAATTGTAATATTTTCTCAGTAGATGGCGTTGTCTCCTAATCATAAAACTGATGATTATCATCATAGCCAGAGTTAAATTGGAAGGTCAGGGGGTTTCTTTAAATGGATTGGATTTGCCTGGAGGGAGGTTGAAGTCTCTTTATTAAACACTTCAAACCGCAATTAATTTTTTTCGTCATGTCCTCTGCTGGAATTCGAACCTGGGCCATTTGTTTTATATATTTATGCTCCAAATAAAGACTGTTCTTTTAATTCTTCAGCTTCCCAATAGACTAAATTCTAAAAGTATGTCGTCATCGTGCCTCCGCTGGGTATACTCAAACCATCTTCATTGCCCTCAGGAAATTTTCTCTTTTATTAGAATTCTCTTATAAAATCTTATAACAATGAAGATACCGGTATAGGTAGCGATTAATGCCCGTATCTGAGGCTGGCGAAGCGGCTGAAGAGACCTTTAACCTATAATATGCGGTAGCGTATCATGGGAAACATATTAGTTTACTGAATCACTCTGCATTGTCAGTATGGTACCCTGGAGTGCCGTCTCCGCAGGGATGAGTAGGAGGAGACAAACAAGCGTATTCTCTGTCAATATGTTGCTTTGATAAAAGTTCATAGGTGGACGTTTAAGAAGCCCTGTATTGGGTCTGAACAGGTTTGTCGCTACCTATTGAAGATAATGGAGACTACATAGATTAAGTTCAGGGCATTCTTCTGAAAACAATGCATTAACCGGTCTGACCCCGGTGCGTTTGGTGACAATGCCATAGCTACTTGAGCCTTCAGTTCCTAAATAGATAGTGATTAACCGACTTTCTGTAGCCAAAGCTCAACAACAATAAAATATTCCAAATGTGCTGTTAGGTTAGGTTAAGAGTGGCCGCTGGACAAACATCCAGCACACGTAGGCTCGGTAGGGCCCATTGTGATACCCATAGTTTCCCTTCGACAGTCTGATTAGTTATCTTGCCAGTTCGCCCACTCTATGAACTTGCTAATCAGCCCTACTTGGATTTTCCGTAGAGCCCTAATACTAAATATATACCCACCGAATATCCTGAATCTAAGCCCCGCCAATGGCGGGCATTCAAAAAGACGATATTCTGTGGTTTTCTCATCTTCCTCCAAACAGCATCTACATAGAATAGAATCCCTACGGACTAACCGAAGGGCGCGTCTCCCCACTAGACAATGACCCGTAATTGCCCCTATTAACGCAGATATCCTAGCTCTCGGTAAGTTAAAGTTCTTCTCTCTTCCCGGCCAGAGAGTTCTAACCTGTCGGAGTCCCCCTCCACTTCTCATCAAAGATATTATCGGCCCATTTCCCTATACGTAGACGGCAGGTACAGATCGGTATACCAAATCTCTCCCCTGCCGAAAGAATCTTAGCTACAGTACCCTGTCTAGCCAGCTCATTCGCTGCACACTGTGGTACCCCAAATAAAATATCGAAATACTCAGCTATCCCTGCTAGTGATAAGTGACAATTCTTTACCGTCAGGGAATTAGCCAACGTAGCCCCTAAGGTTTTAATGGTGGACTGACTGTCCGTTTAAATGACACTATTCTTTAATAAGTCAGCAACCTCATAAATAGCGGCCACCTCTGTCTGAAACACACAGAAGAGATCTGGCAATTTATAGAACATGTTGATATTAAGATCAGGAGAATGGCTGCCATAGCCTACTCCACCATCCAGCTCTGAACCATCCGTGAGGAATCGGACACTTTCCGTGTCACACTCCAAAGACTTTCTCCAGGGATTTTTATTCGGAATAGATGTCCTCAGATTAGTCACTGGTAATAGATACGGGATACAATAGTTCGTCCTCACAGAAGACAAGCCAATCCGGTACAGCAGCCCAGTGGAGTACACCGATAATCTGCAACCATATAGTATACTCTGATTGTCAGCAGACACATGGAAGCAAACGATTCGGCCATAATATCAGGCGTCCACTGAGCGCCATAACTTACGTCGTACATAGTGCCACACCAACACCAATCAGTGCCGACCTTTGTACTATCATTCAAGGAATTCAGTATGTACTTCCTATGTAAAGAATGCCACTAAGCTGGCCTTCGGAGAGAGTTCCCACTGTTTGCCTATAGCCCTGCTGTACTAATGCGATTTTGCATATCTCGCTTATTTTCTCTAGAACTACTTAAAGTTCTTAGTCTACGAGTACGTTGACAAGTCAACCACCTCAAGTGAGCTTGACGTCAGCATTCGAAATGAAATTACCGGACCAACCGCTGAAGGGCTTCCACAAGAATTAAGATTAATTGGTTTTAATTAAATTTGTACAAAATTCCATAAAAATTGGTAAAATTTTATTATTATTACCAAAGTCATCAAATTAAACACTTTCTTAAAATAATACAAAGCTGTAGGGTGCTTAATAGTCGAGCATTTAATCGCCTATAACTTTATTTACTTGATTTTCTTATGACTTATGACATGTTGTATAGCCTGCACATACATATTTGTGTCTGAACACACAATATAATTGTTTTGCATACATTCCATACATACATACATAGGATAATGTAAGTAAGTAAGTGTGTAAGTGAATGAGTGCCTAGGTGACATATGTAACCATTTAAGCAAACAAAGAAACAAGCCTGTAAAGCCTGCCTTTAAGTGGGTGATACATTGGCAAACATTTGTTTGCAAACATCGTAAATAGCCAATCGCATACATGGATAACTTACTTTTCCTTGCATGCGATTGGCTATATGCGATGTTTGCAAACAAATGTTTGCCAATGTATCAGCCCTTTTATACTCCCTTCCCACTCTGTGTATATGTGTGTGAGTGTGTACAGCTGTTATGTTTCTTTATTGTTGCCTTTTACAATTGTTGGCTGTTCTGTCTGTCTGTCTGTCTGTACAAGTGTTGTTTTATTGTAAAAAATTCATATTTTTTTTTACACTCTCATACGTAAATAATAAATAAATGAGTACCCAATACACCATTTCACAAGCAAAATGTAAATGAATTGTAGAATAAGCTTATCATAAGAGATTTCCTACAAGTTTTTATAAGCATACTTATTATAAGCTTGTTTAAATACAAAAAGTAAACAGTTTTGAAATACTATTTCAAAAATGTTTCACAAGACAATACATTACATTACTTTTACATTAATACTTACAATCAGGGCTGGCAAAAACCCGGATTGTTTTTTTTAAAACCCAACCCACCGGGTTTTATTGAGTTTTTTGATGGGTTTTTTTTGGATTTTATAACTGCTTCCAAATTTCATTCAATTCGACAAAATGTTTTTGTTTGTCAGTACAGTTACATTGCTTTAGTATTTATAATGCAATTGTGCACTCCATGTGAGATCAAGGCGACATTGTGTAGGATAAGATGTTACAATTTGGTGGTTGGAGCAGATTGCAATTACTTCGTTTGAACCGTGCATTACAAGAAAAACGGCCGGAATATAAAAACAGGCACGACAGCGCTTGGCCTCACAAAAAAAAAAAAAAAAAAAAAAAAATTGGCAAAGAATTGTTAGGAACTCTCAAATAGATTATTTCAGGACATATAAAATAGCCTTCAAATTTGGATCGCCTCAAAAAATGGGAAATTTTTCGTAGACCGGACTTAGAAATTTGGCTCAGAGGTGGGGAAAAGATGTATGCAGTGATGTGTAAAATTTTATTTTGATAAATTTGTTAATTAATACTACCGATACATTAATTATGCTTACTTTTGTTGTAAATAAACTACGAAAACCTTGAAATAAAAAAAGCCACCCGGAATTTTTTAAATATAGTACCCAATAAAACCCAGGTGGGTTTAGTGGGTAGTCCACCCTGCTTATTATACACAAAGTTCGTTATAGTTTCGTAAGTGTTTTTGAAAAATATATATTTTTTTTTGACAATGTTCAAAAAATTATTACATATGTACGAGGGCGGATTGATATTGAAGCTACCTAAGTAGGAAAAAAACATTTTTTTTTCAAAAACCATTCATTTCTCAACATAGTCTCCTTTTAGCTCAATACACTTAGTAAGACGATTTTCCAACTTTCGTATACCATCTGAATAATACGATTATGGGAATTCCTCAAAATACGCATTAGTTTCGGTAATCACTTCTTCCTTTGAGATGAATCTTTTTCCTGCGAGCCATTTTTCCAAGTTTGGAAACAGGAAAAAGTCACTAGGGGCTAAATCTGGACTATAAGGTGGATGATCAACCAATTCGAAGTGGATTTCTCGTAGTTTTAACATCGTATCCAAAGCTGTGTGAACCGGTGCCTTGTCTTGAAGAAAGAGCATTTTTTGCTTGTTTAAATGTGGTCGTTTTTCTTTGATTGCATCAACCAATTGATCCAAAAATGCACGATAATACTCTCGTGGGATTGTGAATACTTTTTCAAGACAATCGATGAGCAATATTCCGTGTGCATCCCAAAATACAGTGGCCATAAGTTTGCCAGCCGATTTCGCTGTCTTCACCTTGTTCGGAGCACTTCCAAATGTTGAACACACGTTCATATGATATGTTTACCATTTCAGCAATCTCACGTATTTTGAGCCGGCGATCATTCATAACGATATCGAGGATTTTCTTGATATTTTCTTCAGTAACCACCTCTTTTGGCCTTCCTGTTGATGGTATTGTTGCAGTGCTTGTTCGGCCCCGTTTAAATTCAGCAATCCAATATTTTACCATATAATCTGACGGAGTAGATTCGCCGTAATGTTTATCAAGCTTTTCTTTTGTCTCTTTCGCCGATTTGCCTTTTAAATAATACGAGTAGTGTTTAATCACTACACGAAATTCACTTTTTGCCATTTTCCAAGAAACACAATAGTTGCTATTTCAAACGACTACAACAAATAAACTAATCGTTGAATTTGGCTAAAATTTTAACAGCTGACGTTTGACAGATTGTAATTTCTAAGAAAGAAAAAGTTTTTGTGTTTGTGCAGCCACCTAGCGCTAGGTAGCTTCAATGTCAATCCGCCCTCGTATGTATGTATATATATTTAAAAAATTTGATTTTATTTTAGAATTCGTATAACATTGTTCCCGTAGTTCCAGCATGTTCTCCGAAGTCCAATATCATTTTTCAAAGCCTTTTTTGCTTTTGTCTGAAAATTTTCAATAGTACCGGGATTAGGGCTTTATGCTGGAAAATTAATCGCCCGAATGTGTTATTGTGACAGACATTGTTTATACATACACATATATTTTTATTCCTCAACTTACAGAAATATTACAAATGTAAGCTTATTATAAGCATGATTAGAAAACTATTTTTCTATGACCATATTCTTCAATTAGACGTCTAAGCTTACTGTATATTGTAGACAGCGATATTACCGCAAGGGTTCGGTTTTAATTATTTTACAATTTTTAACAAGCGTTTTACAATAGTATTCACAAAACTTTTCTAAGCTTAAGGCTTATGTTTAGTAAGCTCGTTACAAGTTAGTTCTAAATCGTTTTGGTTTGTTGGGAAGAACTGGTTGTTTGGGTATTTGTGTATGTGTGTGTGTATGTAAATTTACACAATGCCTATGGCCACATATAATTGAAGTATGTAAACGTAAGTGTAATATTATTGTAAGAGACCAACAATTAAATTATTTGTGTTTTTTTTTGTGAAAACAATTTGTTTAACAATTTGTATGAAAAATATTAACAGAAATAAAATGTTTGTAAATATTTCATATTAACAAACAGTAATCCAACAGCAACAATAATAACAATAATAGCATTGTAAGAAAATATATACATATTTATTTCATTATTTATTTATTACAAATAAATTATTGAAAAAAAAAAAATATTAAAAAAATATTTACTCACAAAATAAAATATTATCTTAATAAGGATTTATTTTGAAAAGAATAATTAAAATTTCTTTTCAATATGTAAATACCATCATATATGTACGAGGGCGGATTGACTTTGAAGCAACCTAGCGCCAGATCACAACATAAACACAAAATCTTTTTCTTTCTTAGAAATTACGATCTGTCAAACGTCAGCTGTTCAAATTTTAGCCAAATTCATCGATTAGTTTATATGTTATAGTCGTTTGAAGTAAGCAACTTTTGAGTTTCTTAGAAAATGGCAAAAAGTGAATTTCGTGTAGTGATTAAACACTATTATTTGAAAGGCAAATCGGCGAAAGAAACAAAAGAAAAACTTGATAAACATTACGGCTAATCTGCTCCGTCAGATTATATGGTAACATATTGGATGGCTGAATTTAAACGGGGCCGAACAAGCACTGCGACAATACCATCAACAGGAAGGCCAAAAGACGTGGTTACTGAAGAAAATATCAAGAAAATCTTCGATATCGTTATGAATGATGGCCGGGTCAATATCCGTGAGATTGCTGAAATGGTAAACATATCATATGAATGTGTGTTCAACATTTTGCATGAAAATTTGCATATGAAAAAGCTATCGGCAAGATGGGTGCCGCGTTTGCTCAGTGTTGAACAAAAACGAGTTCGACAGATCACTTCACAGCGGTGTTTGGACATGATAAAGCATAATCCTGATGATTTTTGGCGTAGATTAATAACTTTTGATGAAACGTGGGTCCACCACTACACACCTGAAACCAAAAATCAATCGAAGCAATGGCTGGATGCTGGTGAAGTGCTCCGAAGAAGGCGAAGAGAGCGAAATCGGCTGGCAAGTTTATGGCCAATGTATTTTGGAATGCACATGGAATATTGTTCATCGATTATCTTTAAAAGGGATCTACAATCACAGGAGAGTATTATCGTACAATATTGAATCAATTGGTTGATGCAATCAAAGAAAAACGACCAGATTTAAACAAGAAAGAAGTGCTATTTCTTCAAGACAACGCACCGGTTCACACAGCATTAGATACGATGCTAAAACTACGAGAAATCCACTTCGAGGTGGTTGATCATCCACCTTATAGTCCAGATTTAGCCCCTAGTGACTTTTTCCTGTTTCCAAACTTGAAAAAATGGCTCGCAGGAATAAGATTCATCTTAAACGAAGAAGTGATTACCGAAACTAATGCGTATTTTGAGGAGTTCCAAAAATCGTGTTATTCAGATGGTATAAAAAAGTTGAAAAATCGTCTTACTAAGTGTATTGAGCTAAAAGGAGACTATGTTGAGAAATGAACGGTTTTTGAAAAAAAAAATGTTTTTTTCCTACTTAGGTAGCTTCAATATCAATCCGCCCTCGTATGTATATAATTAATATTTATTCTACATTTTAATTATTCAAAACAAAAAAGTTCATCAAATTGAAATTTGAAATTAAAAGCCAATCACTAAATATGTTATAGGATATAGTGATACGAGAGGAACTGTTTATACTCGTCTTTCGTGAACTGGCAACGCTAATGTCAATAGCTGAAATCTAGCAACACCATAACAAAGTTAGTCCATGTTTTGATGTACAAGTGCTATTTGTTTTGTTCAGTGTTGCCGTTGAAAATTTCAAAAAAGTGTCATAGAAAGGGTATTTGAGAAAAAAAAAGATCAAAAAGGGTATTTTAAAGTAATATAGGGTCCAATTTTTTGTAAAAAAAATAAAATTTATTTCAATTAAAAAAATCAAAAACGAATTTTAACAGTTAATTAAATACATTAAACTAAAATAAAAGTAATTATACATACTTTAATTATAAATCAGTGTTAAAACTAAAAAAAATTCACAGATACATTCCAATATTAGTCATACCATCCAAAAGAAAGAAGTTACTTTTACAAAAACCTTTGATAGTGCTTATCAGTTTTTGGAATTACTTTTTTACTTGGAGTCCATTTTTCCAGCCACAATTCGAGCAAATTGGAGGAGGGAGGCATGGACTCACAAGCTTATATTCTAAGTTTGTTTGTAAGTTTATTTTTAATCAGTGACAGTTTTGAAAAATTCTTTTAGCGAAAGCACTAATAGGAGGCAAAGTAAATATATATTTATGTAACGAAGTCATATAAATTTGAATATACAGTCGCACATGAAAGTATACATATCCCCTCGAAAACTGGATTTAATATAGAACTTTAAGGTTTGGACTTTCAAAAACGATGTAATGTAAGTCTACGCGAAAAATAAAACAAAAGTAATATGAGCTTTAGCCTAACATATCCTTTAAGCTTAAAGAAGAATAATAAATTCAATTCAAATCTGCTCTGCAGTATTAGGCAACTAAATGTTTATAATTTTTTTTTAGTGTTAATTTATCGTGTCTGCCATCTAACGTTTTTTTTTCAACTAGTGCTTATTTCGTGAATGGTAACACTTAGCTAATGTCTAATTTGACAGATAATTAGTTTTATCCTTCCGCTGAACGAATATGGTTGTGTATACGCTTGAACAACGCTGGGAAATATTGTGACATTACTTTGAAAATCATGGTAATGTTGCAGAATGGTTGCGATGTATTCAGATGAAGATCATTTTGATCTTGGCAGGTATGTAAACAAGCAAAATTGTCGCATTTGGGGCACAGAAAACCCACAAGCAGACATTGAAAAGCCGATACACCTAAGATGAGTCATTGTTTGGTGCGGATTTTGGTCCAGAGGCATAATTGGGCTATTTTTCTTCGAAAATGAACAAGGAGTGGCCGTTACAGCCAATGGCGATCGTTATCGGACCATGCTGAACGAATTTTTGTTCACAAAAATTGAAGAGGAGGATATTAGCAACATTTGGTTTCAACAGTACGGCGCTACGTGCCACACAACCGAAGCTACACACATGTTTTGCGCCCTGTTTTTGAAGATCGCATTTTTAGCCGCAGAGCTAATATCGTTTGGCCGCCTCGGAGCTGCGATTTGACACCGTTGGACTATTATTTGTGGGGTCCCGTCAAAGATAAGTGTTACGCCAACAAGCCAGAGACAATTGATGCTTTAAAGGACAATATTCGTGAAATACAGCTGCACACAATCGATAATGTGCTTAAAAATTGGACGGATCATGTAGGCTACTGCATGGCCAGCCGAGGCAGCCATTTGAATGCAATTATTTTGCATTATTAACCGGAAGGATTGTACTTTCAAATAAAAAAAAGAAATTTGAGAAAGTATTCAGTAGTTTTTTTTATACCATAAAAAAAAAAAAAATTATTTGTCGGGCCCTTTATATATATATTATAGAGCCCTATTTAATCACTTGAATTATCGTGATACTCTTTAGGAAGAGCAGTCATATAGCCTTGTTTGTTTTTAAATGCAATTTTTCGTACTGAATTATCCAATTTATCAACTAAATTATCTGTGGGACTTATGTCAGGTGACTAATAAGTAGAATGATACCATCAAGTCAAGTGTTGATGTCAGAACTTCTAATTTTTTTTAACTTTTTGTTTTTGTCACACTTAAATATAATACTTTTAGTTTCATCGTTCAAAACAACTTTACTTTAAAATTCTTCAACATAAAATTAAGCAGTTTTGTTATGGTTTTCCATATTGCTTGATGAAGCCTGCTACGCATCTACATATTCTTGATTTAACCACAAACTAACAAATATATTTTTATACACAAGTTAATATCATTAGTGCGTGAACTGATTATGCAAGATTGTCATATGATATATTACGAGATAGAGGCATCCTTGCACATTGGTTCCAATTCAACACATACGATTTTGCATGAAAACTTAGTTGTAAAAAAAATTTGTTCTCGGTGAATACCCCATAATTTATCAATCGATCAAAAAAAGCTTGCGTCGATTGGTGTAAGGAAATGATTGAAAAGTTCGACCGTGGTGCTGCAAGACGTGTATAAAATGACGTGTCATGGACATCTGCGTATGAGCCGGAAACAAATCGTTCGTGTGGTTACTCTAAGACGAGTTAAGTCCAACATATGTTGGTCGTGGAAAAAGCACAGTGAAGCAAATGGCCGCCTGTTTCTTCAGTCGAATGGGTCATGTGGCCACTGTTCCTCTTGAGCAACGTAGGGCGGTCAATTCTGAGTAGTACACGAAAATAGTTTACCGAAAGTCCTCGGAAAAATTCATAAAACCAACCACCGAAGTCGAATAATTCTCCACCATGATAATGCGAGTTCTCATATGTCTCGTCAAACAGGTGAATTTTTGGCAGCCAACAAGCTGCGATTTGACACTGTTAGACTATACACTATGAGGTGTCGTTAAAGACAAGTGTTATCCGGACAAACCAGAGAGAGCATTTGAAGGCCTACATTCGGTATACCATTGCCGAGACACGACCAGGCCAGCTGCGACAGCCTTATGAATGAAATAATATTTCATTTTTAATCGGAACAATTGTACTTTTTTTTGTACTGTAGATGAAGCTCATTTTGATCTTGACGGGTATGTAAGCAAGCAAAATTGTCGCATTTGGAGCACAGAAGCCCGCACGCATACGTTTAAAAGCCGATCCACCCAAAACGAGTCACTGTTTGGTGCGGATTTTGATACAGAGGCATAATTGGGCCATTTTTCTTTGAAAATAAGCAAGGAGTGGCCGTTACAGCGATCGTTATCGGGCCATGTTGAACCAATTTTTGTTCACAAAAATTGAAGAAGAGGATATTAGCAATATTTTGTTTCAACAGGACGGCGCTACGTGCCACACAGCCGAAGCTACACTCGACGTTTTGCGCCCTGTTTTCAAAAAAAAAAAAAAAAAAATTATTTGGCGGATCCTTTATATTGTTCACTATAAGCAGCGTTACCGTTGGCATATGTACATATACATACATACATATATACATACTTTTTTATAATTAAAACTAAAATTGAAGCGTATATTCGATTCTGTACTATAATCATAAGATCTTGTATAGAATATCGAATAAATGAATAAATAAACTGGAAATAAATATTCGGTCGGCGTGTTAAAGTAACGCAAGTACAATGCAGGTTACAATTTCAAATTCTTTTTAAAATATACGCCAGCAAATGAAAGTAAATTAAACATATCCTCCCTCTTAATTATTTTATGCCCTTAAAACTTATGAATTTTTCACTTAATTTACTTGATGCAGGGTTTATTAAAAACCAAAAAGCTTTTACCTTTTGTGCCATAACCTTTTAAAAAACACATTAAACAGTAAAATAAAACAACCACCACCAGCTCTCAGATTAACCCACAACTGTTGGTTTATATTTGTACATGATCCACTCTTTAAATATTAAATACAAAACTTAGCCCCAATGGCGTTAAATGTTAACAAGTCATTAAAATATAAATTTTGAATCTCGTTTTATAGCATGTTTATGAAATTTATGAAGCCTATTTTAAGGCAATAAATAATTAATTACAAAAAATGATTTGTAAACATTAGCATACATTTTGGCGTATAACAAAAAAAAAACCATTAATTTTAAAGCACAAATAAATATTTTAAATATATATTATCGGAGCAAAATAAACAATAAAAAAAAGAAAATAAATATAATGTCTGTTTAATTAAACTAATAAGCAATTAATTAAAATGTCAACTAAAAAGTTTAACAAACTTAAAAACGAAAAAAATTGAATTTTTTATTTTAAAACATATTTCAAATAAAAATATTTATTTAAATAAATTATTTCGAACGAAAACCTCAAAGAATTAGCAATTTTGGTTTTCATTTTTCGAAAACCCACATAATTTAAACTAAAAAAAGAGAGAAAAAACTAAAGAAAAACGTATTTAATGATTCAATGGTTACGCCATTAAATATGCACAACTTCATTAATCCATGCAGCCTAAATAGCCCTTTAAACGTTTGCCTAATATGCCTCAACAACGTTTATTTGAAGAAAGCAAACATAAAAAACTGTGGCCTACATATGGGCGCTGCTGCTGTAATAATGAGGCTATTAAAGGTATGAAGAGAGACATTTTAAGGTTACTTACATATGCCCACATGATTACTTCTAAACGTCTACAGTTTGTTACAAATATAACATGTAATATGCACTATGGGTTGCTAAAGAACAAAAAAAAAAAAAAAAAAAAAAAACAACAAAAATGTTTTCCGTTACTCCTCTTGGAAGCATAAGACTTCCACAAAGTATTTCCATATTACACGGTTTGTGGCCGTTATTTCTGCCCCTTCTCATGTATGGATAGTTGTGCGTTGTCAGGTGGTTCTTGATCGACCACGGTTCCTAGACGCTTGGCGATTTTACTCAAGTGCCATACTTGTAATATTATAAGGACTTTTCCTTAACGTATGTCCGATCTATCTTCGCTTTCTTTGCCTAATCTGCTTCTCTGGGCTCTTCATTTGTCAAATCAAATATTTCTATGTTGCTTATGGTATTAGGCCTGAATATCTTGTATATGTTTCTAAGCAACTTGTTGGTGAACACCTATAGCTTTAGCGTAATGGTGTTAGACACAAGCCAGGTTTCACTGCCGTACAACAGATTTGATTTTACACATGAGTTAAATATTATGAGCTTGATTTGTCAGGATATGTATCATCTTCTCCATATTGGCTGCCGCTCTTGTTTTGTTGAGCCGTTTATTAACGTCTGTTTCTGCATCGCCATTTGTTGCCATTGTGATTCCTAGATAGCAGAAGCTATCAAGATACTTATTTGGTTGAATCTGTAGTATGATGTTTTCTGTGATTTTGTTGTTAATTTTCACGGCTTTGGTTTTAAGATATTCATCTCAAGTCCCATACTCCGAGCCAGTCTTCCCTGGTAGCAATGCAGAGTCTTATGTGCGATGAATAATATCTGTTTTAAGGTTAAAATTTAACTCCGAAGAAGTCGCATAGTAGCAGACATTAAAAACTTTTCAACTCATTCTGTTTTCTTAAGCGTAGCTGCTAAGAGGGCCAAAACATTGGATGCATGTTGAGTCATTTAAACACCGCATAACCTAACTTATCTGCAAGGGGCAGGGGGTTCTAAATATAAGAAAATAATTAGATAATGGTAATGCCAAAGGACCCTTTACCCACAGTTTTACTTACAAATCCTACTGAAATTGAATTGAGTCACTTAGAACCACTAATCAATCGACTCTTAGTACATTGAATAAGCCAATAATGGCTGTCAGGTTTAAGGCATCCAAAAACGGACATAATATTAAGGTTACGAGGGGTTGGCTTGGTGTATGGACTAGAGCGCACGCATAACAACACAAGCGGCCTATGTTCGAGCCACAGCAAAGGACTTGACTAAAAAGTTTAATTATTGTTTCCAGTATTTAATAAAGAGGCTTCAACTTCCATCCAGACAACGCCATCTGAAAAAATAAGTAGTTCCTCTGACTTTCCATCCTACATCTGACGAATGATCAGCAGATAACGCCACCTATTGGAAAAAAATTACAATGCTAAGTAAAGATCATTACCACCACTTAGCGAGGATGTTCACCCCTACAAATCATATGATAGGGAGCTACAGTGGATTAATCGTCTACTTAGTATAAAAAATCCACTTAACTAATTAAACTAAAACAAAGCAATGGATGCTTTGTGGAAAGCCATTGTGCTCCCTAGGAGAGTGACGGAGAAATAAAAGTAGCGTTAAGAAGATACTCTTATTAGCAAACCTGATTATTCTTAAAGCTACAAAATTTTATGGTCAACAAACGCGTATAGAGAGAAATATAGCAGAGCCACAGATAAACCAGATAAACTATAAGCTATTAAAGACAAACTCCATTGAATGTCTTGGTAGCATATATAGACTTTTTCAATTTAGCACAGTTGAGGTTTGAGCCACCGAACAGGTGAATGGATTTACCTAGACTTGAGTAGTCTAGGTGTGAATCAGAATCCTAGGTCTGACAAGATACTTATGTTTACGGGCACTGATAGTCTTAATGACTTTGTTTAAATCAGATAGGGCAGTCACAAGTTGCAACTCTAGTTTTTTTTTATAATAGAGGCCTTATAGGCAATGATAGGCGCATTGTATACAATTCTGGTGTGAAGAACATCATGTTTTGTTTTCCATGCGCACGATTAGCATGCTAAAATATTTACTCATGGTCCATATATGTTTCAGGAATTAAGCTACTGAGGCAGATGAGGAAGCTAACTACCCATGTTCACCTTTGAGGCTTTATGTAGGTGGTAGAAGTGGCTGCCCCAAAAGAAGGGCAGAAGGTGGCCGTCACAGAGCTTTTGCTGCAGAGCCGAACATGGAAGAGATCTCCAAGCACTACGATCTTCTGTCCTACTTCTCCTTCCTTTACTTCATACTACCATTGGAGTTTCGATCTTCTCCTTCTGTGTGAACCATCACCAGGTTCGTACTCGAGCGACTTCTTAGCTGGAGCATGTTCATTCACTTTCGCGACATCTACCAGCCAACGTAAATCATGAGCTGTATGAACTAAAAGAAGGGCACATATAGGTCAAAAATTGCCCCAATGGATTGTTATCGCGCTATAACTGGAACCAGCCGAAATACATAATAAAACAGCTAAGTTTTCATATGTCTGTACTCAAAAGCTCCGTAAACCCAATCACATGGTTGAAGCCTAGGCGCGTCTTTCTTGTGCAACATAACGCGCGGCATGTGCACAATAGGTGAGGTATTGTTTCCTCCTTCTCCTCATCTTTGCAGCTTCTGCAGAAAACATTGGCCAGGTGACCCAGTCCCAGCCGCTTGGTATGAGAGCCTAATATACAGTGCCCAGTAATGACACCGACAACTACGTTGTGTTTCATTGTAGATTTATCAGATCTTTTGATCTTCGGGGCTTTACTAAAAACTCATTTCCGATAATACAGACAAGGAGCATTTCAGTAACTTGAGTTCATATGGGCAATAAGATACGGTGCTTATAAGCTGGTCTAAATTTTGACCTAAATCATAAATATAGGCTACGGACCGACTTAAACATCTTATCAATTATAATATAGTTATTGAAAGAAGCAAGAGTTCTTTTCGATGGATATTATAAATTTAGTTATACGGAGTGTTTTATTTTGAATAGAAATATATTTAAAACCCATAGTGCATAAGTTAGAAACCCAAAAAATTTCGCTTATGCCTAAAAGTATTCGACAGTCTCCACATCTATTTTAGAGTATTTGTGTGCTTAAGTGTAATTATATCTTTGATTGTGCCCATGTATTTGTATATGCTTATGTATATGTGTGTGTGTCTATAAGTATGTACTTTTCTCTCTATCGCTCTCCATATGTGGCATAAGATATGTCAAACATTAGTTTTAATAGCCTATGCATGTATCAAACAATTACGCTAAACCACGAATTTCTAACACGATTAAGCGGATGTTGACTGAATTGACTGGCTGAATGACTGGCTGACATTGTTTAAACAATTCAAATACATCGTTTATGCAGCAGAGATGAGAGTGGGAGGTTGTTTTTTTTAATAACATTATTATGATGGTTGTCGGTCATGTGACCCTGCAACGACTAGACCAGCCAGGATGTGTGTGTAAATACATACACAGATTTATCATTCGTTGACAAATAAACAAGAATTGAAACATGAAAAGCTAAGCATGACGGGACAGACGGATGGATGGTAAAACGTTTAAATAATCAATTATTTATTTATTTATTTGTTTGATTTTTTGTTTTTGTTGCTATTGTAGCAAATTGCTCTTATTTTAGCAAATTGTTTTTATTATGGTTGTAATTATTTGGTCAACAACAGCACTAAAAAAAATTAAATAAATTTTATTTGCATTTCTCTAATAATGATGATATTGTTGGTGATAATGATGATTTTATTTGTTTATTCAGCATAAATTTGGCAAAAAACTTGTTGGCCAAGTAGCACAATTGGTGGTTTAATTAGAAAGAAATAGCCAAGCTAGTAATTAAAATTAAAAAAAAAAAAATTGTAAAGTATAGGGTTTTCAAATATTTGCAGGTATTTATTGGAGGGTTTTTCTGATATATTTTAATAATAATGATAATAAGTTCCAATCGATCCTAAAAGGAGCATAGGGCCTAAATAAATTCCCTGAGGAACTCTCTGTTTTGTGCTTACGCTTTCACTTTTCTCCAACTCTTGTCGCAACCATTCAACTCGGCCTCCATGTAAGAGCTGGGAGTCCTCTTCTTCTGATCCCCTGTATATTCCAATCTACCATTCTGACAGTTTTCTGACAATTCTCATAATATCATTCGGATTCCTTGTACTAGCATGACCTATCCACTGCCATTTGTGTCTCTGCATAACCTATCACCGCCATTTGTGCCTCCTTATCTCAATCGATAATGGTTTTTGTTCTGTTCTGCGCCAAAGCGCATGATTAAACAAAGTTATCGGCCAGAAAATGACCAGGATCCTACGGAGACAGCGGCTAACAAAAACTTTTAACTTTTTCATATCGCGGGTAGCAGCGTTCCACGTTTTACAACCATACAAAAGGTTGGATTTTACATTGGCACTTTTGTACGTAACGATAATATGGATGATTTCCAAATCCTCCAAAAAATTAACACGCTTACTGCAAGAGGTTCTCAATATTCTCGCTCGAACCTCCGTTTGTGTATATAATACTCGCCCAGGTAGCAGATTGATGGGCGTCCTCAATTTCTTCAGTGTCAATAACAAATAATTCTCGGGACGTGGCGTTAATACAAAGAGTTTTAGTCTTCGTAACATTTATACCCAAACCTACCACTTCCGCTGCCGACGCAAGATGCGGAAAGCTCCGGATAATCGATGTCGTTCAGCGGGCTTTGCAGTTCTCATATTATCCCTCTGCCGTCGAAGAGGATCGTATACCTAACGATATTAAATAGCAATGGTGACAAGACACATCACTGCCGCACTCCAATTCCCACTTCTATCGGTCCGCTTAATATCTTGGCATATCTAACCCTTAAAGAGTTCAATGAGTTTGCATGCCATCGCACTCCATATCACTTCATGCCTCAGTCTTTTAAAGGCTTTCATAAATCTATAAGGCAAAGATATAGTGGTGAGCGCCACTCCACAAATTGTTCTGTAATAATACGGAGAATACTAATATGATCTTTAGTGGATTGTTGTGGTCTGGAATAAGCCTGATCTTATCTCAAAAGTGGTGTCATTCTTTTGGAGATTCTCTTGGAAATAATGTGAACGATGCCCTATTTTACTGCCCTCTACAATATTGTAATGACAGTGAACAATTTCTAAAGAAAATATACATGAAATTAGTGCAGTGGTTGTCTTAGCTAAAAACTTTATTGGTTTGTATCAAGGATGTTAATGTATCTGCCGCTCTAAGTTATCTGTGCTGTTAACAGTGTTACAACTTGCGTATTGAACGGTGCTACTGTACCTGTTTTGACTGTTACATTTGAATTAAAGGAAATAGAATGCTGTGGTAACTACAACAACATTCGGAAGTAATGTGATTTTAATATAAAAGGCGGCGCCTTATACATAATTCAGTTTGGTTATAGTTTCAAGGTCATAAAGTAAAGTCGTGCTAAGGCTCAAATAAAAGTGTTGAGTATAATTTGCTATATTAAGATAAAGTGGAAGTTAAAGTGGAGAAATAAAGGGATTGTAAAATAAAGCAACTACGTGTTATTTATTTTATTTCACGCAATTTAAAAATGTTAAAAACGTAACAATATTTATCTTAACTTCCTAGTCCTGAAAAATTTCAGAATGCTGGTTGATGTTAATAATGGTAGCTTCAGATCCACTATTTGATTGCTGTTGGTGCTTTTTTCTAAAATGCCAGAATGCCGCACAAGCACCAAATATTCAGTTCCTTTCTTAAAGAAACTACTAAAAGGGTTCTGGCATCAAAACTAGCATGAGAACTCCCTCCCTGGAAAGCTCCTCCACAGGTAGATACTAGAATGTCTATATGAACTAAAAACTTCTCTTTATTATGCATGAAAATCTCTGTCGCGACTTATAAGAATGATATGGTTGATTTAGAGTGAATTTGTGGGCAACAAAAATTTTAAAAAAATATCAGTTGATTGCAGATTTTTATCATGAACTGGCAGTACCACAAAGAAGCCTTAACGATGTTGTCAACACACCTTAGCGCTTGAACAAGGAATGATGAAGACATGCAAATATAATTGACATCACAAACATTTTCCAATGTTTCTAAAGAACAATAGCCGCCTAATGATGATTGTCATAGACTTGGCGTTATAATAAAATAGTACTCTTTTTCTAAATGTTCCGAAGAAAAGATAATGCACAATGCGTTGTTCCATAGCCAAAAATAAAAAATGACTCTTCACGGATATTGATAAAATATATTGTTACGTTTTACCTTTTTAAAAACGGGCTTTTATGAATTCGTGGATTGTAGTTAAAATAAAATAAATTTTGTGTTTGGTTTTTATTAAAATCCTTTATTCAACACAGTTATGTGCACCACTGCCTGTAATCTCTTTACAGGCAATAACAATTTTTATTCTTAATAACTCTGTCTGTTTACAATCTTGTAAACATCAAAAAATAATTGACAAATCCTTCTACTTAAAGATCTTCCAACACGATCGTAGTTACAACTTAAGTTCGATCACAACCTTTTCAACCAGAGGTTGTCCACACTTAACTCTCTTTACTGAGTTAGCTCCAACTAAACTGGTTTTTTACTTCACGATTCACATCACGAGTTTACTCCTTATAAACTCTCTTTATACCAATAATACATTTGCTGAGTTAATTTTATTTAAAACTGCACTCGCTGAGTTTACGACACATAAACTGATTGCTGTTCGCATCGATGTGCTTTTTATATGGCTGAGTAAACAACACATCGAAAGCTCTCGAACGTCTCGATATTTCAGGTAGATTCCATTTCTTTCTTTTAATTTCTTTTTAGTTCTTTTGTTGCCAAGCGTATGTAAACATCTACCTCTTTCAGCTCTTGGTATTTGTTGTTGCTTGTTTATTGTCTGTAACTTGTTGTCTTTGTTTGTTGTTGCTGTGTTATTTTTATTTACTTTATCTCTGCTAATGTTTGTTGTTGTAGATTTGGTTATTTGTAAAGAGCACGTATAGTTTCTTCTTGCAGCTTTTGTTTATTTATTTTAGCGAGGTAAGAAACGCTGAGATGTCCAATCTTATTTTCGTAACAATATATTTTTTTTTTTGAAAATTAGTAATCCGCTGAACAAAATACTGAAATTTTTTTTTCGGCTACTTCTCTATAGTGGCGCAAGAGGGTGCTAAACTCAACTAATTTGTAAAAAAAAAATTCAATGAAAAAATATATTTTAGGTGCTTCAGGAATACAGCTGTATAAACTCTGTTTGTGAAAGAAATTTTTATAAGTTTAGTTTTTTAATTACTATACAATGTTATAAACAAAATAGAAAAAAGTCTTGAGTTTTGTTTATTGTTTTTATTTATTTTTTCTACTTTTAAAAATGCACTCATTTCAATAAATGGCTTAAATGTACCAAACTTTGAAGGAGTTTTTAGCAAAAGCATATAAAAGTAGATATTATTTATTTCGGTTTTTGAAACTACATAATATGTTCTATCAAATAAGGTAAAAAATAGAACCAACTTTGTCCTAAAAATGACATTTTAAAAATGTGTAATTAAGAGAATTTTACGTAAATTTTACTGATTTTAAATAGCTTGAAGCCAAAAAATAATAAATAAAAAAATTATAATAATAATTTGAATTATCACTTTAGATAAAATATATAGGGCCCGCCATCTAACGTTTTTTTTTGAACTAGTGCTTATTTCGTGAATGGTAACACTCAGCTCATGTCTGATTTGACAGATAATTAGTTTTATCTTTCCGCTGAACGAATATGGTTCTATATACGCTTTTTCGCTTCGCTAAGTAGGCCTGCGATCGACTAACAGAAGATGCCGATTTTGCCAAAAAAATCATCTAATCAGATGAAGCTCATTTTGATCTTGGTGGGTATGTAAACAAGCAAACTTGTCGCATTTGGGGCACAGAAAACCCGCACGCATACATTGAAAAGCTGATACACCCAAGACGAGTCACTGTTTGGTGCGGATTTTGGTCCAGAGGCATAATTGGGCCATTTTTCTTCGAAAATGAGCAAGGAGTGCCGTTACAGTCAATGGCGATCGTTATCGGGCCATGTTGAACGAATTTTTGTTCACAAGAATTGAAAAGCAACATTTGGTTTCAACAGGACGGCGCTACGTGCCACACAGCCGAAGCTACACTCGATGTTTTGCGACCTGTTTTTAAGATCGCATTATCAGCCGCAGAGCTGATGCCGTTTGGCCACCTCGGAGCTGCGTGAAGCCATTGGTGAAATACAGCTGCACACAATCGATAATGTGCTTAAAAATTGGACCGATCGTGTAGGCTACTGCTTGGCCAGCCGAGGCAGCCATTTGGATGAAATTATTTTCCATTATTAACCGTAAGGATTGTACTTTCAAATAAAAAAAGAAATTTGAGAAAATATTCAGTAGTTTCAGTTTTTTTATAGCATTTTCAATAAAAAAAATTTACTAACCCAGAAATAATTAAAATTATTATTCAAATTCACAATATCGAAATTTCGCCAGATAACAATATATTTTTAATTTCCTCTTGTTATTTGGAATTTATTGACTAATATCAATAACAAGCACAACTCGGTGCTGCAGAAAACTTTTTTTAATTAAAAAATTTAATTAAAAATAAATATCTTAAGAAAGGTTTTTTTGTGTGTTAAGTATATGTGGTCGGTGGGCGTGTTCTTTGTCCTCTTTTGTTAAAAATTCGCTTAAATCTATGTTTACTTAGCCTCAATAAAAGTCTGTACGAAAGTTCATTTATCTACGACGACTTTTTCTATTTTTGTCCATTAGAACGTTATGGAATCAACACACTGTGTGTCGCCTCCTGTCCTCAGTGCTATCTTGTATTGATATTGGCTCAAGCCTGGAAATATAATTTGCCAAGTTGAAGTTGACTGAGTACTTGTGCACGGCAAGTAATTGATTGCCACGCTTCTGATGTACTCTGTTATTGAGTATGGTGATATTTCTTGCCTTTTTTAACCTGCAAATATTGGTTGGCCGCTTACCACCAGGGTCACGCTTGTATTGTAAAATGCACTCGCATAGAGTTTGCTTTGATGTAGACAATTTTTGTGCACGTTTAGTCATGTCCTTAAGCACATAGTTTACCATGGCGAAATGAAGTCACTGTTTAAATAATAACAAGTCACAATGGTCTACTTACACTTAAACATATAATTGGTTTATTTCATTCATTGTTTATGTAAAATTTAGAAATTCATAATACAGTACTTAAATGTTTTTCTTTTAAGTTTTTCGTATACGCAAATTTGTATAGTTATCCTGTATTTATTTAAAAATGTTCGCCTATTTTACCCAAAAAATATATTGCATATCATATGCCACAGTCGTTGCATATTCAACGATGCAACAGACATATAATAAATCAATATTTTATTGTGCTTAAACGGCAACGGCTAAAAAATAGATCAATGTCCCCTTATTGCATACTCGTCGTTCGTACGTACTCATCATCATCATCACTCTCATAAATATTTATAAATGCTAAATATCAACACACACACACATATATATATATACAAACAATTTTATTTACAGATACATACATACATAGAAATGCATGCAATCAACTGTAGTTCAAGGGAATGGTTGCGAACTGGTGAAGTTATTTATCATATAAGCTGTCCACAAAACGTCAATTGCTCTGTTTTAGTTTCATTAATCAAACTGATTTTCAAGCCAAGTAGATGATTAGTCTACCGTAGCCATATGATTGCTAAGTGGTGGTACTGATCCTTACTTAGTAATGATCATTACTCCCAGTAGGTGGCGTTTTCTTCTGATTATTCATCTGATGTTTGTCTTTAGTGCCAGAGGTAAGCTGGAAAGTCGGAATGGCTTCTATTGTATGGATTTATCTGGAGGGAGGTTGAAGTCTCTTTATTAAATACTCATGACCTCTACTGGGATTTGAACCACTACACTACGCCATAATTACTTGTTGTAAATAGCCAACCAAGTGGCAGCTTCAAAACATCACTTATTCAAATGTTTCTATTATATGGGAGCATGGTTATAGGTTCAATATATGCAGTTGGTTTGCGAATGATTTGACGAACGAGGGAAGACGACCGGGAGATTTTTATATTAACCGTTTTTGTGGTCTCCTTCTTTACTCATGCTAGAACTAAAATATCGAAGTTTTGCAATTTGCTCAACTCAGATTAGTTACCTAAATGACCAGTTAGTTAGTTATAACGGTTAGCCAGACACTGCTACAGTTCACCTGGGTCGAATACCAATAATATTGTAATGAGCATAGAACGGACCTATAATCTGTCCGAGCCCCGGCTCAAAACGAACCAACCAGACGCATGCACAAAGAAAGTCTGCTGACATTTACATCCTCTATGTCCGATATGGCATGCCGAAACGGACTGCCATGGAAAACAGTTCTAATATCCGAAAAATTCGGACACTGACATAGGAAATGTTCGACAGTCTTCTTCTCTTCTTAATCCTGACAACTCCTGCAGTAATCGTTGGACGGTAGACCCAGTCTCCGATATAACACTAGAACTCTGAGCCTATGTCGCGGCATTCCTATGATAGATTCCAAACGAGCCCAATCGTATAGGGTCCATATTTGACTTGATACAGAGCAGGTGGGTTTATTCTCCCACCGTATCTCTTTCCTACCCAACATGTACCGTAGAACCAGAAATCTGCAAAAGCAAAGAGGTATCCAAACTAGATGGCCAATCTTCTCGTTGCCAAGAAGATAATCATCCCTCGCTAGTTCATTCGACACGCAATTGCCCTGTGCGTCAGAATGATCCCTCGTCGAGATAATCTCTAGGTCTGAATATCTCGTCATCTCGTTTACAAACGCCCGGCTTTCACATACCAGTCGCGATGTAGGGTACACACCGGATCTGACTATCTGTACAGATCCGGTTATCAACATCAAATACCCTATAGTACATCAACCAGTCCACTGCCCTCCTGATCGCCGAAAAATCCGCCTGTTAATCGATGAGAATTTTATGGCGTAGCTTATAGTCGCGAACCGTGGCAGTAGTCTTAGGACACTGTAAACTTAAAACACACACCGAGGATGAGTCTTGAATATAAAAATTTAATCTTCGAATCGGTTCATCACTTATATTATTCGCTAGGTTTAGTTGCAATGAGTTGGGAAATAGAGTGGCAGAGTGTTTTCAGTAGTTTCAGTGTCCTACCACTGTCATACCGAGGTCCCAGCTTTCTTAAGATAGCTCAAGAGTAGAGGAAGCTCTCACGAAAGAAACCTTAGAGTTCACCTTTGACAGCAGATGTCGGAGCAGGAGGTGATAGATTCCACATCCTTCGAGGCCTTCCTAGCAAGTTCATTAGCCTTTTCATTACCAATGATGTCTGTGTGTTCAGGAATCCAAATCAAGAAAATGATACATGTACCACCGAGGAGCTTCATCTCCGCTTTATATTGGAGAACTAAAGCCAAGTTTCTACTACTACTATTCCCTTATAGCAGGCTGACTATCAGAGAAAATTTTAGAAGCTTCCACAGACTCCAGATTTCTCAGCATGCTAAAAGCCTATACAATCCCGAAAAACCTCCGCTTGAAAAATGCTAGAGACCTACGTTAAACAAAATACCAGCTCCCAAACAGGATGCCATCTTGGATCCATCTATGAACAGCGTAATACCAGAACTTGTAGAAGTCCTGCCTCTTCTCTAAACATTTCTCCCAGGGAAGTAGGCCTTGGCTTGCCAGAAAAAATTCAGTTCACGGGAGATTGTGTTGTCTAATGAAAAAAGTATTTTCCAAATTTTATGAGCATTTTTTGTTATACCATCTAATTTCGTCACCGTCGTCGTATATCAGCTGTTTGCATAAATTAGTAAAAAAAACGACGACTAATATTGAGGAAAATAAAGTCAATAAACAGGCAATTGTCAACTTAAAAATAAAAAAAATTAGCTGTCGCTAAGTAGACAGTGTGTAACTAGTTATGTAACTAGCATTAAAGGACAGTTAACACTTGACAGTGAACAATCACCATCACCCTGTTTAAAACTAATAAAATCCACATCTGAGTATGAATAATCTGCAAACATGTCTGGGCTTTAAAAAAGTCTACATATTGATGTATCGATATAGAAACAAAACAAAAAAGGAAAAAAGAAAAAAAATCTCACCATTACAATGCAAATATTTGATTTAAAAATCCTCTTTTTTTCTTGCTCGAATGCATTACAATTTTTATGCTCTGGCTATAATGGTTGTTTATAAAATAGGGGTAAAAAAAACGGGGAAGGGAAACTTACCTGAATGTATCGAGTATCATTGTAAAAAGTACAAATTTCCCTAAAAGTGGCACAACTAACGATGTTGGCGGTATAATTTCCGCCAGCAGCAAGAAGAACACAGTCAGCGACAGTAAAATGGATATGCTTAATGAGACCTGGAAATAAAGAACAACAACAAAAACAACAAAAATACAAAGAGAGAGTGAGAGCAAATAGTAATAAAAAGTAAAGCAAAAACAACAATTATTAACAGCAATAGCAAGTAAAACAAGTAATAATGGTAGGAAGGGTACAAAAAAAAAATAAATAAATAACCGGTATAAATAACATGTAGAGAAGGGAAAGGGGCAGGAGGGAAAAACACTTTTAATGGGAGTTTATAAAACATTTATCGTTTCATGGGAAATGTTTGTAAGCGGAAAATAATAGACATGGGTTTAGTAAGAAAAAAATAATAAAAATAAAATTGTTATCGTTTGAGGTTTTCCTCTTCATTCATTATAAGATTTGAATATGACATAAATGCCATAAATATTTAGTTAATGAGGCATATGAGTAATATTTATTACATGTAAGCGAGCATATATTAATCATACGAACCATAAAAATTTATTATTTGCATTTTACTCGTATTAGCACGTAAATGTAAGAAAGTTTATCTTAAGAATTGATGTAATTTTTCGAAATTAAAGTATTTTTTCAATTATACATACAAATTTGGCGCAATTTTATGTGAGAACATATGTTAGATTATTATTAAAAAAATCAGGCAGAAATATCTACAAATGAGCAAATTTACTGAGCAGATTTGTGAACTTCTTTGAAAAACATTAGTAACTAAAGGAAGTGCGAATGTCCATTTACGAAAATCACTCAAGTTATTCAAAGATCACCTGTTTTTTTAGAACTTATAAGATATTTCGTTTTCCGTAGGATGATATTATCAGCGTCATTAATGTTTACCTTAAACTTTAGAACATTAATCTGTGCAAGAATGTTTACTGTTGGCTTGTCTAACGTGAGGACGGACTACTGCTTCCCGTGACTATTTCCAGTGACCAATCTGAGGAAGTCCTGGAAAAGGTCGCTAGCGGAGGACACGGAAAGTAAATGATTTTATACGGAGAAGGCTACGGCGTCCATTCTCTTGACCTTAATATCAACATGTTCTACAGGTTGCCGGATCACTGTAGTGTGCTTCAGGCAAAGGTAGCCGATATCTGTGAGATTGCTGATTTATTAACAGATAGAGTTACAAAGTTTCAGAAAGTCTGTATTTGTACGGACAGTCTGTCCGTTATTAAATCCTTAAAAGCTATGTTTACTAAGTCCCTGACGGTGAAGCAATGTCACTCATCACTGGAAGTGATAGCTGAATATTTCGATATCAATCTAATTTGGGTACCGGGTCACAGCGGCATTCCGGGCAATTTTGTGGTGGATTTTTTAGCCATGAGAGCAGTTTGGTATACCAATCTCTACCTGCTGTCTGCCTATAGAGCAATGGGCCGATAATATCTTTGATGAGAAATGTAGGCAAGTCCCGAATTGTAAAGAGGCTTGAACTTTCTGGCCAGAAGTAGATAAGAAGAGGCCTAGGCAGTTGCTTAACTTTCCAGGATATCTGCGGTAAGAGGAGCACTTACAGGTCAGTCTAGTGGGGAGGCACGCCTTTAGGTTGGGACATAGGGACTGTTCGGAGTAGGATGAGGAGACCACAGAACATCTTCATTTGTAATGCCCGGCGTTGGTAGTAATTAAGTTCAAGATATTTAGTGGGTATATAATTATTATTGGCTGATCAGCAAGTTCATAGATGGGGTGAACTGGTTAGATAACTGATCAGGCTGTCGGAGGAAAACTAAAACTAAGTATGCTGGGCGTTTATGCGACGGCCCCTCTTAATCTAACTTAAAATCACAGTTGGAATATTTCAGTGTCGATGAGCTCTGGTTACACAAATTCGGTTAATGCCCATCTATTTTTATTATTTTTATAGGGAGGAGGCAAATTAATTAGCTAACTATTCAGTGGCTGTTGGGGGAAGTTATCATAATTGGCTCTTTCGGGTCTAAGTGTGCTGGACGTTTATCCAGCGGCTCCTTTTAACCTCATCTAACCTAACCTAAGACTGTTTTCGTAAATATTTGTAGTCAGTTTTACTCACTGGGGAGAAAACCAAACCAGTGCCTGACTCTGTTTTTGAGTCGTCTGTATTCATACAGATCACATCGTTTTAAACGACAGTGTTTAAGGCACGAACGTCTCTTGTAGACCTAAAGGTTACATCAAAATCCGGTGTAGGTACTGTATAGTTCGTTTGTTGCTCTAAGATTGACGTTTCTTTTTTATTATATACTATTCAGTTTGCCTAGTTAATCGAGATTTATAGCGAACTTAAGAGATATTGAAGTTGAGTGAGGTCTCTAGACCATATTCAGCTATAGTAGAACTAAATTGCATAAGTTAAATCGGCTCCCTATAGGTTTACACCCGAACGAAAACGCAAATATTCAACAGAGAATAACAAATAAACAACAGTCTTATTCAGTTGTGTGATAGCTTTTGATGAAAGCACATGTATGTCATTTTGCGCATTAAAATTGTTTATTTGTTTTGTTGTTTACTTTTTTGATTTTTTCTTCAATGCACACTACAACAATTTTCTACTACTACTACTACTACTACAACTACAAATGCAATTTTTTCTTTGGCCAGCCTTTAGAAATGGGGGTCAAGAAGCCACTACTACTGGCTTCTTTTACCTAGTAGGTAAGAAGATAAAGGTGCGTTTTGATATTTAGATTGGTTCTGGCAGAAAATCAATGTGTTCTCAGTCGAATTCACTCCTGGATCATTTTTCTAAGCCCGTAAGAGAACGTTAAGGGACGATTGAATATCGTCAGTGTATATTACAACTTTTTTTTTCTATTGAGACTAGTAGTCAGGGCAGAACCCCTAGCTAGTGCATTGTGCTGGTTTTAAGATAATAGGTTGTGGGAAGGTAGAAAGAGGGAGTAATGTTTAGCGGCAGTGAAGACTTTAGCAGGACGATTATTCACCAAACGAACTGTGCGACTAAAGTACGAATTTTCCCTATGATTGGTGAGCAATCAATTACAAAGGAATGCGCTCTACGAGAGATACGGGTATTACGAAAAAGTATGTGATTATTAGGGATTAATTGCCTTCTTTCATTAGAACACATTCCGTTATAGTACCGATAGAACAATGAAACGCATGCCACATTGCGACAATGCTCTAACGAAGCGATAGAATTGGTTACCCTACCGTCTTCAATAAGCGCACTTGCAGCCTGTCCTATTCAGATTAAATATAGGCAATGTAATATTAACACGTACGCATTGTGTTTGTAATGTCGTAAGCATTTTTAGTATAATTCGAAAATTATCACCGGCAAGGCACACTACTAGCGGAGTAGTATCAAAAACATTTGCCATGACATTGACAGAAAGCAACTGCTCTATTAGATGCTTGTCTTTATTCAATAGATCTTTGATTGTTAAATTATTTCTAAATTTTATGAATTACATTTAAAAAAATACTTACTTTTTCACCACTGTCAGATGGTAAGTAAAATACTAAAATTGTTAAAAAACTAATGCCCATGCAGGGTATAATGAGATTAACTGTGTAGAAAAGGGTTTTTCGGCGCATTGTTATATTAAATGTGATATCCAAATAGGGTTCATCGCAGCAGGTATAAAATTTTTCGTTTCTGTAAAGATAAAAAAGAGAAATTTTATTAAAATAAAAATATATATCGTTATAACAGGTCATTCAATAAAGCCGTAGGATAAGTAAAAAAAAAACACAATTTTGACAAAACTCGATTTTATTACACAACATACTCGTAATTTGCCTTTGAGGGCGATACAATGAGTATAGCGAATTTCCAACTCTTCGATATAACTTTTACAGCATGATTTTTCTTTCTCTTCAAAATAGCCCTCAGTTTCAGCGATTACTTCATCACTGGACTTAAATTTCTTTCCAGCAAGCATTCTTTTGATATCTGAAAACAGGACAAGGACGCTGAGGCTAAGTCTGTAGAATACGGTGGGTGGAAAGAAATTCGCAGCCCAATTCATTCAATTTTACCATCGTTTTCATCGATTTGTGATACAGTGCAAATGTGGCCATTTTCTGTGATTTATTTTCACAGTAATATTCGCTGTTGATGGTGGTTCCTTTTTAGGGATAGTCGATGAATATTATTCTGCTCGCAACCCAAAACACAGGCGCCATCGCCTTACCGGCCGAACGTTGCGTTTTTGCTCGCTTGTTTTGTCCACTTATTTGAGTGGCTCTTGGATTCTGGTGTGTAATACTGAAGCCGTGTTTCATCCATTGTCATATATCGTCGATAGACTTTAAATTTATTGCGGCTTAACAGTGCCAAACAATCCTCTGAAGAATCAATTTTTTTTATTATTTTTGGTCGACTGTGAGCTCATGCGGCAGCCACTTTGTACAGAGCTTTCGTATACTCAAATATTCGTTTAAAATGGTAAAAACACTACCATCTGATATTTTTACAAAGTCAGCTAGCTCGTCCACCTTCAATTTGCGATCGTTCATAACTAATTTGTGGATTTTTTTGATGTTTTCTCGAATAACAGCCTCATTTGGTTGTCCATTGCGCTGTGCATCATTTGTGCTAGTACGACCACATTTAAACTCAGCAAACCACTTCTCTACCATTTGTCTTGATGGAGCAGAGCTCGGATAATGTTTATCAAGCCATTATTTGGTTTTCACTGTATTTTCTTTTCATCAAAGAGCAATGCTTTATAAAAGGCGTTAAAAGGCTGAGGAACAACGCTAGTTCGGTTCCTGCTCTTATAAAGAATGACCACACATTCACGAACCAGGTTGAAAAGGCGAACCTTTTGGCCGAAATGTTTGCAAGTAATTCTCACCCGAACTTGAAAGAGTATCAGTAACTATGCCTAGTATAGTCTTTCGAGCTTGTGCTGTAAAAAGGATCCTTGCAAATCTCAACGTTAACAAGTCTTCTGGGCCGGATGGCATACCAGCACTGGTCCTGAAGCAGTGCTCTTCGACGCTTGTGCGTCCATTAGCTCATCTTTTCAGTGTGTCAAGTCGCGCCTGTATTTTTCCATCTGGCTGGAAGGTTGCTAATGTAACGCCAATCTCCAAAAAGGGCGAGTCTAGTAACCCTGAGAACTACCGTCCAATAGCAGTTTGTTCCGCACTCTCCAAAGTTATGGAGAGTATGATTAATCACCTCTTTGTGATTAAAGTAAAGTCGTACTAACAGTTGAGTATTGAATAAATTTGTTTATTAAGCAGAAGTTTAATAAGTTCGACACTTTATAAAGTTAAGTTGTGGAAATAAAAATTCTGTGTAAAGTAAAGCAACATTTATTTTATTCTACGCAATTAAAAAAAGAACTCAAACGTTTTAAAAGGTAAAAACGTAATAATATTAGCTTGCTTATCGTCTACATTGGATATGCTCCATTATCGAATATGTATTTAGAGCTATACTATCACTGCACTTGAGGATTGTCTACACCTAATTGCCAACATCGATTGTAATAGCTCCTGCCGACATTTTAAAATTAAACCCTAACCATTACGTGTATTTCTCGAAACTACCCACCCAGTCGCTGTCGTAGCAGAATTTGGTTTCGCGACAAATTTAAAGAAAAAATATCGATATAAATATTGCAATACCTTCGGTTCCACGGTCTGTTAGATTACACCATGCTATACTGCTAATCAATGAATGGTGGTAAGCAAAGAAAAAACTAGAATTAAACATAGCAAATTATTATAACGGCAGAGGTATAATGTGGGAAGTGCAGGGCCGCTTAAACGATCTTGACTACGCGTATGATATTTGTCTTTTAGCTCACAATTTCCAAGATCTTGAGTTTAACGCTGGCGGCGGAAGCAGCTGGTCTCATTATTAATGTGGTAAAACAGAAAACTCTCCGTATCAATGCTAAGTTCCAGCAGAGGAGGGGTGCTCAAGCCATTCGTATCGCTTATGAGTGGAGTGTAGAGGTTGGTGTTGATGTCGCAGTGGACAAAACGGTGATGATTTTGCTTAAAGGCACATCAAACGGGCGACCTCCATTCATTAGAATTTGTGACAACAGAATTCGCTATGTGGCTCAGGTCAGGTACCTCGGCATAGTTGTAGGAGAGCGAATGAGCTTCCACGCTCATCTCACTCATATTAGGCATAGACTGGCAGCCATTGTTGGAACGGTTAGGCGCATATTGAGAAATGATTGTGGACTCAGCAGGCGTGCTGTCCGTATTTTAAACAATGGTCTCTTCGTTGCTTGTGCAGCGTATGGCGCATCTGTGTGGTACAAGACGGTCATGTCTATTGTTGGACAGTGCACTCTTGGCATGTGTCTCAGTTTGTCGCACAGTCTCTACCGATGATTTGCAAGTCCTTGTTGGTGTACCACCGCTTGACTTGAAAATAGTACGTCGTAGTATTGCTTTTAGGGTCAAGAGGGGACTGCCACTTGGAACGAACGATTGGCTTTCTGCTTCAGAGCTCGAGTATGGGGGAGATAGGTATAAGGCCCTTTTGCAGAGGTGCCTCGTAGATAGGTGGCAGACGAGATGGACGAACAGTGACAAGACAAGGGTGACTTATGACTTCATTCCGAACGTTACGTTCATACAGGAACACCATGACTTTGGCTTTAGCTTAAGTCTGGGGTTCTTACTAATGGGACATGGCTCTTTCAGTGTATCTTTGCATCGAATTGGCCAGATTGAATTAGCTGACTGACGGTGTGGGAGGAGAATTGAGGACTGGAAGCATATACTGACTTCATGCCCGGACTATGATGACGTTAGGGATTTAGATAGTATGGGTATCATTCATACTGGGGGGGCGTATGGGTATTGTTGGACGATCGTACTTATGGTAGGCTGGGCGTTTTTGCCCTTGAGGTGTTTAAGCGTAGAAGAACGGCACTGTTAGCGGAGGTTTACTCGCATCACCATCTTGGCAGTCTCCTGGCTAGCTTTTCGGTTTTCCGGAGGTGTGCTGATAGTTGGTGTGTTATGCTGCTTGTTGTTTGCTGCTTGCTGTTTGCTATTTGCGGTTTTAGTTCATAGCTGCCGACCATGGGTGTGTTGTTTGCTACTTGCTGTTTTGTATAGTACTGTGTTTTGTATAGTACTGGTCTATCCTTGACTGGTTGTGTTTTTGTTCTGTGTATTGTGTCCGTGGCGTACGACTTCACTTTGCGTTCTACCGTGAGGGTGGCTCCGTTTATTGTTGTGTTGTTGATTGTTTCTTGATTGTTGTTTTTCATCGTCATGGCCACTAGTCCGGAGTCGTTTGGGACTTACTCACTTCTAGTACCACGGGTGTCGGGAGCCCCAGGAACTTCGGTTCCTGCCCGACCATGGTGAGGCCTCCTTGTGGGAGCAACGTGGTGGCTGTGGTTTAAGTCCAAATCGCGTGGAGAGCTAAGCTGGCTCGGTGTGGACTTACATTTTAACCGGGTGCCGTGACCCATAGATCGGTAGTAGTTTAGATAGTCTTTGGCACCTCATCAAGGTGTGAGGTCATGTCTAAATAAAATGACTTTGCATTGGTACTCACTGGTGATTTTAATCATAGGTGGGGGCGTAGGTGGCATTGTATTCACTAGTGCTTTGGCACCGAGTGATAACGTCCTGGGGTAGATACTCACGTTAAACAACTGAATTAACGTCACGAACGAAGTAGAGTAAACAAGTCACAGTTTTACGTGAATATCGCCTGACACTAAATAGAGGATGTCGACCAATTTTGTTATCTTGGGAGCATCATAACCAAAAATGGAAGGTCGCGCGAAGGTATAGATAATCGATTCAAGAAAGCCTACCAGACGTTTGGTAATTTCGAATACATCTATAGCTCGTCCTTATTATCTACGCCTACCAAAATTGCAATTTATTCTTCTGTATAGTTGCGAAACTTAAGACGCATTGATACGTGATATGTGAGAGAGGCAGCATTTTGTAAACCATTGCCTATGCAAGATCCTTTGCATATTCTGGCCGTAAATGGAGCTGGAACGGAAATAGCCTTAGAAGACCGTTTAAAGATATCACCAGAATTGTCATAGTCTGAAATCCGCAAGGGAGTAGAAAATAGGCCGTTCTGCTCACACATGGAGAAGATATACTTATGCCGAAGTAAATAGCATTAGAATTGTGCAGTTATTAAAAAAGTGAAGTGAATGGCTGGCTGCAAGCTCATCCAGGGATGAGCTCTAGACAAACATTAATAGCGAAAGCATTGATACCGCGCCAGAGATGCCTTAAAAGTTTAAAAAACAGGCAATAAGAATAATATCTTAACCCTCAGTTGTATATAGCAATTCTGTAGAATGTAAGTTTACAAAAAAAGAGAGGGACCTCTACATGCGGATCATAATATTTAAGAGAAAATCAAATAGCGATGTTGTGCATTAGAGCGTTAAACATACTTCCCTGTAAATTATATTACAATTTTTTTAATGTTTAATTATCTGCTTTTACTTAAAAATCTGTTACGTTTGAAAAAAATATGCGCCATAACATCAATTCAATTTTAAGTACGTTTATGTATGTACGAGTACCTGTACCAACATTTAGTACTGAAGTAAGAAATAAAAACCTGCGCGCCCCGTAAAAAAGTTATGTTTCCTTCGCCAATAAACATAAAATAAATGGAAAATCATACTTTTGCCATTTCTTCACCTATTGCGAGGATTTTTTTTTATGATTTTCCGTAATATCTGTTGAGTTTTTATTTATTTGTCAACCATAAAAACACTGAACATTTTTTATGTCTTTTTTGAAGAAAAACAAAAAAAAACTGTTTTTCACTTTGCAACGGTGGCGTATGGGTGTTAAAAATGTACTTGAATTCGTGAAATGGAATTAAATATTACTCATACGCTTACGATAATAAAAACAAGTGAAAAGAAAGTTTAAAAACATAGTACCCTACACTACAGCACCATAAAAGAGAATTTGTGCAATTTTTTTTTTTTTATAAAGCTAAGTACACTCGGTGACCATATGGCTTACTGGGACACCATTAAAAACAAAACGCAAAAAATCATCCAGGACTCAGAGCCAGAGGCGAGAGAGATAGGATCAATTCATTCTTAAACCTGAATTCAAAACACAGGTTAGGTTATGCAGGTGGATCGCGATGTACTAGTTCACTTGGAGGCTTTGCGTGATACTCTTTACAGGACAGACCCATCAAAAGAGGCCAAAAGACCGAACATGGGAGAGTCCCAAAAAAGATGCCCATCTAAAGACCCGTAAATTTCAGTTTCCTCACTGAAGCCAACCGGTACCCTTGACGAAGTCAATCAACTTCGACAGTGGCATTCCAGATCATAGAAGTGACATGCACCCAAGTGCTTTAGTCTAAGCTTCCATAGAGCTAGACAGTCCCAGAGAAGGTGTTGCACCGCTTCTTCTTCCTCCTCATCTCCCATGCGCTTCAACATGAGGTCTAACATACAGTTCCTCGTAATTATGCCCTAAAGAAGCCCGATACATACCCTTGCGAACCTAGTCCTTGCCATAGAAGAGTAAGGTCAAAGCATTCTCGATGTTCCACAAGTGGGGATATACTACTAAGTTCAATTGTGCTCAATCTTGCTCACTGTCTATCTATGTATCAAATTCGACAACGCACTCAGAGGGTCATGTATGTCCCCCTGCACAAGTACCAGAGGGTAGCCTCTAGTAGCGCACTGATTAGCAATTTCATGCCCTCGGATGCCTGCATGACTCGGAACCCATATCAGCTCGACTTGATTCCATTCCAGCCGTGCCAGTAAGCGAATGCAGCTGAGCAGACATTTCGATTTAATCACTTACGAGTTGAGAATACTGATTGCTGCGAGATTGTCTACTTAGATCCTAAGAGGCCTTGAGGTCTCGAAATTTATTCCCAGACACGTCTAGTGGCATCGTCTATAGTATAAGCTTCCAGCTGAAAGACAGTGCAGCTATCAGGTTTTCTGAGAGACACCCTAAAATCTAGATTACCAGAGCAGAAACCCGACCCGTCTTGGAGCCATAGGTACAGACCGCGACTGTGTCATCTCGGAGAAGAGAGGCAGCTGCCCACTCATCCCTAGTAGGTATCCTACTGCCGTAAGCTATACTGAAGTTCAAAGTGGGTAACGCCCAATCTGTCTAAGTGCAAACTTTGCAGCGACATATTTCACAAAAATTTACAAGGGTGGCATGGTCAGCATTGTCTACAGAACGGTCTGAGGTGCAAAACTTATGGCAACGGGGATTGCAGAATTGGCTAGCCTCTGTGTCCTACTCAGAATGGCTAGTTGTGACCCCATATGTACCGCCTTCCACCAGACACGAGCGCTATAGGTCAGTATTGGTCTAATAACCGCGGTGTACACCCAATACAAGACATAGGATTCAAAACCCCATTTTTTCCCAAATGCAGAGGGCAAATATTTTGGTGCTCACGATAGCCAACCGGTACCCCTGACAAATTTGACCACTCCTTTAGAGCGGGACACTCAAAAAAAGGTGTTGCACTGACTCCCCGTCCTGACAGCTCCTATAGTAGCTGTAATCTATACACTCCGACATACGTTCAATTATATAGTGCCCAGTAATTATACCCGTAAAGAGCATAAGCGAGTTCCTCCCAAAAAACAGGAAGTTCTTCTTTTCCATTTACACAGAACACCAGAGCGTCCTGGAGAGCACATGCGTTCCACACAGCTCAACGCCAAAGTATCTAACAATTTAGATAACGTCAGCCTGTGTGAAAGTCATACTCATAGATGACCCCTTAGTTGCGCATTCATTTTTTTATATGTAAATTTGTTCTTTCCAAACGCATACACATTCACCAAAAAATAGATTTCGCAACACAGTTTTAGACATGGGAGTTATATTATTGTCCCTTTTGAACCTTTATGTTATTATTGGCGTCATATCAACCAGACACTATTGTTGGACACTGCGACCCATGGGATCTATTGTGCCCCTTCTGGCCTAAAGTTGGTTCAGCAGATCTGCTGCCTTTCAATGAACACCAGCAGATCTGAGACCATAATGGTAGATATGTCATTCAATGAAACACTATGTCTACCGAAACATTTCCACTTAAACCTATAAAACACCCCACAAGTGGAACAAACATCTACATGTGAGGCCGCCATCCTCTTCAGATGAGCTCTTAGTCCACAGTAGTCAATAAGAAAATTCGTTAGGAGTTTTATATTTGGCCTACTCTACTTGAGAACCTCAGAACGACGTCTAATTTGACAGTGTTCCAAGCGTCTGCAAATTTCTCAATTCTAGATTGGGGATGGTAGTAAGTGGTGCTGTACATTAATTTTCCGGTTCCATTTATCCCACAGTGTCCCGGTAACCAAAACAACTGGACCTTATTTTCAAGCGAAAACCTCGGCAATGTATCGTAACAATATTTGACCAGCCTAGGTTCGAGACAAGTGCCTTTAAGGCGGCTGGGCTATTAGAGAATTTTTTAATGGTTTTACCCTTAAGCTCACTGAAAAGGTTGATCTCCGCACATATGGAAAGGAACATGATCTTAATTTGGAAGATACTTAACAATCTGCCCATAGGAATCGACAAGACCCGGTTGTGTCCATAAACACTAGCACCGACACAGTCATTAATTTTGGAGGCATCAGTATACCAGTTTAGAACAAACTCGTTACGGGAATTGAACGCTGAATCACCTGCCAAGGCACAGATTCAAAGACAACCTCTGTATTAAATTAAAAGGCTTTGATTTCGATGTAATTACCCATTATTTGTCAAGAGTTATGCCTCTTTCAAGGAAATCAGGGTAATCACTTGCTTATGCGAATATGTTTTGGTCAATTTTTGGCAGTTTATCTATAAATCCTATAAAAAAAACAACAAATTTTTTCTTATTTTTCCAACGAACAAATTAGATGGGTTTTAAGCGTGATTTGTTATTGCCATTCTCTTGGTCTTGTTGGAAAAACTAATATCACCTACAACATATGCTTACTGTTAAAGCAAGTGTACTCAGTGAATTTGAAAAAGTAAGTTAATTTTTTTAACGAACCTCGTACTCAATATATATTTCTAATTAACAAAAAATTATAATTTTTCTCAAGAGCTATGGACGCAGAAGTATTTTGTAAGATAAACGCTTTTATGCGAGCTTCTAAAAATCAAGAACTGATTCAAAGCAACAAAGACTATAAACAGCCAAGACAAAAAAATATAAGTGAGTTTTCTCCGTTATTGGTTTTTAGCATTTGTATAAGCTATTACATGACGGTAAAGGCCATGACTGACTATTCTACAAGGTCGTGCGATAATGTCAAATAAAAATCTTATAGATTCCTGTTCTACATAAGAAAATCGCAACAAAATTTGTGATTGGAGGCCACACTATCATACAAGACATATGCTGGTTTTCAGCACTTGTATAAGCTATTACATGACGGTAAATACCATGACTGACTATTCTACAAAGTCGCGCGATAATGTCAAATAAAAATCTGATAGATTCCTGTTCTACATAAGAAAATCGCAACAAAATTTGTGATTGGAGGCCACACTATCATACAAGACATATGCTACACAAAAAGCAACTCTCTTCTCATAGAAAATACTATTTTTCCAAAGGATTATCAAATCAGATAGACTTGTCAAAAAATCTGTAACACATACGCACTTTCTGAACAATAATAACATTTTCAACATATCAAACGACTAAATCTGACAGTCAGTCGTGGCCTTAAACAATTCAAGTCAGTCAGTCGCTAACAGTATTACGCAAATAGTTTCTGCTGTAGGGTATCAAGTGTAGTCTTCTCTAGTTATTGATTTTATGATGAATAAACTTTATAGATTTTAAGTTTTTATAGTTTATTGTGTATTATGTGGGCGTATATGTAATAAACATTAAAAGCAAATAAAAAAAAAACTTTATTAATAATACTCGTTATCTCCTACGCATATAATTCTATATCAGAGAGGATGCTTTTTATGCTTTTGCTGCATTAAAGTTTATGATTTTTTTTTAATATTTTACTTAAAATAATGTATAAATGAAAATTTATGAATATTAGAACATATAAATAGTGTACATTATGCATTAACACTGTACACTAAAAAAAAATTCTAAAAAACTAAACAAAACAAGAGAAAATTCTTAAAAGTTTTAATGTTGAAAAGATTACTGAATTGTTAAGCATTAGAGACTTTCATTAACTAATTCATTATTTGTTTCATTATTTGCATTTTCATTTTCAAGTGAAAGAGAAGAACAAGAAAAAAAAATTATAAAAATCTAACCCAGTTTTGAATGTCAATACTGATGAAATGTTACAAGCAGATCAATGGCAGTGGCCAATTGAATAGACAGACCACCATCAAGAAACACTAAAGCAGGTCAAAAACATACGCAAGAAGAAGAAGTGAAAAAAAAAATAAATCAATAAGATATGAAATAAAAGGCAATAAATCAAAAACACTTTCATTTCTTTTAAAACAAACAGCACAACACCTACAGGGTGCAACGTTTCGCTCATCGTTTAGGGAGCTTTGAAAAAAGTTGTTTTTTAACAAATGATTGAGGCGCAAGACATAAGTATTGTTACTAAAATAAGGTTGGGCACCACAGCGTTTATTACATCGCTAAAATAAATAAGCAAAAGCTGCAAGCACAAACTATACGTACTGTTTACAAATAACCAAATCCACAACAACAACCATTAGCAGAGATAAAGCAAATAAAAGTAACACGGCAACAACAATAATTAAGTAGCAAAGAAAACAAGTTACAGACAATAAACAAGCAACAACAAACACTACGAGCTGAAAAAGGTAGATGTTTACATACGCATGGCCACAAAAGAACTAAAAAGAAATTAAAAGAAAGAAATGGAAATATCGAGAGGTTCGAGAGCTTTCGATGTGTTGCTTACTCAGGCATCTAAAAAATACATCGATGCGAACAGCAATCAGTTTATGTGCCGTAAACTCAGCGAGTGCATTTTTAAATAAAATTAACTCAACGAATGTATTATTGGTGTAAAGAGAGTTTATAAGGAGTAAACTCGTGAAGTGAATCGTGAAATAAAAAACCAGTTTAGTTGGAGTTAAAGAGAGTTAAGTGTGGATAACCTCTGGTTGAAAAGGTTGTGATCGAACCTAAGTTATAACTACGATCGGGTTGGAAGATCTTTAAGTAGAAAGATCTTTCGAGTAATTGTTGTTGTTTACAAAATTGTAAACGGACGGAGTAATTAAGAACAGAAAATTGTTATTGCTTGTAAAAGGTTACAAGCAGTGGTGCACAAAATTGTGTTGAATAAAGGATTTTAATTATAACCAAACACAAAATTTATTTTATTTCAACTACAATCTACGAACTCATAAAAACACGTTTTTAAAATGGTAAAAACGTAACAGTATTTTCAAATATTATTTCAGTATATTTGTTACCATGAATTGTTGAGTTCTGAAATAGAGATGGTCTACGCCGAAAATAACCACTCTTTTGTGTAAATTAACGTGAATATCTTCTCGAAAGGAAGCACACTAAAGATATTAGGATAATAACACTATTTGTCGGTAAGTGTAGAATATTGTTGAGCGAAGCAGTGAGATATTGTCTCAACTGCTATTTAAAAATAACCAAAATAACCAGAATGTATAGTATTGCCAACATTTATATTCCTTCACTTCTCTAAGGAGCATATTGGCCTTCCACAAAGCACCCATTGCTGTGTTTCTGTTTAGTAGATGAATAATCTACTGTAGCTCCACTCCATGTGATTGTGTGCAGTGGTGAAGACCCTTGCTAAGTGGTGGGGGTAATCCTTACTTAGTATTGTAATTTTTTTCCAGTAGATGGCGTTTTATCCTGATCATTCGTCTGATATTTGTCATTATCGCCCGGAACGCTGGAACGTTATGGGGGCTTTTTTCTTTATTTTTTAGAGAGAGTTGTCTAGAGGGAAGTTGAAGCCTTTTTATTAAACACTCGCAACCACAAATGACAATTTTTTTTTGTTATGTCCTCTGCTAAGGCTCGAATACTGGCTTCTTGTGTTGTTATACGTGTGCTCTAACCACCACACTACGCCACCATAGAAATGGCAACACATTCAGTACTACTATGGTTTCAATAGAACAAATTTGTTGTATATTTTGAAGAATGATTTGCATTTCTTTCAGTATAATTTAAAGACCATACACTTCTCGTTTATAAGACTGCATTTCCCTCGTTTTAAGTTTAAGCCACAACCACCTCTTGTACCCTCTTAGAGGAGCAGTAGTCAATTACTGGACAGCAATTTAAGTTTCAAAATTAAGTATTTGGTAAAACGTTGATTGATTCTTTCTTCCTATTCGGGTAACAGGTAAAAAATTAGTTTTGTTGATCTACTTCTCTTTGTAGAGGACGAAGCAATTGATAGAATGGGTTTCATCGGATATTGCCTCATTAAGATGACCGATAAATGTCCACGCGGTAAATTTTCAATATCACCAGGCACTATTTCAGGATACTGCAGGACATGGGATTTATTGTGCCCTTTTCGGTCTATAGTGTGTTCAGCAGATCTGCTGCCTTCCTAATGAACACTAGCAGATCTGAAACCAAACATTCAAACAATATGTGTTCCGCTGTCTCTGATGCCTGTGAGAACATACAGCCACATCTGTGACTACTATTCTTTTCATATGCATTCTTAGTCTGCAATGAACAGTAAGAAACTTTGTAAACAATTTCAAGTTCGGCCTGCCATAATTGAGAAGCTCAAAGCGACGCCCAAGCTGCGGACTGATCGCCACCCTAGATTGGCGAAATCCACTTTGAATATTCCAAAGTTCCAAGCATCTAGCAATTACCCTACTCTTGATTAGATTAAGGAGGATAGTAAGTGGTGCTGCACAGCAAGGTTCCGGACCGACATATAGTGTCATGGAATACTTTCTGGCCAATGCATATGTTATTTCATTACCACAGTGTCCAGTGAGCGAAAGCTCTTGCAACGTATTGTTGCAATACTTAACCAGTCTAGATGTCATATGTCAATGATGTCATAAGCTTAACGTAGTTTAGCTGTTAAAGAATATATAAATGGTCTTAACGTTGAGCTTACTCTTCATGTCGATCTCCACAATGGCCATCATATCAGCCGGGAAGTCACTCAGTGGTATCGGCAACTGTCGGTTGGATCTATGAATATCGGCACCGATGGCTTCAAAATCAGTCATTCATTTTGGAGATCAAACACACTCCGAACTCTGGCCACATTAGACCAAAAATCCTGGTCCGAGAATTCAACCTTAAGTCCCCTGCCAAATTACAGACCCAAATGCATAAAATCCAACCATCCTGCATAGACTGGACAGACTTGCAGATGCCTTTTGGGATCCCTTGACGAGAAACTTTGCCACGGAACATACCGTAATCCTAATCACAGGGATGTGAAGCGGCGTTAAACCAACCCAAACCTCCATGGTCGCTGTTGGACGACTTTTTGTATCCTGCCTTATTTATTCATGGTGGTAGCCTCTTCAGGATTCCTCTACCAAGATTGCCTAATAAGTGATAATGGGCCGTATAACAGCGGTATATTTCCATAGCGTTATTCTCGGAGAAAACCCCTATCCTCTTACCATGGGAGGGAGACAGTAAATTAAACAATTCAGTTTCTGCATTAAAAATCCTCTGGTGTGTAGTGTGAATCTTCCAGATATCGTTTTGTAAAATTAATTCGTAGGGAAATACGAAAAAAAAGCCTTATTATCCTCACAAGTTAGTTGTCCAACGGCGGACATTCCGACCCAAAAGATCTTTTGTGTCCCGAAAAACGATGCGCGTGAACCCAGATGATGCCCAGTTAATCACAATGGCCCACTGACACCATCTCACTCAATTATTCCCCACAAGAACAGATAGCAACCCTGATAGGAACAGATCTGACTTTTCTTGGATCCAAATGAGCCCGGTAGAAAACATTCAATCTGATGCTAGCCAGCACAACAGGGTGGCAAAATGATATCGAGATGATTTTTCAGGTTGTAATATCTCGTTAGAAAACCCACTGTTCTACCAATGTACGCCCTTGATACAGTCCCTTTCCTTAGGAGAAAGATTTGACGCAGTCCTTGGGCATCCTCCTGACATTTAGCCCTGAAAGAGTGTTCTCATCTGTTCACCCTCAACCCTGAAAACTATCTTAATCTATGAACGCACTAAAAAGCCAAGCATTTGTGCCCAAGTCATCGTTCAAACGCTAGAAATGCTTATAAAAGTAATGGAAAACGCAGCCAAAATTGATCATTCAGCTTAAGCCACTATAAACAGTCGTTCAAGTTTAAATAGGACAAAACTAAACAAGTTATTCTCCATATTCTCTTTTATATTTAAGTTATTTAATATTCATAAAACGACCCTAAAGGTTCACCCTGTCCATCTAAGAGTATACAAGAATATGTATGAGAATAAAAAACCTCTTAGTGTAAGTGTGTGCGCTGTGTTATGAGATTTTCTTTTTTGTAATTTATTTATTATATTGCTGTTGTTGTTGTTGTTGTTTATATTGCTGTTGTTTGGTTTTAGTTTACAATACTCTTATGGTTGCTAAAACATTAATCACAACGATGAGCTTCTTCTCTCAATTTTTGATTTATGATTTTTAGCTCCTTTTTTATACATTTCTTCTCTCTCTCTCCCTCTCTCGCTCTGTATTCAAGACTCTCATCATTGCTTACTAATAAAATAAAGAAAAAAGTCTTATACTTCATGCACACACATACTCACTTAGACGATAAAAACTAAGAGTAAATGCTTGTAAAGATTTCTTTCCGTCTTATAAGACATTGTGAAAATGGGTCAAAATGTTTTGAAACATTTCTTTTCCTATTTTTACTTTTTTTCTTCTCTTTCATTGTTTATTACTACACACACTTATTTATTCCATTTAACTCATTCCATTTTCTTAAAGAAGTAGCAAAGAAAAAAAAAAACAAAAAAAAATTAAATGAAAAACCAAGTCAAAGTATTAAAAAGTGCCCCAAGTGAATTTCTATATATTGACTCCAAAATAACAACAACAAAATATTGCCAATAAAACGCATTCAAAGAAAATAAACCAATAGTCACACACACACACACACATGGATATATATGTATATACAAATACATATACCAATACTTAGATGCCCGTACTTTAAAATAAAAATCGTGCGAAAGAGAGAGAGAGCGGGAGCGAGGGAGAGAGAGAACGGAAGGAAAAAGAAGAAAAACCTATAAAACTAAATAAATATGTTTAAACACATTCAAGCAAACATTCATAAAACACTTTTACACAACCTCAGAAACACATACATGTTCACACACATATACGCTCATACTCTCTCTTTCATACATACAGCATTTATGTATATTTGTCTACTTAGACAAAGTGCTGGTGTAAATAGGGAAACCTCTAAAATAGATAATTCAAATATTTTAAATCGTTGTAGCTGCTGTGTTTATGGTTTAACACAGTGGGCTAGGTGGAGTAAAATATGCTCAAAATTCAAATAAATATCCTAATGAGGCAATTCATTTATTCGAAATAAAACTTAGCAATGCATCGTTTGCGTCATATATAGGGAGATCGATTATTCGACTTTTTTCAAAAATTAGTTTTCGAATAATTCGAAAAATTAAAATTTTTTTAAAACCGGTTTTCGATTAAAAATGCATCAAATAACCAGTTAACCAGTTCTTTTATTAAAATTAAATTCTTCCCAATTTTTGTTGCATTTGCAAATAAAGTTGATAAATTTTTGTCTCATGTTGTAGTTTCTAGCAAGTAAGTATGCTAGAATAACTTTCAGATCTTTTAGGGCCTTAACGGAGATTTAATCCTCGACAACGCAACATATTACTATTTCATCCAGTGATTCATTTTTGCAGCGTATATTGTAAGAATTTAATTTGCCAGTGCCTAGAGACAACTTGGTGTAGAATTAAGTTTTCTTTGTAATAGCACAATAGCATCATAGACATATCTAAGGTGGTTAATAATTAATGGGTGTGAAGATAAAAGCTAAGACACCAACCATACTTTTTTAAGATGCTCAAATTTTGCGTTAACAAAGTACTGTTAAGAGGTTAAGAGTGAATACATACAAAATGTAAAATATCTTCAGAGGATAAGTGGACATTTTGGAAAAATATGAAGGTGCTCCTATATACCACTATATACATGTGGGTGTCCAAGGGGTCCACAAGAGAGTCCATATAGTGGTATGTGTGGAAAAATCGCCGGATTTGAGAAAATGGAATTTTAAAAGATCGAATTTTTGAATAGTCTTAAAATTCTTGGGAGGATGAGTGGCTATTTCTCAAAAATATGGAAGTGCTCCTCTATACCACTATATACAAGTGTTTATGCGAAGGGTCTTGTCTAGAGCCGCTATAGTGGTATGTCTGGAAAAAATCACACGATTTGCGGAAATTGAATTTTAAAAATCGCCTTTTGAAAAATCTGCGAATTCTTGGGAGGTCATCGATTTCCAACTATTTTCACACTTCAGAGGATATCTGTAAAAACATGAACGCATGCACCACGTATTTAATAGTGTGTGCCACTATGGTATGTTAGTTAAGATACCCGCCTACCAACCAAGTAGTTCTCGGTTCAATCCCAGGCCACACCATCTAACAATTTTCAACAACGGTAACACCTCAGAACATTGCTAGCGATTGCTTATAAGTATTTACTCTGTGAAAAGCTTCATTAACTAATACATCTGCCGTTCGGAGCAGGCTTTTGCAGGTCCTTTTACATAAGTCTAGTTATGTATCATTCTCCAAATATAAAAAAGTTATTTTAGCTCAAGTGTGTATAAAAAATATAAAAACGTTTTAAAATTGTACGTATTCGACAAAACCAAAAAAAAACCGGTTTAAGCCGACCGAATAATAACCGTTCGATCTCCCTAGTCATACATAAGAGATGTTAAATGTCTAAGCCTTATGCCAGCTTAAGACTAACAATGGAATAACGAGAGAGCTGTATAAGACCAGAGTCTAGTCTACGCAATCTGCTATAATGAAAACAAGCTCTATGACTGAAAACCTGTGCGGACAAAAAACGATAAGTTAATTATAAATCCCCTATACATGGTATACAAGGTACTGTGTAAAATAAATAATACAAAAATTTGCTGTACTGATTTGACAATCAACCAAATAGCTGTAGTGCGCTAATTACACTATGCAACAAATTGAAAAAGGTTTTCTGACCTTGGATAGCCACTATATTTTTGTGATGCGCTATGGTCGACCAACTTCAAAATCATCAGCATTTCGGATTCTATGGATAAGTTTGTTTTTAGAATTTTTTTTTTTAAATGTGAGATTTGTGAAGAGGCTGCTTCATATATCTTATGCTAACTTTGAAATGAATCATTCGATTTCGTTAAGCCTTATGCTAAAAATCGAAATTATACCAGCTTTAAGTCACTCTAATATTATTTTTTAATATAACCTGTATTTCTCGAATTACTGAGAAAAAATCATACATTTTTTTTTCTAAAAATTCACAAAAAATAGAAATCAGCGAATATTTACCATAACTCATGAAAATCGATTGGCAAATACATATTTGACTTTGGAGACTTTAATTTCATTATTGAGACTTAATTTATTGCAAATGCTTTGGGAATCTCTTTTCGGGACCGTTGATATCAAAAAACCTCGTAATTCAAAAAAAAAAACTTTAGTTTCTGAACAAACGACCTAAACAGCATAGATAAGAGACGCTTTAATTTACTATATTAGAGAGTTAAGATACTGTTACGAAGATAAAAATGACTAAAAAAAGGAAATACACCACATCAGTGCCTTTAAAACTGTACTGTGTAATTTTGGTATATTTGGTAATTATGTGTCACCCTGTCAATGCTGTACCTATTTGCGTGTCTGGCAGCACAGATAGTTCGACCATCTTTGTGTTAAGGGATATAAAATAGAGGATATGAGAGCGTTTGGGACATTTCCGGAACTTTCTAAACTGTAGGCAATTAGGTTTATTACCTACGTCGAGTAGTTATCGGTTTGCCGTCATAAAGTGAAGTCGTTTTTAGGCGTAAATAAAAGTGTTGTATAAGCGAATATCAAGCACAAGTTAATAAGTTGCTGTATTAAAATAAACAGTGTAAAGATATATTAAGCAAATAAAAACTGTAAAACAACAACAAGGTGGTTTTATTTTATTTTTGACGCAATTAAAAAGAACTGAAGTAGTTAAAAAAAGGTTAAAACGTAACAATACTTTAAGGATATGGTAGACCTATTGCACTAACACGTATACAAATATGTATTTTAAAGCTGTCCACACATTTAGGTGGATGAGTCATTGTATCGTTTTTAAACGAATTTAATCTGGACTATACTCCCACCATGAAAAAATAAAGCAGGGTACAGAGACTCGCCTGCCTTGGTATACTGGTACAATGAGAACTTATCCAATAGAGGCCTTGGAGGCTTTGATTGCTTTGACATCGTTCCACATATATGTGATGAGGGTGGCGGCATGTTGAAATGCGTCGGAAAGTATACGCAGGGTGCCATCTTCGATCCTGGATGTTATGACTTTGGATCTGTACGTTAGAAGGAGATTCAGGCTTGAATTATCGGACCGAAACGGGCCGATGGCTCCAAAATAAAGGACTGTGTCGGTGCTGGTGTTAATGGACCGAACCGAGACTTTTCGATTCCACTGGAAAGATCCCTGAGTGTCTTTTAGGCTGAGATTATGGCCATTACTATATGTGAGGGGATCAAACTAAACAGTGGGCTCAAAAAGGTACATGGTTCGAATTGTATAACATCTATGCTGGTTGCTACAATTTGTTGCAAAAGGTTTCGCTTGGAAATAAGGTTCAGTTATTTTTGCTACCCGAGCACTGTGGGATAGAGGTTCCAAAACACCTTGTATCGGTCCGGAATCTTGCTCTGCTGCACCACTAACTACTATCCTCAATCTAACACTGGAATGCTCAAAGGGGTGCTCACCACCCTAGGGAGGCTATCAGTCCGCAATTTGGGCGCCGCTCTGAGGATCCTAAGTATGACAGGGCCA